>JAVSCE010006472.1:0-56994 GCA_032199065.1 Smutsia gigantea
CTAGGGGTCGCACAGGGGCCAGCTAATGTCCCAGCACTTCTGGCTGCCAATAACACTCCTGTGAACCCAGATCCTCACCCACCGTCCCGGCACTCTGCCGCCGCCCTGCACTCCCACGAGCCGAGTGGGTCTTGCCAAGGCCACAAAATACTGGGTCTTAGAGACTCTAGAAGCTAATTTGTAATCAGTTTCCAAACCAATTAAAGCCCAGGCTACTTAGCAGGACCCCTGCCCACCCTCCTGGTCCTTCCCACCTGCTTAGGGCCTCCAGCATCCAGACAGATATGCCAGTTGGCCTACCTGCTTGTCTCACATGCCTTCCTGGTGGCCATGTGCATGCTGAGCTAGACAGGACATGGACCTTCATGTCACAGCTGGCCCCCAGTGTGCAGAGCATTGACAAGTTTTGAGCAGTCCTAGGGCAGCCTCATGAGAACCGTCTTCTCCCCCGACAGCTGCTTCCATGCCCTGAATGTGTAAAGCAGAGGCAGAGAAACAGTAAGAGCAGACAGCCAGACCCAGAAAGCCACAGCCCTACCCCACCCCTATCCAGGAGAGTGGGAGAGATGGGTGTGGGCCCTGGCACTGACTTGCTCTGGGGAGCTCGTGCCCCAGCCTCACTTGCACTTCCTCAAGTTTGTATGGTGCCTGTGAAGTGCTTGGCCAGTGTCCAGCTCCCGAGAAAGTCTCCTGGTCCCTTCTTCTGAATTCTGAGTTGCATAACCATTAGCAGGATTCCCAGGGCAGATCCCATATGCAACACATAAGCCAGAACGGATAAGATGACAGTAACGTCGAAAAATCCAGCACAGCCACCGAGTGCAAGGCCTGTGGCTGGAACCACTGGGGTGGAGGGGAGTCGTTGCGATTCAAGGCCCCTCTGACTCCCTTCCATGAGTCCTCAGCTGCATCTAACCACCACCAAGCTCACTTCTCTGCTGCTACACCGTCTGGGGCAAGTGAACCCATACGTCATGGGGTGACGGCGCTTTCCCACACTCGCCAGCCTGAGAGTCGCCAGTGACGCATGGAGAGCACAGGCCAGGCCTCACCAGCCTCCGCACTCCCCTCCGGGCCCGGCCTGGGGCTCAGGGCACACAGATAGGGCAGCCCCGTGTCCTGGCCAATGCCCGATGCCCCCGTCTCGACATAAACTGCTCCCTTTGCTGTCAAATGAGCCCGTTTGGACAATAAACCCTGTGGCCACCACACTTAAAATCTGAAGGACACAGCTGGGCACCCAGTGGAGTCAGATACCAGGCCCAAAACATCATGGACTTGAAGGAGCGAGTGAATATTTGGGAGCATGAAATGAGATGAAGTATATATTTTTTTGCCCCCTTTTTTTTTTTTAAGTTTGGGTTTCTGATCCTTTGAAAGCTTCCAAGAATCTGGGCTCAGCCCCAGGACTATGCCTCTGGGCAGGGGTGTCCTCCCACAGTGGGGTCCCCTGCACCTGGGGGTGCGGAGCCCTGGGATGCCCACTGCACCCCTGCCCCATAGCAGGTGCCCCCTCCCCGCATGAGCAATGACACACCCTCTCCCCTACATCAAGCTCCCTTTCTTCAACTCCTATAGCTTGTCCTCCAATTTTTTAGACTTTGGTCTTGGAAACAGCACAAAGGCACCTCCTGGGCTTGTGGCGTCTCTTTCCACAGCTGATCTGCCGCCTGACCCAAAGGTCAGCTGGCCGTGTTGGTGTGGCTGACAGACGCCTCTGTCCTCCAGTCCTGAGTCATGCCACATCACTTTTCATCTTGCCTGGGACAAGGGTGTGCCTCTGTGCAGGCCCGAGGTTCCAGATCAGAAGAGGGTGGCGATGCTTGGCTCTGCTGCCAAGCGTGGTTGTCTTACGGGTTTTGTTCACCTGCCCAGGCCAAGCCAGGTACCAGGCGATACTGTTGGCAAAGCCTGGAGCAGCGATCTGTCCCAGGTGTCGACAAATGTCACTAATTCAGCCTTAAAGGAAAAAGCACAGTTGCCTTTGTTTTACAACAAAATGAAGCTGTAATTTTAGTGTGTCCATATGCCTGGACAGTGTGAGCCACAGGACACGGGAGCATCTGAAAGCTACAGAAGCACACGGCCATGTCACTGAAGCACTTGGGGTCAGCCCTTCCTGGGCCAGTGGGAGGGGCAAAGCTACAGAAGGGAGCCGCTCAGAGTGCAGGCAGGCTGGTGGGAGCAGTGAGGGCAATGGGGGCGGGGCCCCGTCCTGTGCAACTGCAGCCCACATGTTAGGAACAAACACTGTTCTTGGAGTTTGCTTCTGTGTGAAAGCCCAGTGTGGAGACGCCCGAGACACAAAAGGGCAGGACCTTCTTCTCCAGCTCAGCCCTAATTCTCAGAAGAGCAGGCAGCTCGCCAGGAGCACATCGGTGTGGATGGGACCAGCTGGCCCGTGAGTCTGGGCTGTGGGGGGCCCAGGCCTGGAGGCTGTGGGGGACGGCAGAGCAGGGCAGGGTGGGGAGCAGCAGACTGAGCGCAGGCACATGCCGTACCTGCTGCCCTTCTCGTCCTCTGTGCCACCCGTGTGCGCGGATCTCCAGCTGCACCACATTGCTTGGTGACATGACAACGACCGAATTCCAAGCCCAGGAGGGGCAGGAGGCCCCCCAGTAGTGGCCAAGAAGGGACGTGGCTACATCTGTGCTCCCTCCACCTTGCCAGCAGCTCCCACCTAATTCACTGCACGCCTGTTGTGAAGGACGGACAGGTGCCCGGGCTGCTGCTTTAGAGGTCAGTGGTGACACACCAAAGCAGGTGTGGGGGTTCTGGTCCCCTAAGACCAGAGGCCTTGTCCTCCAGCTTCCCATGTGCTGATCATGAACAGGTGAGGGTCTCCCTTGGAACTGCTTGGCCACGGGTACCCCAGCACTTGCGCACGCCTGCCTGAACACTGGTGATTCCAAATGGAGCAGGCACATCATGCAGCTGGCCCTTTGTGGGCAATGCCTACATCCTTCCCCTCACCAGGGGTGGGCTGCTGATATTGGGAACAAGTTCCAGGAGAGTGGGTGGGAGGCAGGGAAGGAAGGGAGTGAGCTCTGGGGACAGAGCCCCATGGCACATCTCCTTCAAGCTGTTGCACACGGGGCCTGGGGCCCCCTGCCCTTCCCCCTGCCTACAGAGCCCTGCTGTTTAGGGGCCACTGCCACCATCGGAGCAGGGAGGCTGGCACCCAGCCCTCCCATGGAGTAGCTGGGGCACTGGCCCGGTGCCTTCTGTACACCGAGCTGACAAACCGACGACCTCTCAGCAGGACCCCACTTGTTTGCACCACTCACTATTTCCGAAGAGCCACCTGACCAGATGCCCCCACGGCCACGGCTGTGTGCGATGTGGAAGCCTGCCCTTGCTCCAGATGCGAGAGCACTCACCCAGCGCAGATGCCTTTTTGTGAATTCTGACATAAATTGGTTTCAAACTACATTTTCTTTTCTCCATCATTTTCCTAATGCATGTAAACTGTTAATATCGTGAGATCATCCTGTGCACTGACAAAAAGGGAATGTTGGCTATGTTCTGATTTTTCTTACTGATGAAATGGCTAAAAACATTACCTCAATCTTTTTTTCTTTTAGCTGGAAAAATAGCTTGATTACTTAAAAAATGAAAACAAAATAATTTTCTTTAATGAAGGTACCTGTTTTAATCATATCATTACTATGTATTTCGCCATCTGAAAGCAAGGGACATTGTTGAGATTAAAGGAAAATTTTTGCTCCTTTTAATAATAAAAATTATTTCAAACTTTGGACAACTCGCACCACCTCATTATAAACCCGTGTCTTTAAGTCCCTCCTTGTGCCCAAATTCCAAGATGAATAAATGGGAATTCCTTAGTGCAGAATTGAGCTTGTGTTCCCCAAGAGCGCCCTTCTGTCTTATCTGAAGGGTCTTGGGGCTTTCTGAGCAGGAGAGATCCACTAACATGAATCTGGAACATGTCCCCCACCTCCTGGGCCTACAATCCATTTCCCGTGTCCACTGTCTCAGGGCCCAGGTTTCCCACTGTGAACGGGGTGCCCGAGGCCACCTCACCCCACCGGATGTGGCGCTCTCTTCTCTGCCAGTGGGTGGAGGGCACAGGTGGCCTGGAGATGGGCTCTGCCAGGGCCTCCCAGCATCCATTCTTCAAAGCTAATTTTCTTGAACTTCCACACCCACATTTCTCATGGAGTGGCTAAGCTCCTCAGCACCTTGCTTTCCGTGTAGTTTCCCCTGCCTCAGGATCCTCCTGACACCCAGGGTCTTCCCAGGCCACAGGGGCAAGAACCCCTCCCGGACCTTCCTGGGCTCACCAGCGCTTGGTCCCAGCCCAGAGCTCCGCCCAGCCCCGCTCCTGCACAGCACAGCAAACCAGGCCCGGCCCTGGCTATGAGGGTGCTCCTTGCACCCAGATGGCTCCTGCCCGGCATGAGGGTGGGCGTGGACGGCCGAGGGGCTGTCAGGACTGAGGCAAGGAGAATGCTAGGCTTGCACCAGGCTCAGAGGAGCCTGGGTCACCCTGGTGCCAGCACCTGTGTGGCTGCCAGCCACACAGCTCAGTGCCTCAGCTTTGTGCTGGACACCTTGCTGAGACCCCACGTGACCAGGCCAGGCCTGGACTCACAGCACCATCAAAGCTCTTTTGCATAACATATGACGACCCCGCGGTCTATGCTCGGGTGCTACCTGGGTATGAGGAGACCGGTGTCTGGTGACTAACAGCCTACACAGCTTGCTTCCCCTGGGAAACAGTAGTTACTAGAAAGTTCCTTCAGCACTCAGAGAACTAAGCAGTAGATGGTAGGCTGATTTCATGCTCCTCTGAACTGACTGGACTTGTCTTAGTGCTAGGGAACTTCCCTGCAGGTGACGTGCATCATCTCCTCTTAACACTCCCAGGTGACAACTTTGCTCCAGAGCTCATTCCTCACCTCATGTGGGGGGGTCCTTTGGGCTCCCTCCGACCCCCCACAGCAGGCCCGCCCAGTATCTGGTCCCTCAGTGTACTTCTGTCACCTAGCCACTGGCTTCCTGCTAGAACCAACTTGGCAGAGATGTCAACCTCAACGCCACTGCACACCTTACAAATACAAATTAATCCATGTTGGACAATGACAATTTCGGAGCTGAATTGATGGTTCCCCTTTATTCCACTTCGACCCCAGAAACCTGCCCCCTCGGACCAGCTTTTCACGTTATTTCTGCAGTCTGGCCCAGCCTGCCAGCTGCTTCCAGGAAGCAGGCAGAACAGACAGTTATTCATACTCTAACCCCATGAAACCCTGGGGAGCTCTGGCCTGGTGCTGCAGGGGTGATGTGGCCAACTGGCGGCACCAGAAAAAGGGGTGGAAGCCATTAAGTGGGAGGGTGGGTAAGGCGGGCTGGCTTACCAAGAGCTCAGCAAACCAGTGTGGGTGAGACAGGCCCCTCCCCAACCCTGAGCACAGGAGGCTCCCAGCTGTGTTGGCTCCAGCAATGCAGGGAGCAGAGGCCTCAGATCTTCACAGGGGCCACCGTGCATCAAGAACATCCAGTTCAGCAAGCCAGCCAGGAAGAGGTAGGGCGCTGAGACAGGCCCCTCCTGGCTGCACGCTGCAGGCACAATCCTCTCTGGTGTCGCAGGCACAGCAGCTAAACAGCAGTGATGATCCTGCTCTGGAAGCTTGTTTAGGCCTCATGGTTCTGATCGGCCTCTGCGGTTCAAACAGGATTCAGCAGTGACCCCGTGGACATGACAGAAAAACAGACTTGTTCGCAACACACATTTCTTCTTCAGGGGTTTGTTATTTTTCTTTCAACTTGATGGATTCAAGACCATCTTCTTCCTCCAAATCTCATCTAGTTCAGAGACTTAAGGAAAATGGCCTCTGGTAACAGATACTTCCCTGGAGCCACCAAGATTTTCCTGCTACCTCTTCCAAAGTGGCAGCAAAGCCAGAAGCAGTGCCCCTGGGCCTGCAGTGCCCCACAGGGGTGGGTGGAGATGTCACCCATGGGGTCTTCCTGCTGGATCCCAGCCACCAGTCAGAACAAGACCCCAGCTGCCCCAGCGCCCAAGGCTAGTGCCCCCAGCCAGACACCAGACCCGGGTGCCTAGCTCTTGTCCCCAGCACAGCCCATGCCCCCCAAACCTGCACCATGCTGCCCGACACCCAACCTGGCCTCTCCAGGACTAGGGCTCCCAGGGGCCCTGCCACCCCGTACCCACTGGGATCCTCTGGCTGGCAGATGTCACAGGCAGGCTACTGCCAAGGAGCTTCCGGTTTCTGATCTGCCTGGAGCCCATGAGCCCGCACAGCAGCACACAAGTCAGGCGAGAGAACCCTGACCAGTGAGGTGGTGCAGGAAATGTTTGGGGGCCAGGCACCATGAAGATAAAGGACAAGTTAGGTGAGGGGCTGTGTCTGGGCCAAGGTAGCCATCATCCTCCCATTACAGCCTTCCTGGGCCCAACCCCTGATCCACCTACGGTAGGCATTCCTACTCTTTTTTAACTTTGTGGTAATGAATGGGATGTTTGCCCATTACTAAAAACTCAAATTCCTACTACATCCTCACTGTTGAAGATATTTTAAGTAAAAAAAAATGAACCAAGTATGAATTCAAAGCCTAGCTTTTGATCCCAATTAGACAAACAAAAAGTGGCCTCCTGCCATTAACCTTGGAGTGAGGAGCTGCATACTGGAACTCCACCGCCCAGATCCCTGCCCCCACGCAAGGAGCCACATGGCCATGCTGTGTGGGGACAGTGGGGTCTCTGCCCTCAGGCTTTCTTTCCTCTTGGCACTTGGCAAAGGACAATGTTGAGCCCAAAGGCTTGCCACCTCCAGCTCCAAAAGGCTAAAGGGGTGATTTGAGGAGCCGGGTCTGTCGTTCACCACGAGAGCCTGAATGAAGTCCACAGCATTAGGGGAGGCAGAGACGCCCAGCTGGCAGGCACTTGACCTGAGGGAGGGAAGGTCACCTGATTGCCCACCAGCAGTAAGGGCTGCGGCTGACACTCAGCAGCCACAGGGGCTCCAGCTGGTGACTTGTGGCCCACCAGGACACTCGTCTCCTGGCCTTTGTTAGAGAGCCCCCCACCCCAACCCAGCATAACAGGATCTGCTTCCCGTTCACGGGGCCACCTGCTGTGGGCCTATCTCACCTGCAGTTGGCACAGCCCCACAGAAGACCACCCGTGCTGTGGCCTTAGTCCAGGTCCACTTTATTTTAATCACACCCAGTGATGTGGAGGGACAGCAAGAACACCTGACTCAGGCCAACTTCTGGCCCCATGCAGCAGCTCACGCCGAGTCGAGGAAGAAAGCTCTGGCCGAGGGGCAGGCAGCTCTCAGCACTCTCTTCTCATCAGCCTGGCATCGTCCCGGACCAGCTGTACCCAGCACTGCTCTGTCCTGGGCAGGTAGTCTGTGAACTGCTCACCAGGGGTCACCTGGGCGTGCTGTTGCTCTTCCATTGGGGTGGAGGGGGATAAGAAAGAGACATGTTCGGCCAAGGAAGGCAGCCCAGGGCGGGCGGGTTCAGAGCCGCATGCTAGGAGCCTGACGGGGCACACGCGTGAGCACCACACTGACACCACAAGGGTGCCCTCCCCTCCTGGCGGAGCTGTGGTGCCGCTCACGCAGTCCACATGAAAATACTTTGCGCACATCTGAGACTGCCTCAAGAGCACTTGTACAAGGCAAATTCAAGTTTTAATAAAAATTCAGTGACACTTGAATGTCTCTCACTGGCAGTGACAAGGCCTTTGGGAGCTGAGACAAGGGCCCTGCGCCCACTGCGCCCACCCCTCATGGGCGCCGAGCCGGGACACTCCCCTCTGTCCTCACCCCGCCCCCCACTCCCTCAACCTCCTCTCTGTCCTCTTCCGGGTTGGTCTCCTCCAGCCACTCCTGAATTTCTTTAGAGCAAAATGGACATTTGGGGTGTCAATGCACCCAGGCCCTGGGCTCCTGAAGACTGCTCTCGCACCACAGGAACTGCTGAACACGAGTCCCTGGAGATCCTGTGTGTGTCTCGGAGCAGAGGTGGGTGACAGTGGGGCGGGCAGAAGCATGTGCTGCTCACAGCTGCCCCGGCTCCACCCAGCTTGCTGGAAGACGGGGAGGAGGCCTCTGCTAGCCACCTGGCACCTCCCCGATGTGTGTATCTTCACTATGTCTGTACTCTCAGAACTTAAAGAAGTGAGCAGCTGAAAGGGTTCTTTAGCTACCCGGCTCACTTGCTCGCAAAGAAGGACACAAGAACTCCATCAGCGCAGTTTTGTTCCCTGTAGGACAAACAGGCAGAGTGGCTGTCTCGAAAGAGAGAGAGCGACAGCAAGGGGGGAGCTGAAGATAAACAGGCAGAATGGCTGTCTTGGAAAGAAGAGAGCAGCCGCGGCAGCAAGGGGGGGCTGCTTATACAGGAATTTAGGGCCTTGGTGAGCGGGATGGTGGCCTTGGGGCTTCTGAGAAACAGAAACTGATGCAGACAATAGGGACTTTTGCTACACTCGGGTGCAGCTGCTATAAGTGATAAGGAGCTGCTGCGCCCGGAGACAGTTCAAGGCTGTGTGTTAAAGGAAACTTAATATTCCTTCAAGGTTGTGTATTAAAGAGAACCTAACAGCAGCAGCTTGTGTCAAGTGGCCACCCGGGTACAACATGGAAGTGAGGGCTGGAGGGACTCACCATTTGGATCAGAGAGCAAATGAAGCCCGAGGGTCAACCATAGGTCGTGCATGGCAGGGATGGCCCTCCTGGGCGACTGTGTGCACACAGTAGGCCACTGACCATCAGAGCCAATGTGGGTGAAATCCGCTTTGCAAGAGCACGCAGTGACCCACAGTGCCCAGGTAGGTCTGAGACACCCCTGGGTGTGTCGAGGGTTCTCTTAGGTCCTGAGTGGGATGGGCGTGCATGGGATGTACCCCTCACTGTGACCAGGTGGGCCTGCCCTCACATGAATGGCACAAAGCTGAGAGCACACGGGACATCGGGAAGGCGGCTCCCCAGCCAGCTCACCTGGATCCATCTCTACCAAGGCCATCCACTCCTCCATCTTGTGGAGGTCGAGGCAGTACAAGTCGCTGAGGGTCACCTGACAGTCACTGGCCTCAAACATGCCTCTGTAGAGGTAGAGCCACCTGTGCTTCTTCACGGACAGCATGGTGTTGGAGCAGGGGCTCGGCCCTGTCACAGGGCTGCTGGCTTCGTCAGGGCTGTCTTCCCTGGGGAATGGTGGCTGTACCACTGGGCCAGGGCTGCGAGCACCTGTTTAATGGTTACCACAGTCCCATTGTCTGCGACCACTTCTCAGACCACCTCCAGGGGTTCCTGGCCACTGGCCCCCTCACATTCCTGCTCATCTGCACCTTTGGGCTCTGCCTTTTGGCCCCACCTGTGCCTCCTCCTCTCTGACCTAGGGCCCTGTTGATGAACATAAGGCAGCAGACAGTGGGTTTGAGCATAGGGCACCCCAGGCATCCAAATGCAGGTAAATGAAAAAGCTGCCTGTGAGCACCACCTACCAGGGGTGGGGGCCAACAGTTGGAGGATGGCACCCCGATCCCCTGCAGGGCTCACCCTGAGACCACTGGCCTCTGACTTGTGTTGTCCCTCAGAGAAAGAGGGTGGTGAGTCCTGACAGGAGCCCAACTGAGTTGCCATGGCACCTGAACAAGAGCAGAGTCTGCCTCCTGAGGGCACTGCCCTCCTCCAGCCTGGGGACCAGTTTCTGAAGTCACTGACCCGACCACTCATCTAGACCAGAAGCCCCTGGGGTAGTCCCCTGTGTGGACACTGCCCACCATGCCACCTGTCTGGGCTGGTGCCACACAGGGCTGGGCGGTGTCCCTGCTTATGATGACAGTACAGATGGTGAGGCTCCTGAGCCTCAGAGACAAAAGGACTGGGGTGCAGGGGCCTCACCTGGAAGGAGGCAGTGGGGGCACTGATGCCAGGAGCAGGCGTGGCCCTGCCCTCTGAGCCCAACTCTACCTCAGCTGTTCCATGAACCAGCGGTCCTTGGCGGCACCATAGAAGTACAGGTCATTGAGGAAGTCGCCCTCCAGCCTCTCCTCCTCTTCCTTGTCACAGACGCCCCTGAAGTGCAGTTTCTGATGGTTTAGGGCCACAGCCACCGAAAAGCCAGAGCGTGGGGTGGGCTTGGCTCCCAAAGGGCTAATCCGAGTCCACATCAACCTGCCTGCCATAAAGAGCAGATGTGGGGTGAGGAGAGTCCCCAAGACCACACCTGGAATCCCCCAGTGACCAGGAAAAAGAAACAGCGTGGGGCCGCGACACTTACCTCGCTCCTCTCCACATGCGCTATGTGCAGTCCAGCCTGCCCTAAGGTGGTCTGCATGAGGGACCAGTGCTGGGGCAGGACCATGATGACACTCTCCACCAGTGCTCTGCAGGCAGGGGCAACTAGCTGTGACGGCCAGCGGGCGCCACCGTCCAGGAGCACCACTTTCACATGGGCACAGGGGCTCGGGGTCACAGGTGCCACCAGCCCTCCGGCAGCTGACCCTGCCTCATGTTCCTCCTCAGAACGGGCCTCATTCGTAATGACCCTGGAATGTAACACCACATGAGCCATCAGGGATGTCTTCCCACAAGGTCCTGGAAGAAAGACTGAGACTTTTCCTTTAATGAACATTAAAATAGCTGAACAGAAACAGGAGACGGGAAACTCTCTCCTGACTTGCACCTTCACCTGGGTGCATGGCAGCCCACCCACAGGCTGCTCACTCACAAGGCTTTACAGGCACAGAGAAGGGAAAGGGAAAGCTAGCCGCCCCTGTGGTCGGGGACAGGTGCGCATCCACTGCAGGATGTGCCCGAGTTCATGCCAGCTCCTGAAGCCCAGTGTTCTCATGGGGTCAAGGGCCGGAGGCTGGATGTGGGGCTTGAGCCCTGCTGGAGCACAGGCCAGCTTTGGAGGTCAAGTTCACTGGTGTGTGCAGGCCAAGTTACTCCCTGGCTCCAGCCTTGGTCCGCAAAGGGAGGGCATGTGTCTGTCCCTGTCATTGTGATGCAATTTGGCCAGCTGCCTTCAGAAGCCCAGACTTGAGGAATTTTACAATGGGAGAGGTCAAGGTGTCCTGCACGACCCTCCTCTCATTTACAGTAATGCACCAAGTGGAGGTCAAAGGACTTCCTGCAGGTCAAAAAGCAGAGCCAGGATCAGCCTGACCCCTGGAACCACCATGGTCCTCTCCCCAAACTGTGGCACATGATGGACCACAGCCTTATGGTCTGAGCTCTAAACAATATACACTGGGAGATAAAGCCCAAAAGTGGACCAAAACCCCACACCTAATGGCAGTCACTTGCTCCTAAGCAAGAACAAGGGAAAGAGCTGTGAAGCAGTATTCATGCTCTCTCCCAAGGGGCACCCCATCAGCACCACCCCATGTGTAAGGCAGATCACACGCAGCACCTCCAAGGGGAGCACCCCACAGCCCTGTGCACCCAGAGGGCTATTTACAGAGGGTCTGGCCTGGTCCACAGCTCCCACAAACCAGCCCCACACCCATCCACAAGGGCAGCTGGGCTTCTGCGCCTCAGCTCTGCCTTGCGGCAGCACACAGACTGCCCATGTGGCCCGTCCTCCACATGGTCCCCTCTTGCCCTTCCTCAAACTTCAGCAGTGTCTTGCCTATGGATTTCAGCCCCTGGCAAGTTTGCTATGGATTCAGTGTGCCAAAGAAATGACAGTAGAACGTTTCTTTGGGGTGAAAGGGTTTATTACCTGGTTTGTTCTCCTGGTGGTAGGTTGAGCACTAGCATCTCTGCTTCCATGCAGAGCCCTGGGAGAAGCTCTCTATGTAGTGCAATAATAGCTTATTGCCCAAAGGTGTGGAAGTGGTAGCCTAGCAACAGGCCAGTTACATGATCAGGTGGCTTAAGTTCAGTGAGGATCCTGGTCATAGGAACCCCAACTTACCCACACTCCACCCCTCCAGGATTCTCGCCTTACAATCTACATGCTCTCAATCTTCCACAATGGTCCCTGAGCAATAAAGCTAGAGCACTGTAACCAGATTCCACAACAGCAGCAGAGGATAACAACTTAGAGATAATAGCAAAAATTAAGATACAGCAAGATTTTGATACAGGCAACAAAAATTATAATAATCCTTAAACCAGATGAGGTTCCTAATCCACAAAGGCCTTAGGGGTGATAACGAACAACAACTTAGAGATAGTAAAAAAAATTAAAATATGAGATGTTGAACAAAAATAACAGTCCTCAAGATTGGAGATTCAAGATGGTGGCATGAGAGGTGAGACAGAGAATTCCTCCCAGAACCACATACAGTGTGAAAATATAGTCGATACAACTAGCCCTAAAACAGCAACAGGAAAGAAGGCTGCACCAGACTGCATACAGACTTCAGGAACAGAGCAGACCTCACGAAACAGGGCAACGTACGAAATTCTTGACCCAGCGGGACCAGAGTCCAACCCTGCCTCAGCTCACCAGCAGGAGGAAGAGAAACAGAGGGGTGGAAGCCTAAGACTGCTGAACACCCAGCCCTGGAGGTCAGCTTTGGAGCACAAACCTACATTGTTTGGTGCTCTGGAGGTTGATGGGGTTGGGGAGCTGGGACAGGTGGAATGCTTGAGAAACTGAGATTCTGGCTGTTTGTGGAGGACGGGGATCCACATCTGGCCGCTCTGGTATAAAGGAAAGAGGGACAGTCTGAGAGGGTTCCTAGCAGCAAGAGTGTTGCTGAAGGGGCGGGGTTTACACGGAGCTTACTGTGCAGGAGAAGGCATAGGTGGACAAAGTTGTCTGGGTGCACTCTGCCCAGCAGGTTGGGAATTTTGAAGAGCTTCAGATGCTCCATCCCCCTGGCTGCCTACACAGCTCTGAGGCCCCCCACTGTGACACACAGCCTGCCAAGCCTTCATACTGACCTGCAGGCACCTGCTCGCAAACACGCAGTCACTGCACAGGCATCAGGCCAGTGAGAGGGAGGCCCGCCTGCAAAAGCTAGAGATGCCAAACACAGAGGCTTACACGTGTGTGCTTGGCCCACTGGCTCTGACACTGGAGACAGGCACCACAGACAGGAATCAGAAAACAGCTCTTTCCTCCCCCCAGGCACCAGCTTTGCTCCCCTCTGACCCCCAACCTCACTGTAGGGGCCAAGCAGCTCCAGCGACTAGAGCTTCTAGGCAACAGAGGGCACCAAATAAAATTATGAAACCTCAAAGGAACCTGGTTCAGATCAAAATATCACAAACCCCAGATAAAAAGACATGAAACTAAACTCACCAATCTTCCTGAAAAGGAGTTCAAAATAAAAATCATAAACATGCTTATGGAGGTACAGAAAAATATTCAAGAACTTAGGGACGAATTTAAGATGGAGATTCACTCATTAAGAAATTCCATAGCTGAAATGAAGCATACAATGGAGGGATTTAAAAGCAGATTAGGTGTAGTAGAAAAGACGGTAAATGGAATAGAAATTAGAGAAGAGGAATACAAAGAAGCTGAGGCACAGAGAGAAAAAAGGATGTCTAAGAATGAAAGAATATTGAGAGAAATGTGTGACCAACCCAAACGGAACAATATTCCCATTATAGGGGTACCAGAAGGAGAAGAGAGAGTCAAAGGGATAGAAAGTGTCTTTGAGGAGGTAATTGCTGAAAACGTCCCCAATCTGGGGAAGGAGATAGTCTCTCAGGCCATGGAGGTGCACAGATCTCCCAACATAAGGGACCCAAGGAAGACAACATCAAGACATACAGTAATTAAAATGACAAAGATCAAGGATAAGGACAGACTATTAAAAGCAGCCAGAGAGAGAAATAAGATCACATACAAAGGAAAGCCCATCAGGCTATCATCAGACTTCTCAGCAGAAATCTTACAGGCCAGAAGGGAGTGGCAAGATATATTTAATGCAATGAAGCAGAAAGGCCTCAAACCAAGATTACTTTATCCTGCAAGATTATCACTTAAATTTGAAGGAGGGATTAGAAAATTTCCAGATAAGCAAAACCTGAGAGAATTAACCTCCCATAAGCCATCTCTACAGTGTATTTTGGAGGGACAGCTGTAGATGGAAGTGTTCCTAAGGTTTAATAGCTGTCACCAGAGGTAATAAAACCACAGTAAAGAAAGTAGAACAGCTAATTACTAAGCAAATGCAAAATTAAAGTAACTATCCCTGAAGTCAGTCAAGGGATAGACAAAGAGTACAGAATATGATACCTAATATATAAGAATGGAGGAGGAAGAAAAAGGAGGAGAAAAAAAAAGAACCTTTAGATTCTGTTTGTAATAGCATATTAAGTTGAGTTAAGTTAGACTCTTTGGAGTTCCAGGAAGATGGCGGCGTGAACAGGGTGGCAGAAATCTCCTCCAAAACCAAATATATTTATGAAAATACAACAAATACAACTATTCCTAAAAGAGAGACCAGAAGATATAGGACAACACCCAATCTGCAGCTACACCTGAGAGGAATCGGCACCCCGCGAGGCGGGTAAGATATGGAGTGGTGACCCAGCAGGACCCAAGCACTCCCCCACTCTAGCACACTGGTGGGAGGAGAGGATTCAGAGCCGGGAGGGAGTGGAAGTGCAGGCCCGCCGAATAACCAGTCCGGGTGACCTTCTCACGGTGTAGTGGAGATTGGAGAGACAGACCTGCAGGATCCAAGATGGCAGGTCCACTCAGCTGGTTCCCGGGGACAAAAGAAAAGTGCGTGCTTTTTTAGGGGTCTTAAAGAGCAGGGGCCCAATGGAGGAGGAGGAGCATCCCAGCACACTCAGCCAAGCAGGCTGGGTATCCTGGGGAATTTTGGTCCCCTTGGACTGCAGCTGGGAAAAGCAGTCACACCGAGACTTTCCACAGAAATCAGCAGCCTCCCATTCATTCCCTCCCCGGCCAGAGTAACAAAGGGCCTGGCGGAGCAGCGTGGCTGCAGAATAGTGGTGCAGCAGGTCCACCTACAGGATACTCACAGAAACTACACACTGCAGGTGCTTTTTTTTTCTCTATATTCCCTTTCTTCTTTTTTTCTTTTCTGACCACTTCTATCGCCATGAAAATACAGAGGAATATGGTACAAACAAAGCTTACCCAGACAACCCCAGAGAGGGAGCCTGATGGGATGGACATGGACAATCTTCCTGAAAAAGAATTCAGAATAAAAGTCATAACCATACTGATGGATCTACTGAGAAATATGCAAGAGCTAAGGGAGGAAGTGAGGGAAGTGAGGAAAAGATAATGCAGAGATGAGACAAGCGATCGACGGGCTTAGCAGCAGACTGGACAAGATGCAAGAGACTGTTAATGGAATAGAAATCAGAGAACAAGAATACAGAGAAGCTGAGGCAGAGAGAGATAAAAGGATCTCTAGGAATGAAAGAATGTTAAGAGAACTGTGTGACCAATCCAAATGGAACAATATTCGCATTATAGGAGTACCAGAGGAAGAAGAGAGAGAAAAGGGAATAGAAAGTGTCTTTGAAGAAATAATTGCTTAAAACTTCCCCAAGCTGGGGAAGGAAATAGTCTCTCAGACCATGGAAGCCTACAGATCTCCCAACACAAGGGACCCAAGGAAGACAACATCAAGACACATAATAATTAAAATAGCAAAGATAAAAAATAAGGACAGAGTATTAAAGGCAGATATAGAGAGAAAAAAGATCACCTACAAAGGAAAATTCATCAGACTATCATGAGACTTCTCAACAGAAACCTTACAGGCCAGAAGAGAATGGCATGATATATTTAACGTAATGAAACAGAAGGGCCTTGAACCAAGAATATTGTATCCAGCACGATTATCATTTAAATTTGAGGGAGGGATTAAACAATTTCCAGACAAACGAAACTTGGGAGAACTTGCCTCCCATAAACCACCTCTTCAGGATAGCTTAAAGGGACTGCTCTAGAGGGAAGCACTCCTAAGGGTAAAAAGAGGTAACCAGAGAAAAAAAATCCTAGCAAAGAAAGAAGACCATCCAAATACTAGCTAAAGGCAAAGAATAAAACACCTAGTATAAAAAGAATGGAGGAGGAAGAATAAGAAGGGAAAGAAATAAAGAATCATCAGACTGTGTTTACAATAACTTAACAAGAAAGTTAATTTAGACTGCTAGATAGTAGAGAAGCTACCCTTGAGCCTTTGGTAACCACGAATCTAAAGCCAGCAATGGCAATAAGTACATATCTATTGATAATCACCCTAAATGTAAATGGACTGAATGCACCAATCAAAAGACATACAGTAACAGAATGGATAAAAAAGCAAGACCCATCTATATGGTGCTTACAGGAGACTCACCTCAAACCCAAAGATATACACAGACTAAAGATGAAGGGATGGAAAAAGATATTTCATGCAAACAACAAGGAGAAAAAAGCAGGTGTTGCAATGATAAAGGGATCAGTCCAACAAGAGGATATAATAATTTAAAATATATATGCATGCAACACAGGAGCACAGGCATATGTGAAAAAATACTAACAGAATTAAAGGAGGAAATAGAAAGCAATGCAGTCATTTTAGGAGACTTCAACACACGACTCACTCCAAAGGACAGATCAACCAGACAGAAAATAAGTAAAGACACAGAGGCACTGAAAAACACACTAGAACAGATGGACCTAATGGACATGTACAGAGCACTACACCCAAAAGCAACAGGATACTCATTCTTCCCAAGTGCACGTGGAACATTTTCCAGAATAGACCACATACTAGGCCACAAAAAGAACCTCAGTAAAGTCAAAAATATTGAAATTCTACCAACCAACTTCTCAGATCACAAAGGTATAAAACTAGAAATAAATCTTAGAAAGAAAACAAAAAGGCTCACAAATTCATGGAGACTTAACAACATTCTACTAATTAATCAATGGGTTAACGACTAAATCAAAACAGAAATCAAAGAATATATGGAGGCTAATGACAACACAAAGCCACAACTTCTGTGGGATGCAGCAAAGGCAGTTCTAAGAGGAAAGTATATTGCAATCCAGGCCTATTTAAAGAAGGAAGAACAATCCCAAATGAATAGTCTAAAGACACAATTATTGAAATTTGAAAAAGAAGAACAAATGAGGCCCAAAGTCACCAGAAGGTGGGACATAATAAACATCAGAGAAGAAATAAATAAAATTGAAAAGAATAAAACAATAGAAAAAAATCAATGAAACCAAGAGCCGGTTCTTTGATAAAATAAAAAAAAAATAGATAAGCCCCTAGCCAGACTTATTAAGAGAAAAAGAGAATTTGCACACATAAACAGAATCTGAATGGAGAAAGGAAAAATAGCGATGCACCCCACAGAAATACAAAGAATTATAAGAGACTATTATGAGAATCTATATGCTAACAAGCTGGAAAACCTAGAAGAAATGGACAACTTCTTAGAAAAATACAACCTTCCAAGACTGACCAAGCAAGAAACAGAAGAACTAAACAGACCAATCACCAGCAATGAAATTGAATCGGTAATCAAAAAACTACCCAAGAACAAACCCCCTGGGCCAGATGGACTCACATCTGAATTCTACCAGACATATAGAGAAGAAATAACAAACATTATCCTTAAAATTTCCCAAAATATAGAAGAGGAGGGAATACTTCCAAACTCATTCTATGAAGCCAGCACCACTTAATACCAAAAACGGGCAAAGACTTCACCAAAAAAGATAATTACAGACCAATATCACTGATGAACGTAGATGCAAAAATACTGAACAAAATATTAGCAAACCGAATTCAAAAATACATCAAGAGGATCATACACCATAGTCAAGTGGGATTCATCCCAGGGATGCAAGGATGGTACAACATTCGAAAATCCATCAACATCATCCACCACATCAACAAAAAGAAGAACAAAAACCACATGATCATCTCCATAGATCCTGAAAAAGCATTTGATAAAATTCAGCATCCATTCCTGAATAAAACTCTCAACAAAATGGGTATAGACGGCAAGTACCTCAACATCATAAAGGCCATATATGACAAACCCACAGCTAACATCATACTTAACAGCAAGAAGCTGAAAGCTTTTCGTCTAAGTTCGGGAACAAGACAGGGATGCCCATGCTCTCCACTGTTATTCAACATAGTACTGGAGGTACTAGCCATGGCAATCAGACAAAACAAAGACATACAAGGCATCCAGATTTGTAAAGAAGAAGTCAAATTGTCACTATTTGCAGATGACATGATATTGTACATAAAAAACCCTAAAGACTCCACTCCAAAACTACTAGAACTAATATCTGAATTCAGCAAAGTTGCACGATACAAAATTAACACACAGAAATCTGTTGCTTTCCTATACACCAATCACGAACTAACAGAAAGAGAAATCAGAAAAACAATTCCATTCACAATTGCATCATAAAGAATAAAATACCTAGGAATAAACCTAACGAAGAAAGTGAAAGAGACCTACACCCTGAAAACTACAAGACACTCCTAAGAGAAATTAAAGAGGACACTGACAAATGGAAATTCATCCAATGTTCATGGCTAGGAAGAATAAATATTGTCAAAATGGCTATACTACCTAAAGCAATCTACAGATTAAACCCAATCCCTATCAAACTACCAACAGCTTTCTTCAATGAACTGGAACAAATGATTCTAAACTTCATATGGAACCACAAAAGACCCTGAATAGCCAAAGCAATCCTGAGAAGGAGGAATAAAACAGGGGGAATTACGCTCCCTGACTTCAAGCTCTACTACAAAGCCACAGTAATCAAGACAGTTTTGTATTGGCACAAAAACAGACCCACAGACCAGTGGAACAGAATAGAAAATCCAAACATTAACCCAAACATATACAGTCAATTAATATTTGATAAAGGAGCCTTGGATATACAATGGGGAGATGACAGCCTCTTCAGCAGCTGGTGTTGGAAAAAGTGGACAGCTACATGTAAGGGAATGAAAGTGGACTACTGTCTAACCCCATACAGAAAAGTAAACTCAAAATGGATCAAAGACCTGAATGTAAGTCATGAAACCATAAAACTCTTAGAAAAAAACATAGGCAAAAATCTCTTGGACAAAACATGAATGACTTCTTCATGAACATATCTCCCCGGGCAAGGGAAACAAAAGCAAAAATGAACAAGTGGGACCATATGAAACTGAAAATATTCTGTACATCAAAGGACACCATCAGTAGAAAAAAAAGAGATCCTACAGTATGGGAGAATATATTCATAAATGACATATCTGATAAGGGGTTGACATCCAAAATATATAAAGAACTCACGCACCTCAACAAACAAAAAGGAAATAGTCCAATTAAGAAATGGGCAGAGGGCATGAAAAGACACTTCTGCAAAGAAGAAATTCAGATGGCCAACAGGCACATGAAAATATGCTCCATATTTTTAATCATCAGAGAAATGCAAATTAAAACCACAATGAGATATCACCTCACACCAGTGAGGATGGCCAACATCCAAAACACAAACAACAACAAATGTTGGCGAGGATGTGGAGAAAAGGGAACCCTCCTACACTGCTGGTGGGACTGCAAATTAGTTCAACCATTGTAGAAAACACTATGGAGGTTCCTTTAAAAACTCAAAATCGAAATACCATTTGACCCAGGAATCCCACTCCTAGGAATTTACCCTAAGAATGCAGCAGCCCAGTTTGAAAAAGACAGATGCACCCCTGTGTTTATTGCAGCACAATTTACAATAGCCATGAAATGGAAGCAGCCTAAGTGTCCATAGGTAGATGAATGGATAAAGAAGATGTACATATACACAATGGAATATTATTCAGCCATAAGAAGAAAACAAATCATACCATTTGCAACAACATGGTTGGAGCTAGAGGGTATTATGCTCAGTGAAATAAGCCAAGCGGAAAAAGACAAATATCAAATGATCTCACTCACATGTGGAGTATAAAAATAAAGAAAAAACCTGAAGGAACAAAACAACAGCAGACTCACAGAACCCAAGAATGGACTAATAGTTACCAAGGGAAAGGGACTGGGGGAGAGGGGTGGAAGGGAGGGACAAGGGGGAAAAAGGGGCCTTACTATTAGCAGACATAATTTGGGGGGGGCACGGGGAGGCTGTACAACTCAGAGAAGACAAGTAGTTACTCTATAGCATCTCACAACGCTGGTGAACAATGACTGTAATGGGGTTGGTGGGGGGGACCTGATGAAGGGGGTATTTAATAACCATAATATTGCACATGTAATTGTAGATTAATCATACCAAAATAAATAATAAAAAAAATAAAAGTTGACTCTTAGGTAGTATGGAAGTTAACTTTTAACCTTTGGTAACCACGACTCTGAAGCCTGCAATGGCAATAAGTACATACCTATCGATAATCACCCTAAATGTAAATGGACTGAATGCACTGTTCAAAGGACATAGAGTCACTGAAAGGATAAAAAAACAAGACCTATCTATATGCTGCCTACAAGAGACACACTTTAAACCCAAATACGTACACAGACTAAAAGTGAAGGGATGGAAAAAGATATTTCATGCAGCTAATAGGGAGATAAAACCAGGAGTTGCAGTACTAGTATCAGACAAAATAGACTTCAAAACAAAGAAAGTCACAAAAGACAAGGAAAGACATTATGTAATGATAAAAGGGTCAATCCAAGAAGAAGATATATCCATAATAAATATCTATGCACCCAACACAGGAGCACCTATATATGTGAAACAAATACTAACAGAATTAAAAGGGGAAATAGAATGCAATGCATTCATTCTAGGAGACTTCAACACTCCACTCAATCTGAAGGACAGATCAACCAGGCAGAAAATAAGTAAAGAGACGGAGGTACTGAACAAAGTCTTAAAATAGATGGACCTAACGGACATCCGCAGAACATTTCATTCAAAAGCAACAGGATACATGTTGTTCTCTAGTGCACAGGGAACATTTTCAAGAATAGATCATATATTAGGCCACAGAAAGAGCTTCATTAAATTAAAAAGATTGAAATTGTACCAACCAGTTTCTCAGATAACAAAGGTATGAACTTAGAAATAAATTACCCAAAGAAAATGAAAAATCCCACAAACACATTGAGGCTTCATAATGTGCTCCTGAATAACCAATGGATCAATGACCAAACAAAGACAGAGATCAAGCAATATATGGAGACAAATGACAACAATAATTCAACACCAGAAAATCTGTGGGATGCAGAGAAGACCGTGCTAAGAGGAGAGTATATTGCAATACAGTCCTACCTCAGGAAAGAAGAACAACCCCACATGAGCAGTCTAAACTCACAATTAACAAAACTAGAAAAAGAAGAGCAAATGAGGCCCAAAATCAGTAGAAGAAGGACATAATAAAGATTAGGGCAGAAATAAATAAAATGAAGAAGAATAAAACAATAGAAAGAATCAATGAATGCAAGAGCTGGTTCTTTGAGAAAATAAGAAAATAGATAAACTCCTAGCCAGACTTACCATGAAAAAAAGAGAGTCTGCATACATAAACAGAATCAGAAAAGAGAAAGGAAAAATCAGTATGGACACCACAGAAATACAAAGAATTATGAGAGAATTCTATGTGTAATTATATGGTAACAAACTGGATAACCGAGAAGAAATGGACAACATTCTAGAAAAATACAACCTTCCAAGGTGACCCAGGAAGAACAGAAAACCTGAATAGACCAATTACCAGCAATGTAATTGAATTGGTAATTAAAAAAATACCTAAGAACAAAACTACAGGACCAGATGGCTTCACTGCAGAGTTTTATCAAACATTTAGTGAAGACTTAATACCCATCCTCCATAAAGTTTTCCAAAGAGTAGCAGAAGAGGGAATACTTCCAAACTCATTCTATGAAGCCACCATGACCCTAACCAGGCAAAGACACCAGAAAAAAAGAAAATTACAGGGCAATATCCCTGATGAACATAGATGCAAAAATACTCAACAAAATATTAGCAAACCGAATTCAAAAATACATCAAAAAGATCATCCATCATGATCGAGTAGGATTTATTCCAGGGATGCAAGGATGGTACATCATTAAAAAATCCATCTACATCATCTACATCAACAAAAAGAAGGACAAAAATCACATGATCATCTCCATAGATGCTGAAAAAGCATTTGACAAAATTCAACATCCATTCATGATAAAAACTCTCAACAAAATGGGTACAGAGGGCAAGTACCTCAACATAATAAATGCCATATATGGCAAACCCACAGCCATCATTATACTTAACAGCGAGAAGCTGAAAGCTTTTCCTTTAAGATAGTGAACAAGACAAGGATGCCACTCTCCCCACTTTTACTCAACATAGTACTTGAGGTCCTAGCCATAGCATTCAGACAACACAAAGAAATAAAAGGCATCCAGATTGGTAAGGAAGAAGTCAAACTGTCCCTGTTTGCAGATGACATGATATTGTACATAAAAAATCCTAAAGAATCCACTCCAAAACTACTAGATCTAATATCTGAATTCAGCAAAGTTGCGGGATACAAAATTAATACACAGAAATCTGTGGCATTCCATACAGTAACAATGAACTAGCAGAGAGAGAAATCAGGAAAACCATTCCATTCACAGTCACATCAAAAAGAATTAAATACCTAGGAATAAACCTAACCAAGGAAGTGAAAGACTTGTACTCTGAAAACTACAAGACATTCATGAGCGAAATTAAAGAAGACAACAATAAATGGAAACACATCCCATGCTCATGGATAGGAATAATTAATCTTGTCAACATGGCCATCCTGCCTAAAGCAATCTACAGATTCAGTGCAATTCCTATCAAAATACCAACAGCATTCTTCAGTGAAAATCCTTCTAAAATTCATATGGAACTACAAAAGACCCCGAAGAGCCAAAGCAATCCTGAGAAGGAAGAATAAAGCTGGGGGGATTATGCTCCCCAACTTCAACCTCTACTACAAAGCTACAGTACTCAAGACCATTTGGTACTGGCACAAGAGCAGACCCATAGAACAATGGAACAGACTAGAGAGAGAGTGCAGATATAAGCCCAACCATATACGGTCAATTAATATATGATAAAGGAGCCATGGACATACAGTGGGGAAAAGACAGCCTCTTCAACAGCTGGTGTTGGCAAAACTGGACAGCTACATGCAAGAGAATGAAACAGGATTATTGTTTTACCCCATACACAAAAGTAAACTCGAAATGGATCGAAGACCCGAATGTAAGTCATGAAACCACAAAACTCTCAGAAAAAAACAGGCAAAAATCTCCTGAATATAAGCAATGAGCATCTTCTTCCTGAATGCATCTCCTTAAGGAAGGGAACAAAAGCAAAAATGTTCTCATGGAACTACATCAAAGTAAAAAGCTTCTGTACAGCAAAGGACACCGTCAACAGAACAAAAAGGCACCCTACAGTATGGGAGAATATATTTGTAAATGACATATCTGACAAGGTGTTAACATCCAAAATATATAAAGAACTTACACGCCTCAACACCCAATAAGCAAATAACCCGATTATAAAATGGGCAGAGTATATTAAGAGACAGTTCTCCAAAGAAGAAATTCAGATGGCCAACAGACCCATGAAAAGATGCTCCACATCATTAATCATCAGGGAAATGCAAATTAAAACCACGATGAGATATCACCTCACACCAGGAAGGATGGCCGGTATCGAAAAGACTAAGAACAACAAATGCTGGCAAGGATGCGGAGAAAGGGGAACCCTCCTATACTGCTGGTGGGAATGTAAGCTAGTTCAACCATTGTGGAAAGCAATATAGAGGTTCCTCAAAAAACTAAATATAGAAATACCATTTGACCTGGGAATCCCACTCCTTGGAATTTATCCAAAGAATAAAATTTCTCAGATTCAAAAAGACATATGCACCCCTATGTTATCGCAGCACTTTTTACAATAGCCAAAATATGAAAGCAACCTAAGTGTCCATCAGTAGATGAATGGATAAAGAAGAGGTGGTACATATACACAATGGAATACTATTCAGCCATGAGAAAGAAACAAATCCTACCATTTGTAACAGCATGGGTGGAGCTGGAGGATGTTATGCTCAGTGAAATAAGACAGGTGGAGAAAGACAAGCACCAAATGATTTCCCTCATTTGTGGAGTATAACAACGAAGCAAAACTGAAGGAACAAAACAGCAGCAGACTCAGAGACTCCAAGAAGGAACTAGTGGTTACCAAAGGGGAGGGGTGTGGGAGGGTGGGTGGGGAGTGAGGATGAAGGGGTTTGAGGGGTATTATGTTTAGTACACATGGTGTCGGGGGGTCACAGGGAAAACAGTGTAGCCCAGAGAAGGCAAATAGTGAATCTGTGGCATCTTACTACACTGACGGACAGTGACTGCATTGCGGTATGGGTGGGGACTTGATAATATGGGTAAATGTAGTGACCACATTGTTTTTTCATGTGAAACCTTCATAAGAGTGTATATTACTAATACCTTAATAAAAATACATAAATAAATCAACAGTATAAACACAAACAACCTGATTAAAAGTGTTCATCGGGCACATTCCCTAGATTCTCAAGGATTACAAGCCTCAACTGCTATGTAGGCATGAGAATGGCCCAGGCCCCTCTGCTCACTGCATTTTGTGCTGGTCAGTCTCTGGGCCTGGCTTTCCTACCTGCAGAATCCAATCACCAAATCGAACTTCCCCCAAAAGATCTCAGCGACTCCAGGCTGCAAAAGATGGTCATAATCTGAGCCACACAGTCCAGCACCTACTTGTATAATGTATTATTCTCCATTTATTTTTGTGCATCCTGTACAGCTTCCCCCAAAGCCAGGGGCCCTAAAAGATGCATCAATACACAGAACCTCCAGTGAGCAGGAAGCTCAAGTTTCCCAACCCAAATGCCTCCCTTTAGGAAATTTCAGATGAACAGCTCATCACAGGTCACTAGGAGGAGCCCCAGGATCGTTCCTTATTCCAATACTGAATGAATTCCTTTTGCTCGCCTTTCTTCTTGATCAAAGCAGTCTCCCTCTCCTATTGCCCTCACTTTCTAACAGGTATAAAAGCTTGGCATCTCTGTCTCCACACTGGATTTGTCTCCTTTGCTGCTGTACCCTTTGGGCCAGAAACAAATGGCTTCTGCTCAGCCCTGCACATAGGCTTGTTCATCGTCAAAAGGAATTTTGCTCGTAGGTCTTAAGATGAATGACAATAGCCCCTTACCCAAACTCACATCCCCCAAAAGAGATAAGGAATTATGTGTGAAAATAACATTGTACTGCCAAAGATTTATAGAAACATTGTGACCAGACTTATGTCCACAAGTCAACTAACCAAGGACAAGGTATTTCACAACTTTCCTTGGACCCTCACTGGCTCCCAGATGTCTGCAGCTGTCTGTCATCTCCTAACCTCAGTCTCCTGCTCCCCTTTCCCAGCATAAAAGCAGTTTGAAATCAACCCTGAGTTAAGATGGTTCTTTAGGACATCACTCCACCATCTTGTCAGTCTGCCAGCTTTACAAATAAAGTCGCTTTCCTTGCCCCAACACCTGTTTCTCAACTTACTGGCTTGCCAAGCAGTGAGTGGTACAACCTCAGACTTGGCTACAAGTTATTAACAACCGTCTTCGTGTGTCACTCAAAGTGACCACTGTATTCATCCATGGCAAGTCAACCAAAAGGAATCAGCATCTGTTCTCACATGCTGTATCCTGTTACTCCAACTGTTTAGCATTAACTGTTGGCGAACCTCATCAGTTGCTGATGCCTACCAGGATAAAAATTACTGAATGTCTGTTTTCTCCTGGCAAGGGAGCCTTTCAGTCATCTCTCTTAATCCTGTATTTATATGCAACCTCCAAAGAAAACAACCCACTTCGCTTTGGTTTGGTCCATGGAGATAATTTAGTATGCTGACTCTGTTAAACAACCTGCTCTCCCTCCTATAAATTTGGCAAGCAGTTTCTTATCCAAGTTCAAAATAAAAATACCAGCTGTACCAGGCTCAGAAGAAGGGTCTGCACATGCCCTGATCCACCACCCACGGGCCCACATGGTCAGCAGGCACAGACATCACCAGCCCTCTACACAGTGGGGCAGTGCTCTCTTCAGAGCCATCTCTGCACTGCAGGGGGCAGCACAGAGCCCGACACCTCCAGTGCCTGTGCTGGGGCAGGCGCCCCGCTGCACACTGCAGCTCAGCGCAGCTGACGGGGAAGGAAACATCCTGTGTGCTGGACAAGAGGCAAACTCCCCTTCAAAGAGATTTTCTGACAGAATACCAAAAGCAACATTTGGGGAACAGGTTTTCATTCCACACTGAGCTAGCATGGTTGCTTCCCATTGTACTATAAAGAAGTTACTCAAGAAAGCCTGAACACTCACTACCAATGTCAGTCCAGAGTCCATGAATCCTAAGGGCCTGTGACACACAGAAATCGTGTCAGCGCACTTTAAGAAACTCCCCACAACCAAGATGCATGTGGCCGAGGACCTCCTGTTGGCCCCCTGTCCACACAACTTCAGGTGTTTTGTTCTCCGGTGAGCCAGGCACAAAGGACTCAGTTCACTTTTTGCGGCAGCTGAAAAGTACCACTGTGGTTTGTAACCAAAAAGGGAAAAGTTTTCTATAAAAAGACTCCACATAGCCCTTTAGAAAAATAAAGCCACCAAAAAAAGCCTGTTTATATTTGAATCTCCAAAAGGCACTTTCCAACTGCCATCACTTCTATATATATAGTCTTAAAAAATTAACATGTCCTATTCAGCCTGATCTATATGTGGCACGAAGACGCATGTATAAGGTTGTGGGAGTGAGAGCTGTTAGTGCGTCCAAGCTGCGCACCCACCAGCTTCCGACAGGGCGAGCTGCTGCTCAGGCCGACAGAAACGCACATGTGCCCACTACCTCCAGGGCCTTGGGGCACAGTGTTACGCATTCGGTGCACAAATGCTTCCTTGAGTTATTTTAAAGTTCACACCGTACCAAATGATAAACTATTGTGCCAGGCCATGCCAGGCAGCCCCAAGAACTCTCTCATAATCCCTGACATTCAAGGTCACACAGGCCGACCTGACAGGGAACTTAGTCTAGCACCTCGATCTCAGAAAAGTTCCCTCTTCTTCCAGAATGGTGGCAACATGACCCCAGCAGGGAACGTGTGCAAGAGCATCTCCTTTCACAAGTCAGGGTGTCGTTGGAATCCAGCCCCCCTTCCAAGGATCAAATCAACCAACAAAGTCTAGGCTTAGTACAAGGCACATTATCACACTGAAAGGGATGATTAGGGGCAGTCTCTAGAATCCGGGCCACCTATCAGACTGAGTTCTTGCTTTATTTGTATTTGAACCATTACTATTAATAATAAAGCAACCAGTTGTGAGGTGTTTGTTCTGAGCTATTATTTTGTATGCATTTATTTCTCATGGCAACCACATGTGCAAATACTATTTTACAGTTGAGAAAATCTATACTTAGAAGTTAAGAACCACCTTAAGATGGCTGACGGGTACAGCTAGAATTTAAACCAAGGCAGTCTGGCCCCAAAACCTACACATACAACCCTCAGTTAACAACTGAACTATACCGAATGAACTCCAAGTCTCAGGCCTAAGGAGACCTAAGGATCACTCAGCCTAATGCCAGGTTCCACGTTCACACCCGTTAGTTTTTCTAAAAATCAGTCACCCTCTCTGAGAGTAGTCCTCCTGCCCTACTTATGCACATGCACACCAAGGGTGAGGGAGCAGGGTCTGCATGCACTGCTGTGTGGCTGCCAATCAGCCAGCCTTGCCATGGAGTCTAGTCCTCAACCCTTTTGCCCAGAACCAGCTCACTCTAGAGCCCAGGGAGACGTTCTACACACATGCGTCACACATACTCATATATTTATGTGTGTATTTGTCCTTCAGCCACTTTTTGCCAGTCATCTAAGTGTTTCAGTGTGTACACAAATGCATTCGCTGTGCACGAATGTTCATGCATGTTCACAGCAGCACTGAGTGGAGAGGTGGGAGCCACCCCGCACCCATCACAGATGAAGTGATAAACCAAATGTGCTCTAGCCACACAAGGCAGTATTATTTGGCCATAACAAGGGATTAAATACTGACCCATGCAGCAGAACGGGTGAGCCCTGAAAGCATGATGTCAAGACCCAGTCACAGGAGAGCAGATACTGCAGGATTTAAGTTACACGAAGCACCCAGAACAGGCAAACCCATGAGACAGAGCACATCAGAAGCCATAGGGACTGGGAGAGGGAGATGTAGGGGATGGGGTCGCAGGAGTGGTGTTTATTTTTGGGGTGATGGAAATGCTTTAAACTGAGATAGCAGTGCTGATTGTGTGACTCTGACTATGCTAAGAACCACTGAATTACACACTGAAAGGGCAATGTTACAACATGTGAACAACATCTGAAAAAAGTTGAGTTCTGTGACTGTCTCCCTCTGGTTTGTAGTCACAGGTGATGAGCTGAGAAGGCACCAGATTCAGAAATAAGGAAAGGAGGAAGAGCTCTAAAGTCTTTCTCCCCTTGCTCAGCTGCATCTCCTCCAGTGGTCTGGGAGCAAAGTGGAGTCCAACTTTAGAAATGCTGGCTTTGAAGTGAGGCAGGCTGATGTCACCGAACTTTAATGAACAGGCCCGCTGCACTGGCTGGGCAGGCTGGCTGGGATGGAGGACGGAGATAAAGGCACCTGAGCACAGGCCTGTTACATATGCAAGTCCCATCCCAGGGGTCCCCAGCTCTCTGCTGTCACAGAGAAGGCCCACCAGAGTGAGAAGTACCAGTGGACGAGTGGCAGTGTGGGCAAGGGGAGGAGGGAGCCCTTGCCTCAGCCTCTGCTCAGGAGCTGGGCACCTCCTCCAGCTCCAGAAGCCCCTGGCTGGCAGCCTAGCCCTGGCGTGGGGCAGCTCACTGTGTGGGAGTCCCTGCCTGTCCCCACTGGCTTGGGGTTCTCCACCACAGATGTGGTCAGTTTCCTTCATGTTTGCCCGATACACTAATCTTTGTCAAAGGAAAGATCTCTGTGAACACCAGATGCTCGCTCCTACGGGCTGAATGTCTGGGGCCCCCAAATTCCTATGCTGTAGCCCTAACCTCCAAGTAGGTGGGATTTGGAGGTGCAGCCTTTGGAGGGGATTGAGTTAGATGACATCACAAGGAGTGGGGCCCCCGTCATGGGATCACTGTCCTTATAAGAGGAGGCAGAGAGAACTCCTCCTGAACCACTGTGGGACACAGCCAGAGGCAGCCTTCTCCAGACACCAAATCTGGCGGCACCCTGATCTTGGACTTCTAGCTTCCAAGCTGTGAGAAATGACACTGTTCAGGAGCCTGTGGTCTGCGGTGCTCTGTTAACAGCCACCGAGGGGACTGCATACTAGCCTTCCCGGGGCCTCTGCTTCTCGTTGGCTTTCACAGGTTGTCATAGATACACCTTCAATTCCAGCCCCTGCAAGTCACAATGGGGGAAAAGGTAATTCCTTTGGCTCCCTCTTCCCAGCCTCACTGCTCGTAAACGCCCTGCAGCCGCTGCCCTGTGAGCGATCAGCAGGTAGCACATGCTGCCTGTGGGGTCTCACTTCCTGCAAACTCACAGAGGTGCGCACATTTAGAACAAATGCCCCGCTTTCCTACCCTGAGCCCTGGAGGAGAGGTGGCTGGCCAGGGGTGGGGTGTGGGTGGTTACTGACAGAGTGGGCAGTAGGTACTGGGTGGGAAAGAGCTGAGGGCTTCTGAGGGAGTCTTGCAAAGGCAGCTGATCACCTTCCAGCCCACTCAGGGTGTCACCCAGCAGTGTGAGCTCAGGAAGCTGCCCGGTAAGGATCACAAACCACAGCAAGGCACCCAGCTCAGGCATGCTTACAATAAACCTGACTTCAACTAGCCCTAAGCCTCATTACACACTCAGCATCTCATGTGTAAGCATGGAAGTTCATGACTCTAATGAAAACAGACTGGTTCGTGGGAAGGAGCATGTGCAAAGGGGGAATTAGTGACACGAGGGCGTGAATGGGAAGGTAAGGCGGTCCCCGCCCCTTCACAGGAGGATGAAAGTGCGAGAAGCCTGCTCTCAGCCACTTCACTCTCCTGGTCTGTCTGGGGCCACATCTACCTGCGCACACACTGCTGCTGCTCACTGCGACCTCCTGTCTCATCTCATCCGCTGCGGTGGCGTGGGAGAATCACCTCCACCACAAGAATCGAGGGCTGGAGTCAGCGTCCGCCTGTGACAGTACAGACTGCATTTTATACAAATGAAACACTGCTAGGACACAAAATCTATGTTGCCAAACTGGGCCTTCTTTAAAACAGGGCAGTTTCACAGGTGTCTCTCACCACAGAGAATGAAGGAAGTCTCAGGTATCTGTGAAAGCCACTTGTACACATCCAGTGTGAGATGAGGGGGCCAATGCCTACATTTCACTTCAGCTTTGGTCTTCTAGGCATCAGTGACCCTATGGTCTTCCCCATTCTCCCACTGCTACAATGTTTGTCGTTAGAATGGAGCACGTGCCTAAGCGAGGACAATAATGGACTGTGCAGGGTCCATTTGTTGACTGCCACTGAAACATCACCAGAGTGGTTAGTGTGAAGGAGGTGAGAGCACGCGCTGGTCCAGAGGGCACAGCAGGACACCCTATGGCACGCATGTGGAAAACTGCCTGCCAGTGTCTGCCACAGCTGGGTGTAGCCACTGATGATTCCATCACCTTATTCTCCTCTCAGGCTCCACTTAATGGAAATGCACGTGTATGTGTACTGTAAGGTGCGTCCAAGGTGGATGGCAGCCCCTGAAACTGGTTAGAGCAACAGTTAGACATGAGCAGGAGGGGAGAAGGGAGGGCGGTGGACCATCCAGTCTCCACCCAGAGATCACCCTGTCTCCCTTAGACCAGCCCCCTTTTCAGCATAAGCTGGTAAGTGAAAGACATGGTCACTGGGACCTCCCCAAATTTTGAACATGGGTAGCTAAGGAAGACCTTGTCTGCTAATGACCCTGAGGCCATTATAATATCATTATAGTATCATTTACATTGCCATTTTGGCCCCACCCTCAATTTAGCCTTGGCGCTTGGGATAAACTAGGAACACAACTTGCACAAAGGCTGAAGGGGAGGAACCAAGGTAGATCCAAAGGATGATGTAAGAATGACAGAATGGGTGGAGGAAACCAAATAAGTCTCCATAAGAAGACAGCTGGGGTCAGCCTGCTGTTCTGTATTTGAAGCATACTTTCCTTTCACTTTGCTAAATAATAAACCATTTGTGGCTTTAGCTCGGGTCTCCTGTCTGAATTCTTTCCTTCGACAAGACAAGAACTGAGGCACTGCCCATGTCCCTGCCTGGCAGCAGTAACCTTCCCATACCCGCCGGTATCCCAGCACCACAGCACACTGCCGCAGCGGAGTGTCACACAGCACTGAATGGCACCAACCATGCGCAGCTCAGGCGACTCACACAACGGTGATGCTCCACGGACAAAGCCACACAAGTCTGTCCAAGTGATGCTCCAGCCAAGCCAACCTACTCTGTGCTTGGGGCAGGCACTGTGGAGTGACACTGGGGTTCCTGGGGGCTCCTGGGGGATGAAAACATCTTTTCTGGATCTAAGCACACAGATGTTCAGTCTGTCAAGTTCATGAAGCTGCATATGACTATGTAAACATTTTATTTTTTAAATTTTATTAAAGTTTGCTTTTCTAAAAAGCACTTCTACAAAAACCATACCAGCATGTGATCCCTTTGGGCCATCAGCAGCCCCTGGAGAGGACTGGGCACCAGCTGATGGCTGCACTAGGTCCCTGTCATCCCTACACACCGGGGAAGTGGAGGGCTACTCGGGTCACCTGGCTTCCAGTGGCAGGACAAGGTGTGTGGCTGATGTGACTCTGAGTCTGCACCCTTTGTCCACACTAAGCTCTTGGGCACATCACTGGCTCCAGCAGGGACAGTGCATGCCCGCCTTGAGCAACCTGACCTCAGCACAGCACTTCTCACCCAAGCGCTCCAGGGCAGGCCAGCCTGTGGCTGATGACTTCATATCTCAAACCAGCCTGTGCAAGAATGGGCAGGGCACAATTGCTGTATCAGAAACCTTAACCTGATTCAGAACCTTGGCATTGAAAACACTGCACATAAATCAGAAGCATCCAGCTAGTGAGAGAGAGTCCATCCTAAGTTCGCCTGCCCAGTGGTGGCCTCACTGTGTAATCTTACAACAAGGTCTCCACACTAGGAAACTACCCCTTGGGATGAGGAATGCAGAGTGCTGGACCAAATCCCTGTAAGAGGTGAAGCCAGCTCATAGTGGTCTTGCTTGTACTTTCCAAGTGATGCGAGCACACAGCACAGGGGCTCTCCCCCAGCAATGGTAAAATGGCTGCATCTCCTTCCTTTCCTGTTAGAGCAATTAAGACTCACAGGGGATAAACTGCCCGCAGCAGTCTTCTCATGGTGCCACATGTCAGTGCAGCAATGAGCACGTCCAGTTCCAAGCAGCAGCACTCTAAGTCAAACCCCCCACCCCTGCTGTAGCCTCACCCAAGGACTCAACAGACAGCCTCTCACAATCAGTGTGGCTGCACCTCCCCACTGCTACACTGGGCCGTGGGTAAATGCTTTCACTGTGGGACAGACAGCCCATTACAAAAGCAGTACCTATGCCATTTTAATTGTTAATGAGCTAAAAGGCAACTGAAATGAGTTTTCCTTCTTCCTAAAGGGCAGCAATTTTCACATCAGTGATCAGCAGTCAAAGTGAACCTCAGATGCCAAGAGGCTCCTGGGTGGGGGTCACTGTCAGGGTGGAGAAGGGTTGCTGTAACAAGCAGATTCCTGAGCCTTATGTTAAATCTGCCCTGAATCAGACCTGAAGTTTGCCTGGGGGGAGGATGGCAGGAATGTGCATTTTAAAAGTTCCCTCAGGGCTCCCTGGGACACCCACAGCTAAGACCCACTAGCTGGCACTGCTCAGCTCTGAGCCGCTGCCCCAGCTGACAGGTCTTCTGGCTACTACTCCACTAGCCCTTGCTGGAAGCTGGGGCCCTCCCAAAGTGCAGGGAAGGCAGACGAACTGCTCATTTTGCAGGCAGCTGCCCTGCCTCTAGCATCCACTACCTGAGAAGTGGACACAGAAGGTGTAAGAAACACCGCCAGAGGAGAAAGCCACAAAGGCCGAGGCTGGGGCCAGATGCCAACAGCAAGTGAGTCCCTCCCATAGTCCATAAACTTCACTGAAGTAAAAGGTAAACCTATCTAAAGGGATCTCAATACACTGTTCCTGACTGGAAGACACGATTAGGAAGATGTCAGTTTTCCCAAGTTCAGTCTGTAGATGCAAGCAATCCAATCAAAATCCCACTGGTATCTTTAAAAACAGAACTTGAAAACCTGGGTCCGAAGCTCACATGAGAAACGGAGTGCACAGGCAAGCAGTGTCATAAGCGAGCAGGCGCCTTATAGCTGTCAGAGCCAAGCCTGCACTGCAGGGGCTGAAGGGCAGGGCCAGGGCCGGCGTGAGGAAAGCCAAGCAGAAGAACCAGCACGAGGCAGACCCTTCCCTGTGTGTGCAAGCAGGGAACACGTGCGCACCAGGCCCCCTGGCCCACTCTGTGAGCACTCGTTGTGCACATGTACTTGGCTTTTCTCAGTACGAGTTGCTTTACATTTCAGTTTTTCTATACATATTTTTATATTAAGTGAGAAGGAGTATTTCTTTAGAGTACATTCCTAGAAGAAAATCTGGGATTGAGGTGTGCACGTGCAGAACTGCAATGGAATGATGGCAGCTGATGACATGCTGATCAGTGGGAATCCCTGACTCCAGCCACACCCACCCTGGTCAGCACTGACCTTTGGTGTCTGCCAGTGTGGTTTCTTTATGGCCTTTGCTCAACTTTCCGTGGAGCTCGCTGCTTACAACTTCAGAGAAAACCTCTATTTTGACTGTGAGCTCACTTTACAGTACAGGTGTTTTCTCCCCACCTGCCACTGTTCTCAACCTTGCTTTTGGCACCATTTCATATGGTAAGATCTGTCCATCTCTGGTTCCTAGTGCAATGAAACCGTTCCTTAGTTATCCTTGTTTCCTAAACATGGTTGGTCACAGACAACTTGAACACCAGGAGAAGGCACTACTCACTTTCCTCTCTAGTCCTGTAGATAACTTCTGGGGATGGGTGGGGGAAAGGCTGTGACCTGGGGTGGTGCAAGATGGCTAAGCGTGTGAGGCGACAAAGCCGGAAATGGACATCTGTCATCGCATAATAGTTTGTGTATATCATTGATGATTATTGTTGTCAAGGGTTAAAAATGGAGCAAGCCTCAAACATAAAGCACCTCATAACCATGAACAGCACAGCAACCCCTGGTGCTAAGACCTATTGGGAGCACATGTATGTCTGGGAGTTAGAGTGCATACAGAAAGGACAGCTTTCTACTGCAATGTTTACTATGCTTTCCATATCACATTGGAGATGGTTGCATTATTACTTGCATGGGGCATCCCGCAAGGCCTTATTTTACTGAAATTAAACTGAATCCAAAAGTAGGTTGCTTACACTACTGAGATTAGAAAGGATCTTCTCCTGCAGCTTCCCATAATGCTGGTGCTAAGACCTATTGGCAGCACACTTATCTCTGGGAGTTAGAGTGCACATAGAAAGGACAGCTTTCTACTGAAATGTTTACTGTGTTTTCCATATCACATTGGAGATGGTTGCATGATTACTTGAATGGGGCATCCCACAAGGCCTTATTTTACTGAAACTAAACTGAATCCAAATGTAGGTTGCTTACACTGCTGAGATTAGACAGGATCTTCTCCTGCAGCTTCCTCTAATGAAGGTGCTAAGACCTATTGGCAGCACCCTTATCTCTGGGAGTTAGAGTGCATACAGAAAGGACAGTTTTTTACTGCAATGTTTACTATGTTTTCCATATCATATTGGAGATGGTTTCATGAGTACTTGAATGGGGCATCTCTCAAGGTCTTATTTTACTGAAACTAAACTGAATCCAAAAGTATGTTGCTTACTCGGCTGAGATTAGAATGGATCTTCTCCTGCAGCTTCCCCTAATGGTGATACTAAGACCTATTGGCAGCACACTTATCTCTGGGAGTTAGAGTGCATACAGAAAGGACAGCTTTCTACTGCAGTGTTTACTGTTTTCCATATCACATTGGAGATGGTTGCATGATTACTTAAATAGCACATCCAGCAAGTCCTTATTCTACTCAACTAAACTGAATCCAAATGTACGTTGCTTACACTGCTGATGTTAGAAGGAATCTTCTTCTGCAGCCTCCTCTAATGCTATTGCTCAGGAAATTTCGTTCCACATGGGATTTAGAGTGCATACAGAGAGGACAGCCTTCTACTACATCTTTACTATATTTTCCATATCACATGGGAGATGGTTGCATGATTACTTAAATAGCACATCCAGCAAGTCCTTATTTCACTAAACTAAACTGAATCCAAATGCAGGTTGCTTACACTACTGATATTAGAAAGAAACTTCTTCTACAGCTTCCCCTAATGCTATTGGTAAGGAAATTTCATACCACATGGGATTTCCAGTGCATACAGAAAGGACTGCCTTCTACTGCAATCTTTTCTATGTTTTCCATAGGATATTGGAGATGTTTGCATGATTACGTACATAGCACATACAGCAAGTTATTTTACTCAACTAAACTGAATCCAAATGTATGTTGCTTACACTACTCTTATTAGAAAGAATCTTCTGCAGGTTCCCTTAATGCTATTGCTAAGGAAATTTCATACCACACGGGATTTAGAGTGCTTACAGAGAGTATAGCCTTCTACTGCAATCTTCACTATGTTTTCCATATCCCATTGAGATGGTTGCATGATTCCTTAAATAGCACATCCAGTAAGTCCTTATTCTACTCTACTAAACTGAATCCAAATGTACATTGCTTACACTGCTGATATTAGAGAGAATTTTTCCTGCAGCTTCCCCTAATACTTTTGCTAAGGAAATTTCGTACCACAAGGGATTTAGTGTGCATACATGAAGGACAGCCTTCTTCGGCAATCTTTACTATGTTTTCCAAAGCACATTGGAGATGGCTGCATGATTACTTAAACAGCACATCCTGACGTCCTTATTTTACTCAACTAAAATGCATCCAAATGTAGGCTGCTTACACTGCTGATATTAGAAAGATTCTTCTTCTGCTGCTTCCCCTAATTGTATTGCTAAGGAAATTTCGTACCACACGGTTATTACAGTGCATAGAGAGAGGACAGCCTGCTACTGCAATCTTTACTGGGTTTTCCATATCTCATTGGAGATTGTTGCATGATTACTTAAATAGCACAACCAGCAAGTCCTTATTTTAATCAACTAAACTGAATCCAAATGTAGGTTTCTTACACTGCTGACATTAGAAAGAATCTTCTTCTGCAGCTTCCCCTAATTGTATGCTAAGGAAATTTCGTACCACACGGGATTTAGAGTGCTTACAGATAGTACAGCCTTCTACTACAATCTTAAATTTGTTTCCCATATCACATGGGACATGGTTGCATGATTACTTAAACAGCACGTCCAGCAAGTCCTTATTCGACACAAGTAAACTGAGTCCAAATTTTGACTGCTTACACTGCTGATATTAGAAAGAATCTTCTTCTGCAGCTTCCCCTAATGCTATTGCTAAGGAAATTTCATACCACACGGGATTTACAGTGCATACAGAGAGTACAGCCATCTACTGCAATCTTCACTATGTTTTCCATATCACATTAGAGATGGTTGCATGATTACTTAAAAAGCACATCCAGCAAGTCCATATTTTACTCAACTAAAATGAACCCAAATGTAGGTGGCTTACACTGCTAATATTAGAAAGAATGTTCTTCTGCAGCTTCCCCTAATGCTATTGCTAAGGAAATATCGTACCACACGGGATTTAGAGTGCATACATGGAGGACAGCCTTCTCTTGCAATCTTTACTATGTTTTCCAAAGCACATTGGAGATGGATGCATGATTACTTAAATAGCACGTCCAGCAAGTCCATCTTTTACTCAACTAAACTGAATCCAAATGTAGGTGGTATACACTGCTGATATTAGAAAGAATCTTCTGCAGCTTCCCCAGTGCTATTATTTAAGGAAATTTCGTACCAAATGGTTATTAGAGTGCATAGAGAGAGGACAGCCTTCTACTGCAATCTTTACTGTGTTTTCCATATCACATTAGAGGTGGTTGCATGATTACTTAAATAGCACATCCAGGAAGTCCTTATTATACTCAACTAAACTGAATTCAAATGTACGTTGCTTACACTGCTAATCTTAGAATCATCTTCTGCAGCCTCCTGTAATGCTATTGCTCAGGAAATTTCGTTCCACACGGGATATAGAGTGCATACAGAGAGGACAGCCTTCTACTATACCTTTACTATGTTTTCCATATCACATGGGAGATGGTTGCATGATTACTTAAATAGCACATCCAGCAAGTCCTTATTTCACTAAACTAAACTGAATCCAAATGTAGGTTTCTTACACTACTGATATTAGAAAGAAACTTCTTCTACAGCTTCCCCTAATGCTATTGAAAGGAAATTTCGTACCACATGTGATTTATAGTGCATACAGCAAGGACAGCCTTCTACTGCAATCTTTTCTATGTTTTCCATAACACATTGGAGATGTTTGCATCATTAATGACATAGCACATACAGCAAGTCCTTATTTTACTCAACTAAACTGAATCCAAATGTACGCTGCTTACACTACTCTTATTAGAAAGAATCTTCTTTGGCAGCTCCACCTAACACTATTGCTGTGGAAATTTCGTACCACACAGTATTTAGAGTGCATACAGAGAGTATAGCCTTCTACTGCAATCTTTACTATGTTTTCCATATCACATTGAGATGGTTGCATGATTACTTAAAAAGCACATCCAGCAAGTCCTTATTCTACTCTACTAAACTGAATCCAAATGTACATTGCTTACACTGCTGATATTAGAGAGAATCTTTTCCTGCAGCTTCCCCTAATGCTATTGCTAAGGAAATTTCATACCACAAGGGATTTAGTGTGCATACATGAAGGACAGCCTTCTCTTGCAATCTTTACTATGTTTTCCAAAGCACATTGGAGATGGTTGCATGATTACTTAAATAGCACATACTGAAAGACCTTATTTTATTCAACTAAAATGAATCCAAATGTAGGTTGCTTACACTGCTGATATTAGAAAGAATCTTCTTCTGCAGCTTCCTCTAATTGTATTGCTAAGGAAATTTCATACCACATGGTTATTAGAGTGCATAGAGAGAGGACAGCCTGCTACTGCAATCTTTACTGGGTTTTCCATATCACATTGGAGATAGTTGCATGACTACTTAAATAGCACATCCAGTAAGTCCTTATTCTACTCAACTAAACTGAATCCAAATGTAGGTTGCTTACACTGCTGATATTAGAAAGAATCTTTTTCTGCAGCTTCCCCTAATGCCATTGCTAATGAAATTTCATACCACACGGAATTTTGAGTGCACACAGAGAGTACAGCCTTCTACTGCAATCTTTGCTATGTTTTACATATCACATTGGAGATGGTTGCATGATTACTTAGAAAGCATATCCAGCAAGTCCTTATTCTACTCTAATAAACTGAGTACAAATGTAGGTTGCTTACACCTATGATATTAGAAAGAATCTTCTTCTGCAGTTTCCCCTAGTGCTATTGCTAAGGAAATTACATACCACATGGCATTTAGAATGCATACACAGAGGACAGCCTTCTACTGCAATCTTTACTGTTTTCCATATCACATTGGAGATGGTTGCATGATTACTTAGAAAGCACATCCAGCAAGTCCTTATGCTACTCTACTAAACTGAGTGCAAACGTAGGTTGCTTACACCTATGATATTATAAAGAATCTTCTTCTGCAGCTTCCCCTAATGGTATTGCTAAGGAAATTTCATACCACAGGGGATTTAGAGTGCATAAAGAGAGGACAGCCTTTTACTGCAATCTTAACTATCTTTTCCAATACTCTCACTTTCTCATCTTAAACACTGGGAAGAAACTGAAATTTTCCATCTTCTTTTTGCTTCAAGGGTTTTGCTTCCTGGATTGCCCTTCACAGCATTCACAAAGGTTGAACTTCGGACAACCTGGTGTGTGTCCGTCCTATTTCTTGGTGATCTAAGAGAACCTCATTGCACATTCACAACAGAGGCGATCAAGAGTGGTCCATGGCAAAGCTAAGATATGAGATACAAAAAATCCCTAAGGGGAAGTGAAATTCAGTAATTTTGTTATGATTCAATAGCTAGGAAACATATCAAATATGCCTGAAGACTAACATAAATACCTTTCTAGGATCTGATCACAGACTTAAACACAACCCGGATGAAATTCCAAGAATGAGCTTTAGAGACCAAGCATCGGGAACTAAACTTTGATGACTTTTAAGGATGGTGAATTCTTTCAAAAGAAACATATTGGGGATTTGCCTGTGATTTGGCTCCATCTTAAAGGGCTCCTGAATGTGTATGACCAGAGCAGAGACATAAATGCTTGTAACCTATAGAAAAAGGCAGATTCATAAAGGGTTTCAAAAATCACTGAACCAATCAGGAAAACAATTCCATTCACAATTGCATCAAAAAGAATAAAATGCCTAGGAATAAACCTAACGAAGGAAGTGAAAGAGACCTATACCCTGAAAACTACAAGACACTCCTAAGAGAAATTAAAGAGGACACTAACAAATGGAAATTCATCCCTTTGCTCTTGGCTAGGAAGAATAAATACTGTCAAAATGGCGATACTACCCAAAGCAATCTACAGATTCAGCGCAATCCCTATCAAAATACCAACAGCTTTCTTCAATGAACTGGAACAAATAATTCTAAACTTCATATGGAACCACAAAAGACCCCGAATAGCCAAAGCAATCCTGAGAAGGAGCAACGAAACAGAGGGAATTACGCTCCCTGATTTCAAGCTCTACTACAAAGCCACAGTAATCAAGACAATTTGGTATTGGCACTACAACAGACCTACAGACCAGCGGAACCGAATAGAAAATCCAAACATTAACCCAAACATATACAGTCAATTAATATTTGATAAAGGAGCCTTGGATAATCAATGGGGAAATGACAGTCTCTTCAGCAGCTGGTGTTGGCAAAATTGGACAGCTACATGTAAGAGAATGAAACTGGACTACTGCCTAACCCCATACAGAAAAGTAAACTCAAAATGGATGAAAGACCTGAATGTAAGTCATGAAACCATAAAACTCTTAGACATAAACATAGGCAAAAATCTCTTGGACATAAACATGAGCGACTTCTTCATTAACATATCTCCCCAGGTAAGGGAAACAAAGGAAAAATGAACAAGTGGGACTATATCAAGCTGAAAAGCTTCTGTACAGCAAAGGACAACATCAGTAGAACAAAAAGACATCTTCCAGTATGGGAGAATATATTCACAAATGACATATCTGATAAGGGGTTGACATCTAAAATATATAAAGAACTCATGCAATTTCTCTGCTGTGATATAAGGATGGAATAAATGGAACTCAGCACTCTAGTTTCTGGGTTATTGCTCTACATTTATGAACTCCCCTATTCAGTGTGAAGTCAAAACAACTCAGTGTTTTGACAGGGAAAATTTACTTCCAATGCAATGCAGCCAAATTCCAGAAAATTGCATGTAAAGTCATTTCCTCAGTTTTCATGTCTGCTGTTCTACAATACTTCTATCAGAAATTCTTTACAATCAAATGGCACATTCCATGGCAATAGGGATGAGCCCCACATGGAAAGCACTTTTTATCATTCACGCAAGAGAAGGCAAACTTCAACATGTTTTCCTTAACAGTTTTGTGTAATGAGTTGGAGCTTTTTTTTTTTTTTTAGAATAAGTGACAGAACCTGTTCCAAATGTTACCCACCAGGTTAAATTCAAATGCTAGGAATGTAGAAGTCCATTTAAGAAATACATTTGCTAATGAAATTTCATCTTGAAACATGTATTGAAATAAAGTACACAGACTGAGATGACTAGTTCCCCCAGAAGTTTGCCAGCCAGAACACTCATACATAGCAGAATCTCCAGAATATGGCTAATGAACTGAGGGCATATTTTTATGCCAAATTTGAGTGATAGATGTTCTGGGTTTAAAATAGTAATGTGCTGCCTGAAAGGGAAAAACAAATTAGCTATCATTTGTTTATGATACAGAGCCTGAAATACTGATAGGAAAATTTGGCCAAGTCAGTTCCAATGTTCAGCAGGTCTTTATGGGAAAGGCGTGGGAGGTCAGATCCTCTGTGGTTAATTTCCCTTTAGTGAACTTTGCAGATTTCCATCTGAAACAGGAAAGAGATGAGAGCCCTGTTTCAGTCTTCAGTGCAAGGCTCCTGGTCAGGCTCACATCAGAATTTCTTTTATTTATAAAGAGAAGTAAAATGTACAGAATCTGAAAGCTAAGGAGAAAGTCAAACTACAGGAGAAAAATAATCACAAACCAGGAAAGCAGGCAAGAAAGGAAAAAGGCGAGGAGACTGACAGGTGGGAAATATCTGAAAGGAAACGTACCTGTTATCAAACTTATCTGCCAACCCACAAAGCCTTTGAGAAAGCCACTTTAATAACACTGTCCACACTTTCCCTACCTTCAGTTTTTAGACACCGGGCTGTTCTAGAATGATCTCATCTGGGGTTAAATTCACACTGTGGCACTTTCTAACTTCTCTGTATTAGGGGAGATACCTTACTACCCATGTTTATCTTCATCTGTTTCATGGCCTATTTTAAGAGATGCTGCTGCAAGCATTGGGGGAGCTAATAAATATGTGTGAAACACATTGCTCAGGACCTGCCACCCCCACGAGCTCTGTGACACTTACATCTCCAGGGCCTGCTTCTCCATTAGTAACCACCTGGCCTTTCCCCAGGGTGTGGAGAGAAGCCTGAGACCAAGTGTCCTCCTGCCACATGGTTGCCCCATGAAGAAGTTGTAGAATTCCTGGACAGAGGCAGGACTGCACAAGGAGATGCCAGGTAGATGGGACGTGAAATTGAGATGGCAGGACAAATTCCCTTACTTTCTGAGCTGGAGCTGTTAGGATGGGAGACATCCAGCTGTGAGGAAGCTATAAAGAACTGAAGGCTACATAGTCCCTGCTTTCTCCATGTGCTAATGGAGAGCCCTCCCAGAGGGCTGACGGTTCTGTGCTCCCTGGAATAAACTGCCTGTTGGTTGATGCCACCAGTCACAGGCTCTCATGGTGAAGCTCAATTTTTAATGCTGCTCTTTGGGTTAGGAAAGCTTATTTTCTTTCCATATTGCTTTAGGAATGTACAATATGGTATATAGTACCTAGAGCTTTGAGATACACCTGTTGGATCTTTACCATGACTCTTAGAAATACCAGGGTTTGTTCGTCACACTGTAATCTGGGAGTTGAACCCAGTACCAGGCACACTATGAATATTCAATAAATATGAATAAATGAATTCCCATTTTCACAGATGAGGACACTGAGGCTTATATAAGTTTAGAATACTTCAGAAGATCTGATAATTAGCAAATGTCAATGTCAGAATTAAAACCCACCCCTCTGATACCAACATAGTACTCCTTCCTTTGAACCACATCATCCTGTCTTTTAGTACGATTATTTCAAATACTCGTCCATGAATGATCATGTGTCTAGAGAAGTCCCTGACAGCACTCCATTTATTTGCACCATCATTATTCGAATTACAGTTGTTGTGGACTTTGAATACTTTGCTATAATACCTATTGGTTTAGGGAAATCACCATCCAGGCCGACTGTATACGGGATGGTACCATCTATAATGTGGAGTGGGAAGCTGTACTTAAAAATCATCCTGCAGTGAGGTCACGTAATTCTCAGAAAGTTCTAAGAGGGACTAATTTCTAAAAGGTTAAGGAACTCTTCAGTAATCAGTCAATTAGAAATTGAACTAGGTATTCAATCTCAGGGGATGTGGTGTCACATAGGCTCAGTTCTCGGGAAGGAGGTAGGTACAGTGCAGGACACACTGTGGTCACTAAAGTCATACACACTTATTTGCACCATTCAGCCTCTTGATTGTTACTAAGATCCTGAAATACTGAATTGACGTCAGACACATCACAAAGACAACTCTGGAAATTTTTCCGGCAGATCTTTTATCGAGTCTCTTTCATGTCTGTTACTGTTCTCCTTTTCTCTCATCCTCTTATGTGGCCTCAAAGAACTTTAGCCTGGCTAAGCACTTTGGTGTACCTTTATTGAATGATCTCATTGCCCAGTTACAGGACTGGTTAGGACGCCAGAGCGTGTAAGGTCCTGTCCTGCTCAGTGACCAAGCTGGGCCTAGAGACCAGCTCTCCTGCCTCCCTGGCCACAGAGGCACAGTCATCTCTGTCTCATTTCTCTCTACATTCTATTTCTTTTCTTTTCTCCCACCTTGTACGTTGGGTCTTCTTACTCAGTAAGCTGGTGCTTATTGTTTTGAGATTGTGGTTGTTTTATATCCCTAATTTTCTACCACCCTCCTCCCCTTCTTTGCCTTCCTTCCTTTAAATGCATTTAAAACCATTCTCTTCTTTTTTTCCTTTCAAATCTCCCTTTGGGCATCTAGGAACTGCAGGCACTAGAGGGCAACATGATCGCATTGAGCTGACAAGGAAAAGGACAGCCTCTTAGGCTGGAGAGCCACGTAGACGTGCAAAATTATGCCAACAGGGAATCATATTGGACCTTCACTACGTGTGAAAGCACGTTCACCTGTATCGGCCCTTTTAACCTTACAAAAGTATGGAGAGACAAGGTCAAGTATCACTGTCTGTATTTTAAACAAAAGAAGGAAGCTGGGTTTCAGAGAAGGTAAGTGTCTTGGCCAAGGTCATAGAAAGGGCAAAATGTATCTGTTCATTAAATGATACACTCTGGAATAGTCTAGCATAAAACTTGAAAAGGCATTTCTATTTTCCCAAGGTTTAAGAATAACTGTGGTAAAGTATTATATCTTTGTAACACAATCAAACAGAACCGTGAAATTTTTCCCATCATTAAAATACAAAGCATCAGCTACACAGTCATTGCCAGTTAGAGGGAAGCTATCTATTATTTCAAGGCAATGGATTTAACTAAGTATTTTCTAGATGCCCTTTATTACTATCTTGTCCAGTAATTGGAAATTTGGTTACTTTTTATCTGGATTTCTCAGGTGTTTTCTAGTTATGCTTTTTTCTTTAATATGATTTTTTTTGGACAAAACAGAGGCATGCTATTTTCTCCCATTTTTCCTGTCTGGTATTTGAAGTAAAGAAAAACAGATAACAATACAGTTTCACCTTATAAAATATCTGCTCTTCAAGAGCATGCCATTGTTTCTCTTCTCTCTGTGATTCATTGAACACCTTGAAAGAAAGCTGTTCTCAGACTACCAACATTGCTTATTTGCTTGGTATTGTCAGCAGCAAAATAGAAATAGTCTATTTATAACAAGTCTGCAAAGCCTCGTTTTGTCTGACTAGTTTCTCCAGACATTTTTAGCTTTGTATCTTTGAATTTTTGAGAGGACAGTAGCACCTGGTGCCTGGTAATGGTAGATGAGGATCCTGTTCCCAGGGATCAGGGGATTCCAGAGCTAAAGGTGATGGATGGAGAGAGGGGGTAGAAGAAGAGAGAGGGAAATAAACCAGGTGGGTAGTGGAGGTGAGCAAAGGTTTCCATAGCTAAGAGGGAAAAGGCATAACTAAAAATGAGAAAGAAGACAAAAGCCGTGAGCTGCCTGAATGTCTCTAAATAAGGTGCCTCTGCCCTGATATGATGGGGGCGTGTGCAGGGAAGACTCAGGAGAGGAGAGGATTTATCATGGGTCAACATTTATTTATCCTTTCTGCTTCAAGGGATTAATGTTTGAAAGATTAATTTCAAAAATGAAACATTGCAAAAAATGAAAAATTTAACTAGCACTTATGTAGAATCCTACAAATTCCAATTGCTTTCCAGGAACTCTCACATCATTCCTAGGCAGGAAAGGAAGGAGTTAAGAAACCAAGGAATTATGTTCAAAACAGCTCTGTAAGAGCTCCTGTTTCCACCTTCATTTTTATCGTTTTTTAAAGATCTGTTTTTACGTAGAGCTAGCATTTTACAATAATGTGAAGTCAAGTATTATTAGCCAGATATTTTTAGAAAAATCTTATTTGGAAACGCTTGTGTATGAATGATGCCAGATTCTTGTTCACGAAGCTGAAGAAAGAGCTTATCAAACACCCAAGGTCGGAGAGCAAGGCACAGGCTTTTACTTAGAAATAAAGAGAGACGAAAGAGCTCCTGGCTCATGCTGGGAGGGGAGAAGAGAGCCCGGGGAGGTGCGTCGTCTAGGGGGTTTTATAGGCAAAGAGGATTTTATGAGAACATGGAAAAAAAGGCTTAGGGGTATGGACTTGTGCCTCCTTCCCTCCCATAAAGGTGGCCTGGGCTGTTCTCTGCTTGCTAGGGCTGTTTACAGTGAAGTCAGGGGTTATACTGAGATACCCTTCTTTATTTGTGAAACACTCAAGCATTCTAGGCAAAGTTGCTCCAGGCCTTTTGACCTTTAACTGACCTCACTGAAGATGTCTATATTCTTAGTCTGGTATCTTGATCTTAGAGAATTAATGAGTGTGACCTTGACTTTGCATAATGCTTAACAGAGTTTCAATAGGAACTTCTTTGCCCATTGTTATATTGCTCTGACTGTAAATATCCCACCCTGCTTTTTCCTGAGGCCCTCACCCTACTCTGACTACACCCAGGGTCCCTGTCTCATAAATACGAACTGAAAAGACATACACATGTATGCCTATATTCTTATTTGTGGCCTTAAAGAACAGTATGTGTGTGTGTGTGTGTGTGTGTGTGTGTGTGTGTGTGTGTGTGTGTGCGCGTGTGTGTGTTTTCCTTGTAGACACACTGGCTTAACTGTGAAAATGAAAAGAAAGCTTACTGAATCGGGAATAAAGGCCAATGTGTTCTGATAACAAATATTTGAATGACAGAAAGGTAAAGAACTCTAAATATGAGAGTATGAGCCCTCTAATTGCAAATAAAATATTAGTGTAGAGAACAAAAAATAGAAATGTATATGTTCATTTTTCCACTGTTAGACCAATTTATTTGAAAAATGTGACTCTTCTCCAGCAATGCCAACACAATAGAGATTCGTGGATTCAACCTGTAGTGTACAACACAACGTACCGACAAGTTTCAGGATAAATAGTACCCAGTAAATATATGCTGTCATCACACCTACATTTTTATTCAAAGAAAACGAACAAAAAGATTCAAATTTTCCCTAAGAACTTACTATTTTTACTATGCTTTACTGCCTAGAAGCCTTTTGACAATAAATCTGTAATTAGCTTCAATTCTAGAATAAGAGAGAGGACCTCGAAGCATATCTGTTTCTACTTGTATGCTTACCCCAATATTACTAAAGGTTGTTTTATTTTATAATTTGATAGGTTTTGTTTTTTTGGTATGATGCTGAACAGATGAGTTATATACATTCAGAAGAGGTGACACAATCATTCAAAGGGAGCTGTGACCTTATTTTTAATCCTACCCACAGGCTAACCCTCTCTCTAGGGGGCAAGAGGAAGTAGGTCCCATTTCTGCCCTGTGCGCCAAGCGGGAGAGCATTATTTCATCTACCACCCATTTATTGACAGAATGCATGCCAGTTGTACATTGTAGGGCTCTATGTCTCCATGGAGCCACAGCTCACTGAGATTTGTATCTTAATTTTCTGTAGAAGCTACAACACAATGAGCAATATGTAGATAAGGAATATCCATTACCTTTATTTTTAAAGTTGCTAAAATCATCCTTGTTTCTCTTTTTTCATGCATCCATAGAGGGTAGGCTAAACTATGTAGAAGGACTGGCCACTGCATTGCCACCAGCGGCTAGCAGTCTTTCAGAGATAAATCTCACCTTTAAAAAAAAATCTCTATCAGTAAGAGCATTTATTAGGAACAGTGCTCTGTGGACTGTGATGAACTGCGTATTGCTTTTGGAATTCTTTCTGGTTAAAGCCCCAGGCTTCCAGCATCCAGAGCACACCATGACGGGCTCCACCTGAGCGGTGTGGTGCTGGGCTCCCTCGCACCCAGCTGCGGTGACGTCATGGGCTCCTCTGAGGTGCCTGACGGAGCTGGGCGTCGCTGGGAGTTCCCAGGGAAACATGGCAGCAGTTGGCCTGCCTGCCTGGCCCCAGGCCAGCTGCAGCAAAGCGGATGGGAGGCTATTTTTGGAAAATCGCTGCTCCCTCGTGTCTTCCCCCCCCCCCCCATTAACACTTCTATTACTCCCCAACTTTTATTACTGGAAATGAGGTTTCTGTTTTTATTGCAGGGACATTCTCTGAAGGATCTCAAGTCATTACCAGTGTTAAATCCTACGTGTGCCCCGCTTTCTAATCACCAAAACCCCTCGTGTCCATACCCCGTCCTGCACCGACACACACACTCTGCCAGTCACATTGTTCAGGAAGTCAAGGTGGCCTACGGAATACAAGGGCAAGTGTTGCTAAGGTAACAGGATTGAAAACATGTCTGCAGGACTAGATGCTTTATAACCACGGGTTTCCCTCATTTGCATTTAAAGGCTCCTGAGAAATAGCCTCAAAGCAAGCCAAGCCCTTGAAGCTAAAATAAGGGAGAATTTGGTTTTAATGTTTCCTGTTAAGTAATTGAACAACTTATGCCACTGCAGGGTTGCAGAAATGCAGGAAAAATAACAGGTCCTAATAATTTTCATTGTACTGGTTGCAGAGCTGATGGATTTAAGAGCACCCCACCTACCCTCACTTTCTCATCTTAAACATTGGAAGAAACAGAAATTTTCTCTCTTCTTTTTGCTTCAAGGATTTTGCTTCTTGGATTGCCCTTCAAAGCATTCACACAGGTTGAACTTCTGACAACCGGGTGTGTGTCCATCCTATTTCTTGGTGATCTAAGAGCACCTCACTGCACATTCACAATAGAGGCGAACATGAGTGGTCCATGGCAAAGCTCAGATGTGAGGTAGAAAAATCCCTTTGGTGAAGTGAAATTCATTAATTTTGTTATGATTCAAGAGCTAGGAAACACATCAAATATGCCTGAAGACTAACATAAATACCTTTCTAGGATCTGATCACAGCCTTCCACACCACCTGGATCAAATTCCAAGAATGAGCTATAGAGACCAAGCAGCAGGAACTAAAATTTGCTGACTGGTAAGGATGGTGAATTCTTTCCAAAGAAACATATTGGGGATTTGCCTGTGATACAGCTCCATCTTAAAGGGCTCCTGAATGTGTATGACCAGAGCAGAGACATAAATGCTTGTAACCTATAGAAAAAGGCCGATTCATAAAGGGTTTTAAAAATCACTGAACCAATCAGGAAAACAATTCCATTCACAATTGCATCAAAAAGAATAAAATACCTAGGAATAAACCTAACCAAGGAAGTGAAAGACCAATACCCTGAAAACTACAAGACACTCCTAAGAGAAATTAAAGAGGACACTAACAAATGGAAATTCATCCCATACTCTTGGCCAGGAAGAATAAATATTGTCAAAATGACTATACTAATAAAAGCAGTCTACAGATTCAATGCAACCCCTATCAAAATACCAACAGCTTTCTTCAGTGAACTGGAACAAATAATTCTAAAATTCATATGGAACCATATAAGACCCGGAATAGCCAAAGTAATCCTGAGAAGGAAGAATAAAACAGGGGGAATTATGCTCCCTGATTTCAAGCTCTACTACAAAGGCACAGTAATCAAGACAATTTGGTATTGGCACCACAAGAGACCAACAGAAAAGTGGAACCAAATAGAAAATCCGAACATTAACCCAAACATATACAGTCAATTAATATTTGATAAAGGAGACTTGGATATACAATGGGGAGATGACATCCTCTTCAGCAGCTAGTGTTGGACATACTGGACAGCTATATGTAAGGGAATGAAACTGGACTACTGCCTAACCCCATACACAAAGGTAAACTCAAGGTGGATCAAAGACCTGAATGTAAGTCATGAAACCATAAAACTCTTAGAAAAAAACATAGGCAAAAATCTCTTGGACATAAACATGAGTGACTTCATGAACATATCTCCCTGGGCAAGGGAAACAAAGGAAAAATGAACAAGTGTGACTATACCAAGCTGAAAACTTTCTGTACAGCAATGGACACCATCAGTAGAACAAAAAGACATCCTACAGTATGGGAGAATATATTCATAAATGACGTGTCCGATAACGGTTGATATCCAAAATATATAAAGAACTCATGCACCTCAACAAACATGAAGTAAAGAATCCAATTAAGAAATGGGCAGAGGACATGAATAGACACTTATCCAAAGAAGAAACTCAGATGGCCAACAGGCACATGAAAAGATGCTCCACATCGCTAATCATCAGAGAAATGCAAATTAAAACCACAATGAGATATCACCTCACACTAGTGAGGATGGCCAGTATCCAAAACACAAACAACTACAAAAGTTGGCGAGGATGTGGAGAATAGGGAACCCTCCTCCACTGCTGGTGGGAATGCAAATTAGTTCAACCATTGTTTAAAGCAGTATGGAGGTTCCTCAAAAAACTCAAAATAGAAATACCATTTGATCCAGGAGTCCCACTCCTAGGAATTTACCCTAAGAATGCAGCAGCCCAGTTTGAAAAAGACAGATTCACCCCTATGTTTATCGCAGCACTATTTACAATAGTCAAGAAATGGAAGCAACCTTAGTGTCCATCAGTAGATGAATGGATAAGGAAAATGTGGTACACATACACAATGGAATATTATTCAGCCATAAGAAGAAAACAAATCCTACCATTTGCAACAACATTGATGGAGCTAGAGGGTATTATGCTCAGTGAAATAAGCCAAGCCAAAGAAGACAAATATCAAATGATCTCACTCATATGTGGAGTATAAGAACAAACAAAAAACTGAATGAACAAAACAGCAGCAAACTTACAGAACCCAAGAACGGACTAGTAGTTACCAAAGGGAAAGGAACTGAGGAGGATGGGTTGGAAGGGAGGGAGAAGGGGGATAAAGGGGCATTACGATTAGCAGATGTAATGTTGGGGGGCACGGGGAGGGCTGTACAACTCAAAGAAGACAAGTAATGTTTCTATAGCATCTCACTACGATGATGGAAAGTGACTGTAATGGGTTGGTGGGGGGAACCTGATGAAGGGGGTAGTTTAATAATCATCATATTCCACATGTAATTGTAGATTAATTATACCAATATAAATTATTTTAAAAAATCACTGAACCACACAAAAGGGTCTTGTGATTGTGAAAAGAGAAATGTAAGGGCAATAAAAGGCAGTTTTTGGTGACTCATTATCCATTGTTCAAACGTCTTGGTAGGGTTTGAAAAGGTCTTGCCAATACGCATCTCCACTCTTCAAACCTGGATGCACATTTTTTTTCTTTTCCTGTCAAAGCTCAATAAAACCCAGTCGTATAAATTAGAGAAGAGAGTTTTAGGGGCCAGGGACGGTGTTCATTCGCACATGGGTAACATCTTCTGACCTCCACTTGTGATGGCAGAAGGAAGAATAAGCATCATGTGACTCGCTTAGATATAATTGCCTTAAATCATAACAAGTACATATGGAAACACGGTTAGAAATCATGACTTCTACGGAATCAACTGGATTTTAATAGACTTTTGGAATATATTCCTGAATCACTTAAAAGTAGCAAAAGCTGCTTCCTTATTTATCCAAGCTACCAAATTTTTACAAATTGATATTGTTATACAACCTGGAACAGAACCTGTCAGAAAATATACATTCAATAAATGTCTCCCGGTGCAGAATCTGTTGTTCCCAGGGGTGCTGACATGCATTCCCATTATTAGTAAGGACACTGGTCACCAAGGGAAATCCTGCCCTTATTCCCAGAATAAAGGGGTGGGGGTGGGGTGTTAGTGACTATGGGCTGAACCAGGTTCATTCTGCAACCTTTAACCTCTACATGCTGCAAAAGGCAGGCTGCAAATACTCTGCTTTTTGACACATCCAATGGAGTGGCTCACATAAAGGATGCATTTGCATGGACCACAGCAATGATTCAACACCTTCATTTGATAGATGAGGACAATACAGGCCACAGCAAGAAAGCACCTGCTCTTCCAGAGGCCAGGGAAGGAAACCTATTCCCAAATGGCATTTTCGTGGACAGCAGAGAGGCAAGAGAGCTGCCCCATGCTACATGCTTTGTGACTCTTGATAGCCTCCCACCTGCGCTGTGACTTGGAGTGTCACCTTCAACACGTGGATTTCACCCTAAGCCATCTTCCTAATTGGGCTGCACCTAAAAACAAGGGTGGTGGACACATCCTTGGAGCTTCTCAGTACCAGCCTTCAACACCTTTGGGTGTCCAGTGTTCACCCCTCCATTAAATGCCAAAACCCCATCTCTTCTGGTTGTGTCCCTCCTGATGCACTTCAGGTTCTAAACTGCTGCATGGTCCCTGCACATTTGGGTTCCCCAAAACTGAACTAGAATTAGATTTCTCAAACATCTGAATAACACCCCTCTTTTGCACAACAACTTACATTTACTTTTTATATTAAAGAGAACTGCCATAATTTATCACATGTGGTTAATAAGAAGGTGGCAAGGTATACAGGCAAGATTGGAGTCCTTCAACACCTACAACTTTAACGTAGCCAAGTCACTATTTCATCATCCATACAAGGCTGTCATAGTAGAAATGCTGATTTTGGGGGGCTAACAATACACTGTTGTATATGATTTTATCTGGCTAGGACATAGTTTAGAACTTGACATATGCCACAGGTAAACCCGAATGTAAAATCCTTTAGGGCAGGATGGATGCCTCTCATGTCCAGTGATGTATCACAGACGTCTAGAACACTGCCGGACACAGTCTAGCTGCTCCATAAACATTTCTAGAATTGTATGTCGAATTACAAAGTGAATATGTATATTTAATAAATGAATATGGTGACATTTTCAGCACAAAGGTGTTCTGAATTATTGATGATTCCTCCTCTTTCCCACCTGGTTTTCTCCTACTAGAGATTCTAAAACACCTGTGCTTTTTAATTTTTTTACATAGGAGTATTATAATGACAGCAACCTATTAAAATAGATGATGGAAATTACAAGATCAAGCGAATCTGCACAGTACAAAACGTGAAACAAATGACTTCTCTCAGGGAAGCTTAGAAACTCTATACCCAGCTCTGGGCCTGGAAAATTTGGCTGGCATTCTGTTGGCTTTTTAACAAGTGGTGACACTCTGTTAGGTGGTGGGCAGGGTATCTAATCCTTCTGTCTTTGGCTGTGCATTGGAGTCCCCAGGGAATTTTGCCTCTGCTCTTCCGCAGACCAATCTAACCAAAATTCCTAGGGTGGGCCAGGCTTCAGCAGGTGCTGCAGTGTTTGAACTGAGCAAATAAGGCTACGAGTGACTGCCTTCAAGACAAGTGATGATGTGAACTTGGTGTTGGGTCACAGTTGTTTTCATTAGGCTGATTCCAATGAATAGACTTTGTGTCCCAAATTGGCTCACATAGTTGGGGAAGCTGGGCAAGCCTAAAATCTGGCGAACCAATGGCCCAGCTTGAGTCCAGGGATGGAAGTGGCTGAGAACCAGGAAGAGCCGAGATGCTACAGTTCAGTTGCCCACAGGCAAGAGAATTATCTCTCACTCTGGGGAATGTTGGCCTTTTGTTTTATTTGGACTTTCAACTGCCCCATGAGGTGCACTGAAGTTATAGAGGGTAATCTGCTTTGCTCAGTCTACTGATTTGAATTTAATTTCATTCAAGAACACCCACAGAAATGACTAGAAAAATGTTAGTTCAAATATCTGGGCACCCCATGACCCAGTCAAGTTGACACCTAAAATTAACCATCACCCTGACTACCCAGAATGTTATCTTGGCTAATAAAGCTTTATTCATAGAAAAAAAATCCAATTTTAATTTAATCAGATAATCATCAAAAACCAAATAGGACATTAAATACCTACCTATGTAGAATAAGTGTTGGGCAAAGAGAATCTTTTAAACAACTGGAAGTGGTAAGTTTATTTTTATTGGTCACTTGGTAATTATTTTACATCAGATACCATCAAACCATTGTATATAAATTACAAAGGGAAATCAATGAATTTCCAACTGTTTTTAGGTTTTTTTTTGAAGTGATTTTTGTTGTCCAGATCAAATGCATTTAAGAATTTGACTGGAAAATGTTCTTAAGTTCTATGCAATGTTTCCTTGGTGAATGCTATAACTACACCTGTCTCTCATCACACCCATTTTCAGGATTTTCCAATTAAGTAGTTATGACTGTGGGCAAGGTGACTAATCTCCCTGAATTTTAGCTCTCATCTTCTCTATGCCTGCCAATTCAGTAAACTAAGATATTTTTGGGAATTTAGCCCCAAAGCCTTGGTACACTCAAGATTATAAGTCTGATTAGTGACATAGGCAATACTTAAATCCAGAGAGTTCTTTTTAATACATCTTAATTCACCAATATAACCATTTGCATTAAGAACAATTGGCTGGCTGCAGCATATTGGGTATCTAAAAACTCAGAAGACAGTCATGGTTGATCCCATACTTTAACAGTTACATAGAAAACAAGAAAAATTCCACAGAACTAAGAGCCTAGACATTACCTTGTTTGAGCCATGGCTAGATCGTGTGGAAATTTTTGAAGAGCTCATTTTATGGTGAAAGGTGGTTCCATATACAGCTATTGTTATAAGACTTTCTGTTATTAAAACAGAGACAATGAAGAGTTTGGAGAGAATAAAGAACCAAAATGTTGAGAAAAATTCATAAATCTTTAATCAGTTAAAAATTTACTTTTCTGTGGATTTCTGAAACCAAACCCTGAAACTGGAAATAATTTAAATTGTAAAAATACAGGTACTCAAATATAAGATGCATATAAAAGTGTTTAGTACAATAAAACACTCTATGAGAATTTTATGTGATACCATCTGGGAAATGGCCACTTAAAAAAAAAGTCAAAGGTTTCTTTAAGACTCCTTAGAGCCTCTGATGGGCTAATGAACTGAGTAAATCTCTGCTAAGTGTGTGATCATGGTAGACTTGGACACTGTCACTTAATCCTGTGTGACTTTGGGCAAGTTGCTTAACCTCTCTGAGCCACAGTTTTGCACATGTAAAACCTCCTCATGGGTGTGTGGGGTTTCAGAGAGGGATGTAAAGCACTACGGGGTGGCACCCAGCAGATGCTCAGAGGTGTAAACTACAGTGTGTGGAGCTCCAGACCTCTCTCAGTGTGGCCACAGAGGTTAATGGCCAGAATCCCTCCATCTGCTAAGTGTCCAGGCCACACAGATAATTAAAACAAATGAGTGTCCCTCCCAGTCGCAGTTGTGCAGAAGAGGAGCTACAGCATGCAGTGATTTACTGCCTCTCGCAACCACATAGCTGTTTTTGCTGAGTTCTTTGAAACTGGCACTCTAGAGAAGGGATTTGGGACATCCTGCCTCGCACAAATATGAGATGTTATTTTCCTAAGGTAAGGTTGCCTGTTTCAGCTCAGTAAAATATGCATCTCAGATAAACAACATATGTTTTTAGTATAAATAAGCATGGGCCATAATTATCTTAAGACGTTATTCACTGTTTATCTTAAATTCTATTTTGTCTGAGTGTCCTATATTTTATCCAGCAACTCTACCCTAATAGAAAACTTCAAGTTCATTTAAAATACCTACCAGGAAGATCCAGAGGTAGAGAAAGGGAGGGGTGGTTTGGCCAAAGCAAAATGCCCCAGAAAATATAATTTCCATAGTATCCCATTTTGTCTTCTCTTACATGGAACATTTTAGCTGTTTCCTTCATTAAGTTATGAGTCACATAAATGGTGGGGCTGAATCATTTAATTTCCTACATAGTGCTTGATTTATTTTGTTTAACTGATTTAAACTCAACCATTGCTTTTCTGACTTTTTTTTTAAGGAAACAAACATGTGCTTTTAGAAAATTTGAAAAAAGCAGACATAGAAAGAAAAAGAATTCATTCTAAAGCTAACATAAAAAAGCAATATTAATATTTGTAAAATCTACCAATCATATGAGAATTACAGTTTTTCTACAGCATGATTTTAATGGCTATATAGTATCTATTAGCCAGCTCTCATGGTTGTTTCCAAATTTTCTCTACTGAAAATGGTGGGATAAACATGCTTAAAGATAAATCTTTGCATAAGCCTCAAACTCACTATTTCAAGTCCTTACATCAAGAGCATCACTGAGTGTAGATAGTGCTCGCTGCTATGGGCTGTCTGTCTCCCCAGAATTCACACACTGAAGCCTAAAGTGATGATATGGGGAGATGGTGACTTTGGGAGTTAATGATGCATGAGGGCTGGAGACCTCATGCTGGGATTAGTGTTCTTATAAGAAGAGGAAGAGAGCTGGTCCTTTCTCTTTCCACCCTGTGAGGCTACAAGAAGACGGGCCTCTGCAAAGCAGGAATAAGGCTCTCACCAAACACTGGATCAGCCAGTGTCTTTTCCTCAGACCTCACAGCCACAAAAATCATGCGAAATAAATGTTTGCTGTTCCAGCTCCGCAGTCTATGGCAATTTGTTCTGAGAGCCCAAGCTATGACATGACCCCAGGACAGATTTTCTTTGGAGCTTTAGTAACTTCAAAACTGCATGATAAATAGATAGAAAATCTGAATAGAAAATCACCATAGAATAAATAATAAATGTAAAGATCTAGCCCCTTACCCCACCCACCCCGAGGTACCAAGCCCCAGGTGGGTTTTTTTTTCCCAATTCTCCTAAACTCTCAAGTACTGATAATAACTCCAGCATTCAATCTGTTTCAGAGTTTAGACAATGAAATTTCCCAATTCATTTCCCCAGGTCAGCAAACCCTGATACCACTGGTACAAAACAAATCTAAAATAATCTCAAATGTGAATGCAGAAGAGCACTAAATAACATTTAAAAATCAAATTTAACCACTTGGTCAAAGGATAAAATAAGAACCAATACAGTTTACTTAAGAATAAATTGACTCCAACCAGGAACTAGATCTATCACTCCTAGGAGCTCACAACTCAGAAAGATTAAAGAGAAGAATGACATGTTTCTCTTGATAATGAAGGAAAATCATCTTATAAAATTCAAAATTCAGTCCTCATAATAATCCTTAGTGAGGAATTCAAGAAAACTTGCTTCATAAAATAAACTGTAACCAGTGGAAGCCTTTGACTGGCACTGTATTGGCATTTTCCAATATGGCAGCTATGAGCCATATGTGGTTATTTAATTTTAAATTAAATTTTAAAAAGTAAAATAAAAATGTTCATTCTTAATTCATTCTAGCCACACCTTATTTGCTCTAACAACTGACATATGTGGCTAATAATGACCACACTGGAAAGTGCAGGTATGAAGCATTTCTATCCACACCCTGAGTTGTATTTGATGATGGTGCCATAGACAGCCCAGAGCAGATCCCAGGTACACATGTACACATGCAGTTGTAAATATCTAATAAGAGTTAAATTTACTGAATTCTCCTAAAGAACCTGGCATTATCTTAAGTGTTTTTATATGTATTAGCTTATTTAATCCTCTTATGGTATATATATTAATTTTTACTATTTTCTCCAATTTATAGCCATGAAATCAGTGGAGCAGGAAAGAAGTTAAATAAATCAAAGTTTACATAATTTCAAAGTGGCAGATCTGGGCTCCAATCCAACCCTCTGACTCTGGGAGCACATAGTGAGTCTCCCTGGACTTCCTGTGTTAACGGTGGCAATTCAACTGAATCAGGGAATGGATAAAATACTCAACTGAGTTACATAATGGCAAGTAGCTCTCTACTGGGAAAGTTCACTGAAATGTGC
>JAVSCE010006473.1:0-15155 GCA_032199065.1 Smutsia gigantea
GGATATCATCTGACCTCATAAAAATTAAATTACTGCTACCTGTGTTTTACAGTTTTATACTTCATCTGTGTTTCTCTTTTTCTATGCTGCTTTCTTAAAATAAAACTACAGGCAGATACAGATAACATTTATGATCGATTTGTACATCTTGATAACTTACCAGAAGATGGGTTTCAGTGTGTACTTTGTGTTGGACTTCAGTTTGGAAAAGTGGATCATCATGTATTCATGAGTAATAAGAACAAGGTAACAAAGTCCCTCCTGTTTTAGCCCTATGTTCGTAGAAAATACTTGACTCAATCCTATGTTCTTATGGTATGTAACTTTTAATTCAGCATCTGAACCAAAGTACCTATAAACATATTCCAGCCTCTTAGCAAAATTATGATAGACCACAATATTTTATCCTGTGCTGTGATAGAAGGAAGAGAGAATCTCTCTCAACAACTCCTAGTTTTAAGGGGGAATAAAACTTGCACAAAGGAGAAAGCTAATATGTGCAAAAAAACATTATCTTAATGGGGACGTTTAGACTTGAGTTCATCTAACCATAATTACCTTTGTGACCTTAGCGAAATTGGTTTGCACTTCTAGTTCTTATTTGTAAAATGAAAGGCTGTTAACCAGATATTTTCTAAAGTCCTTCCTAGCCATAAAACACATAGAAAGTTAGGTCTCTTTAGTTACTTGGAAAGAAGTATAAAATGATCATTCCTTACTTCCATGATACAGCTTCTTTCCTAGAAAGAAATTGTTAACCTCTACATTTGCTGTGCCCTCTGAGTTTAGTATTTAATTCACATACATGTCTGTGAAAAGTAGATATGATTAACCATGTATTACCTAGAAAGGTAGGTTTCAGATCAAATTTGATAATATTTCAAATTTGATAATATTTCCTTTATAAAAGGTACCTAATTGACCAACAAGTCGATATTAATTTCTTTGACATGCTTCTAACTGATATAGAGCATGGTTGATATTTTAGAAGTAGTGTGACATAGAATGGGAGATGACAAGATAACATAAGGAATTTTGAATCTTTACTTCAAACCTCTTAAATTCTTTTAAAAATACCTACCATCCTTTTCAGTTCTGCATTGACTTTGCAGCATTTTTTTAATATAATTTATTTTATTATCATTAATCTACAATTACATGTGCAATATTATGTTATTAAACTACCCCTTCATCAGGTCCCCCCCACCAACCCCATTACAGTTACTGTCCATCAGCGTAGTGAGATGCTATAGAATCACTACTTGTCTTCTCTGAGTTGTACAGCCCTCCCCGTGCCCCCCCAACATTATATCTGCTAATAGTAATGCCCCTTTTTCCCTCTTAGCCCTCCCTTCCCGCCCATTTTCCCCAGTCCCTTTCCCTTTGGTAACTATTAGTCTGTTCTTGGGTTCTGTGAGTCTGCTGCTGTTTTGTTCCTTCAGTATTTTCTTCTTTGTTCTTATACTCCACATATGAGTGAAATCATTTGATGCTTGTCTTTTTCGGCTTGGCTTATTTCACTGAGCATAATACCCTCTAGCTCCATCCATGTTGTTGCAAATGGTAGGATTTGTTTTCTTCTTATGGCTGAATAATATTCCATTGTTTATATGTACCACCTCTTCTTTATCCATTCATCTACTGATGGACACTTAGGTTGCTTCCATTTCTTGGCTATTGTGAATAGTGCTACGATAAACATAGGTGTGCATCTGTCTTTTTCAAATTGGACTGCTGCATTCGTAGGGTAAATTCCTAGGAGTGGAATTCCTGGGTCAAATGGTATTTCTATTTTGATTTTTTTGAGGAACCTCCATACTGCTTTCCACAATGGTTGAACTAATTTGCATTCCCACCAGCAGTGTAGGAGGGTTCCCTTTTCTCCACATCCTCGCCAACATTTGTTGTTGTTTGTGTTTTGGATGTTGGCCATCCTCACTGGTGTGAGGTGATATCTCATTGTGGGTTTAATCTGCATTTCTCTGATGATTAGCGATGTGGAGCATCTTTTCATGTGCCTGTTGGCCATCTGAATTTCTTCTTTGGAGAAGTGTCTATTCATTTCCTCTGCCCATTTCTTAATTGGATTATTTGCTTTCTGTTTGTTAAGGTGCATGAGTTCTTTATATATTTTGGATGTCAATCCTTTATCAGATACGTTTTTTATGAATATATTCTCCCATACTGTAGGATGTCTTTTTGTTCTACTGATGGTGTCCTTTGCTGTACAGAAGCTTTTCAGCTTGATATAGTCCCACTTGTTCATTTTTGCTTTTGTTTCCCTTGCCCGGGGAGATATGTTCATGAAGAAGTTACTCATGTTTATGTCCAAGAGATTTTTGCCTATGTTTTTTTCTAAGAGTTTTATGGTTTCATGACTTACATTCAGGTCTTTGATCCACCTTGAGTTTACCTTTGTGTATGGGGCTAGACAGTGGTCCAGTTTCATTCTCTTACATGTAGCTGTCCAGTTTTTCCAACACCAGCTGCTGAAGAGGCTATCATCTCCCCATTGTATATCCAAGGCACTTTTATCAAATATTAATTGACTGTATATGTTTGGGTTAATGTTTGGATTTTCTATTCTGTTCCACTGGTCTGTGGGTCTGTTTTTGTGCCAATACCAAATTGTCTTGATTACTGTGGCTTTGTAGTAGAGCTTGAAGTCAGGGACCGTAATTCCCCCTGTTTTATTCCTCCTTCTCAGGATTGCTTTGGCTCTTTGGGGTCTTTTGTGGTTCCATATGAATTTTAGAATTATTTGTTCCAGTTCATTGAAGAAAGCTGTTGATAGTTTGATAGGGATTGCATTGAATCTGTACATTGCTTTAGGTAGTATAGCCATTTTGACAATATTTATTCTTCCTAGCCAAGAGCATTGGATGCATTTCCATTTGTTAGTGTCCTCTTTAATTTCTCTTAGGAGTGTCTTGTAGTTTTCAGAGTACAGGTCTTTCACTTCCTTCATTAAGTTTATTCCTAGGTATTTTATTCTATTTGATGCAATTGTGAATGGAATTGTTTTTCTGATTTCTCTTTCTGTTGGTTCATCATTAGTGTATAGGAAAGCAACAGATTTCTGTGTGTTAATTTTGTATCCTGCAACTTTTGCTGAATTCAGATATTAGTTCTAGTAGTTTTGGAATGGAATCCTTAGGGTTTTTTATGTACAGTATCATGTCATCTGCAAATAGTGACAATTTAACTTCTTCTTTACCAATCTGGATGCCTTGTATGTCTTTGTTTTGTCTGATTGCTGTGGCTAGGACCTCCAGTACTATGCTGAATAACAGTGGAGAGAGTGGGCATCCCTGTCCTGTTCCCGATCTTAGACGAAAAGCTTTCAGTGTCCCGCCATTAAGTATGATGTTAGCTGTGGGTTTGTCATATATAGCCTTTATGATGTTGAGGTACTTGCCTTCTATACCCATTTTGTTGAGAGTTTTAATCAGGAATGGATGCTGAATTTTGTCAAATGCTTTTTCAGCATCTATGGCGATGATCATGTGGTTCCTGTTCTTCTTTTTGTTGATGTGGTGGATGATGTTGATGGATTTTCGAATGTTGTACCATCCTTGCATCCCTGAGATGAATCCCACTTGATCATGGTGTATGGTCCTCTTGATGTATTTTTGAATTCGGTTTGCTAATATTTTGTTGAGTATTTTTGCATCTACGTTCATCAGGGATATTGGTCTGTAATTTTCTTTTTTGGTGAGGTCTTTGCCCGGTTTTGGTATTAGAGTGATGCTGGCTTCATAGAATGAGTTTGGAAGTATTCCCTCCTCTTCTATTTTTTGGAAAACTTTAAGGAGAATCGGTGTTATTTCTTCTCTATATGTCTGGTAGAATTCAGAGGTGAATCCATCAGGCCCAGGGGTTTTGTTCTTGGGTAGTTTTTTGATTACCAATTTGATTTCGTCGCTGGTGATTGGTCTGTTTAGTTTTTCTGTTTCTTGCTTGGTCAGTCTTGGAAGGTTGTATTTTTCTAAGAAGTTGTCCATTTCTTCTATGTTTTCCAGCTTGTTAGCATATAGATTCTCATAATATTCTCTTATGATTCTTTGTATTTCTGTGGGGTCCGTCGTGATTTTTCCTTTCTCATTTCTGATTGTGTTTATGTGTGTAGATTCTCTTTTTCTCTTAATGAGTCTGGCTAGGGGTTTATCTATTTCGTTTATTTTTTCAAAGACCCAGCTCTTGGTTTTATTGATTTTTTCTATTGTTTTATTCTTCTCAATTTTATTTATTTCTTCTCTAATCTTTATTATGTCCCTCCTTCTGGTGACTTTGGGCCTCATTTGTTCTTCTTTTTCCAATTTCAGTAATTGTGTCTTTAGGCTATTCATTTGGGAATGTTCTTCCTTCTTTAAATAGGCCTGGATTGCAATATACTTTCCTCTTAGAACTGCCTTTGCTGCGTCCCACAGAAGTTGTGGCTTTGTGTTGTTGTTGTCATTAGTCTCCATATATTCTTTGATTTCTGTTTGATTTGGTTGTTAACCCATTGATTAATTAGGAGAGTGTTGTTAAGTCTCCATGTATTTGTGAGCCTTTTTGATTTCTTTCTAAAATTTATTTCTAGTTTTATACCTTGGTGATCTGAGAAGTTGGTTGGTAGGATTTCAATATTTTTGAAATTACTGAGGTTCTTTTTGTGGCCTAGTATGTGGTCTATTCTGGAAAATGTTCCATGTGCACTTGAGAAGAATGTGTATCCTGTTGCTTTTGGGTGTAGAGTTTTGTAGATGTCTGTTAGGTCCATCTGTTCTAGTGTGTTGTTCAGTGCCTCTGTGTCTTTACTTATTTTCTGTCTGCTTGATCTGTCCTCTGGAGTGAGTGGTGTGTTGAAGTCTCCTAAGATGAATGCATTGCTGTCTATTTCCTCCTTTAATTCTGTTAGTATTTGTTGCACATATGCTGGCGCTCCTGTGTTGGGTGCATATATATTTATAATGGTTATATCTTCTTGTTGGACTGACCCCTTTATCATTATGTAATGTCTTTCTTTATCTTTTGCTACTTTCTTCGTTTTGAAGTCTATTTTGTCTGATACAAGTACTGCAACACCTGCTTTTTCTCTTTGTTGTTTGCATGAAATATCTTTTTCCATCCCTTCACTTTTAGTCTGTGTATATCTTTGGATTTGAGGTGAGTTTCTTGTAGGCAGCATATAGATGGGTCTTGCTTTTTTATCCATTCTGTTACTCTGTGTCTTTTGATTGGTGCATTCAGTCCATTTACATTTAGGGTGATTATTGATAGGTATGTACTTATTGCCATTGCTGGCTTTAGATTCGTGGTTACCAAGGGTTCAAGGGTTGCTTCTTTACTATCTAACAATCTAACTTAACTTTCTTGTTAAGTTATTGTAAACACAGTCTGATGTTTCTTTATTTCTCTCCCTTCTTATTCCTCCTCCTCCATTCTTTCTATAATAGGTGTTTTATTCTTTGCCTTTAGTTAGTATTTGGATGGTCTGCTTTCTTTGCTATGATTTTATTTTCTCTGGTGACATCTTTTTAGCCTTAGGTGTGCTTCCATCTAGAGCAGTCCATTTAAGATATCCTGTAGTGGTGGTTTATGAGAGGCAAATTCTCTTAACTTTCGTTTGTCTGGAAATTGTTTAATCCCTCCATCATATTTAAATGATAATCGTGCTGGATACAGTATTCTTGGTTTGAGGCCTTTCTGTTTCATAACGTTAAACATATCATGCCATTCCCTTCTGGCCTGTAAGGTTTCTGTTGAGAAGTCTGATGATAGTCTGATGGGTTTTCCTTTGTAGGTGATCTTTTTTCTCTCTCTAGCTGCCTTTAATACCCTGTCTTTATCTTTGATCTTTGCCATCTTAATTATTATGTGTCTTGGTGTTGTCTTCCTTGGGTCCCTTGTGTTGGGAGATCTTTGAGCTTCGGTGGACTGCGAGACTATTTCCTTCCCCAGCGAGGGAAAGTTTTCAGCAATTATTTCTTCAAGGACACTTTCTATCCCTTTTTCTCTCTCTTCTTCCTCTGGTACTCCTATAATGCGAATATTGTTCCGTTTGGATTGGTCACACAGTTCTCTTAATATTCTTTCATTCCTAGAAATCCTTTTATCTCTCTGTGCCTCAGCTGCTCTGTATTCCTGTTCTCTGTTTTCTATTCCATTAACAGTGTCTTGCATCTCATCCATTCTGCTGTTAAGCCCGTCAATCGCTTGTCTGATTTCTGCATTGTCTTTTCCTCAGTTCCCTCACTTCCCCCCTCAGCTCTTGTACATTTCTCTGTAGGTCCATCAGCATGGTTATGACTTTTATTCTGAATTCTTTTTCAGGAAGACTGTGCAATTCCATCCCTTCAGACTCCCTGTCTGGGGTTGTCTGGTTGATTTTGGTCTGAACCATATTCCTCTGTATTTTCATGGCTGTAGAATTGGTCACTGATAGTTGCCACGTATGTCAGCTGGGCTCTTTAAGACTTTAAAAAGAGAAGAAAAGAAAAGAGAAAAAAAAGAAGAAAGAAAGAAAGAAAGAAAAAAAGAAAGAAAAGAAAAAACAAAAACAAAACAAAAAACAAAACAAAAAGCAAAAAAAAAAGGCCCACCGGACGTAGATTCTGTGGGAATGCTGTAGGTGGCGCTATTGCCCCACTATTCCACAGCTGTGACTGCACCGCTCCGCAGGGCCCTTTATCGCTCTGGCAGGGGTGGGAACGAATAGGAGGCTGTTGATCTCAGTGAGAAGTGGAAGTTTGACTGCGCTTCCTCAGTCGCCAGCTAAGGCGTCTGAAACTCCCCCGGACTCCCAGCCTGCTGGGCTGAGTGTGCTGGGGAGATCTGGCTCCTCTGCTGGGCTCCTGTCTCTTTAAGACCGCTGAAGAAAGCGCCCGCTTTTTTTTTTTTCCCCTTCCCGGGAGCCGGCTGCAAGCATCCTGGTGCGTTCCCCGCTCCGATCCTGCCCCTCTGTGTCTCCAGTCTCTGCGGAACTGCGCAATGTGGGTCAGCGCTCCCTGCGCAGATCACCGGGGCTGGCTACTTCGCGGGGTGTACTTCCACTCCCTCCCGGCCGGTGTGCTGGGGTGGGGGCGTGCTCCGGTCCCGCCGGTCGCAGCTGCGTATCTTATCCGCCTCTTGGGGTGCCGAGTCCTCTCGGGTGTAGCTGCACGCTGTGCGCTTTCCTGTGTCTTCTCGTCTCTCTTTTAGGAATAGATGTTTTTGCTGTGTTTTCGTAGATATAGTGTTGCGAGGAGATTTCTGCCGCCCTGCTCACACCGCCATCTTCGACTTTGCAGCATTTTATGGATAGTTTTCTCGTTTACTTTGAAATGAGGATTAACCTTACCTTTATAATCTCATATTTGAAATCTAGAAGAAAAATATATTCATACTTTAAAAAATTAAACATTTTATTGGGGTAAAATACATGTAACAAAGCATACCATTTTAATCATATTTAAATAGTATTAGGTACATTCACATTGCTGTGCCATGATGAGCACTATCCATCTCCAAACTTTATGCATTTCCCGAACTGAAACTCCCTGTTCATTAAATAATAATTCCTCATTCCCCCTCTTCCTAGCCCCTGTCAACCACCATTTTACCTCTACTTTCTATCTGTGTGAATCTGACTTCTGTTAAGTACCTCATATAAGATGACACACAATGTCTGTCCTTTTGTGATTGGCTTACTTAGTTAGCATAATGGCTTCCAGAATGTGTTGTGGCATATGTCAGAATTTTTTAAGGCTGAACTGTATGCATATATCACATTTTGTTTTTTCATCTCCTGGTCAAAACTTAGGTTGCTTCCACCTGTAGGCTATTGTGAACAATACTGGTATGAACATGGGTATAAAAATATCTGTTTGAGTCCCTGCTTTCAGTTCTTTTTGGGCATATACCAAAAAGTGGAATTGCTGGATCATGGTAATTCTAATTCCAGTTTTTTAAAGAGCTAGTCATACTTTTTTGTTTTTTCCAAAGGCAATTCTTCAGTTGGATAGTCCTGAATCTGCTCAGTCAATGTACACCTTTCTGAAACAAAATCCACAGAACATAGGTGACCATGTATTGACCTGCACATTATCTCCAAAGATGGACTCATTACAGGTAAGATTATTTTGTAGCAACTTTTGTGCTCTTAGAAAATGAATAAAATGTAAATGTCCTTTTTCCAAAGCTAGAAGACATACTCTGAAGGTAATTTTGAGAATTATTCTTGGGCAGTAGTTAAAATGGTTCTTAGTTTAGATACTCCTTCTTCTAAAAATTTGTTTTGCTATCATTATTCCGATTTCCTTGGCTTAATTTTGCCTAAACGAGAATAAATTGAGGTAATTTTGAAAAATGTATTCATTCTGATACTTATGGACATATGTGTAGAGTGATTCCATATATGTAACATGATTATCACTGGAATGTGGAGTCTTCTTGGAGCCCAATTTGGTTTCTTAAAGAAGCTTGTTCATTCTTTTATTTATTTAAATTTATTATAAACTCTCTTGTATGAGAAATAAGATTTTGCAGGGTCAGTTTACAAATATGAAAACTGAATAGTCTCTCTTTTAAAGAATTAAATTCAAAGTCAGATGTTCCCTTTTCTAATAGTTTCATTGCATCTCAATAGCAGGAGGTAAATAATAGGGCCTTCTATTTGGTGTCTGCATGTTTTTTGTGTATCTGCCAGAATCTTGTACTAGCTCAGGAAAAAGAAAATGAAATGCTGCCGTTTAAAAGCAAATTGAATAGAGCACCTATAAGTAAATACATCATCTTAGCTACTGATTTAGGCACAAATTTGAGTTCAGTCTGATAATTTCAGAAAAAATTTTTCAAAGTTTTCAATGTTTTTTCTCAACAGAGCATTGTATTTTTAAAATTCTGCTTTTTATATTTTTCAAGTTATTACTTTACAGTCCTAGATTCCAGGGCTTAAAGAAAATGATACAAATGAAAATCATATAAAACTGCTGCCTGAACTGATACTTTACTTCCCAAGCCCTTACTCGGACCTTATTCTTCCAGCTTATTAAATTGGAGAGCAGGCACATTTGGCTTATTGTAAGACTTAGCTTCATCATTGATAAACTAGCCTTGTAATCTTGAGCATGTCACATACTGTGCATTGTTTCTGTTCAACAAATGATAAATTGGAGGGTAGACTAATTTCAAGGTATTATAATGGTCCAAGTGGGAAATAATAAAAGCCTAGACTAGACTATTAAATGGAAATAAATCCTGCCCCCAGATTTTTTAAATAAGTTTTTAATTTACCATGTTTGTGACTTAATTAGTATCCTTATATTACCCTCTCTTCAAACTCTACAGTTAACATTTTTGTTAACTGTAATGTTACTTCCAGAGATAGTACCATTATAACCTTTAGTTCTGTTACTGTAGTTACCCTACGTGTGAAACTTGAAGGCTTAATTCTAAGTAGTGAAAACTGTTTGCATTTTTGTTATCTTGATTATGGAAATATTCACTACAGAATTAAGTAGTAATGAGAGTGGGCTTATAAAGAAGGAAATACAGTGTGTGTCTATACTGTAGACTTTGTTACATTCCCACAATTTCTCAGGATGGTGCTGTGTTTGCTCCTGTCCATGTTTGGGTGGTGGCTTTTCTGGGTGGTTCAGGAGCTGGTGGTGGTGGTGTTGAGAGGAGAAAACAAGGCTGTCTTCATGTCACTCAGCTCATAAAACTTAGAGCTATTCTTCTGCCTGTTCTAAATTTCTGGCCATGTGCTTTTGATTTTCTTTTTTATTGCTTTTCAGAGTTACTTCCTTTATTTTTTGGATTCTGTATCTCCCACACTCTCAGATTGATTACTTTTCTGTTTGCTGGAATATGTCATCAGATAATTTCCCCTGAAAGTATGTGTGGGCAGTAAACTTTCAAAATCCCTGCATATTTGAAAATGACTTATTTTGCTCTCATGTATTTCATTGATAGTTGGTCTAGGTGGAGAATTCTGTGTTCAGATTGTATTTCCATTCGTTGTTTTTCTTAATCAGTATTGTTAAGGGAAAGGCTGATTCTAGTCATACCTTTAATGTATTCCATATTTTTCTCTCTGAAAGCTTTTTAGTAGTTATTCATTAATTCATTAAACAAATACTCATCTAATTCTCTATCCCAGCACTGTTTTAGATACTGGAATACACTGATAAATAGAGGAGTCAGTGTCCCAGTCCTCAAGGAGTTTATATTTTAGTGGGGGAGATGGACTACAAATAGATATTAAATATATGTGTATAATGTCAGGTGGTAGAAAATGCTGTGAAGTGCTGTGGAGACAAATCAAAATAAAAGGGTAGAGTTGTGGGTGGGGATGTCTATTTTAGAGTGGTCAGGACTAGCACCTCTCAGAAGAGTTATTTGGGAGGCCTGAAGGAAGTAAGAGAACAAGTTTTACAAATATGTTATAGGAGAACAGGTTTTTAGACTGAGGAGCAAGAGTTAAGGCCTTAAGGATATATTTGATGATTCACGAACTCCAAGAAAGATCACTATGGTTAGTGCAGTAAGCACAGTTTTATTTTGGTTTGGGACTAGAGCACCCAGTGAATTTATAAAATGTAAATATTAGTGTGCTCCTTTACCCGAGAAAAGTTGTCCTCTTATTACTTAATTCTTTGAGTATTTCTTCTCTTTAAATTTTAATGTTTTGTCTTCCTAGAAATAACACCTGTACTAATTTTAATTTTGTAGATTCTATATCCTCATGAACTTCTCTCTAGAAGAATTCTTTAGAGGATATTTGGAGTTTTTTTTAAAGCTTTTGAGGTCTTTGAAGTATCTTAAGGCAGTTTTGTATTGTTCTCTCTTGCACATTTTTCTCTTAATTCATTTGTAAATAAAGAAACATTAACTAATACAGGTATCTGGTATAGATTTCTTTTATTGTTTGAGTTTTTGTTTTTCCTCTAGTAAGCTTCTCCTGCAAATGGAAGGCTGCTTATAAACATGGTGAATAGGGCTTATCAACTGCTCTTTAATTTCAGTTATATACCATTACATTGTGGACTGGATACGCCATCAGATGCCCTAGTAAAGAAGGTCTTTACTCCGGGACTCCATCACACACACCAGGAATCCTCTGTAGATGTATTAATTCAATTTCTTTAAAGTACAGTTCTTGGTTTGTAATTTGACAAAATTTAGAGAAACATAATTCTCAACTCCAAGCACACATGGTTCCTACAAAAAAAGCCTTCAGCTAGTGTATGTAAGCTCAAAAGGGCAAAGATTTTTTGCTGCTCTGTTGACTGATGTGTCCTAAGTTCCTGGCTGGGCCAGTGCTTGGTAAATTGTCACTGAATTTTAATTCTGCTTCTGTTTTGGGCCCCAGGACATTGCTTTCTTGCTGGTTCAGATACGTGTTTAAAAGGATTGTTGTTAAATTTTGTCCAACACTTTTAAATCAACTAGTCTATTTTATAAATAGAAGTCTTTTTAAATAACAGTTGTACAAGAAAGATGTTATTTCAGGTTGATTGCTTTTATTCCTACCAAAAGGTATTTCTAGGTTTTTAAAGTTGTTTTTGTATGTGTCAGCATTAAGGAAACTTGTTTTTCTCAATTTCTGTGTCTCAGCCTGTGTAACCTAATTTAGGGCTCTTTAATGAGAAAAAAATTCTAGAGCCTGATAGTTATATGAACTTAAAAGATGTGGTTTTTTTCAGCTTAGATTTTAAAAAGTGAAAACACTGCATTGAAGGGTTAAATATTTAAAATCCAGTAGAATAGCCTCTAACAAAATGCGGAATTGTGTTACAGGCTGATGCTGAGAAATACCCAGACCTAGGAAAACAAAGGTATGTTGCTTTAAGTTTGCTTGCATTTCTGTATAGTCTTTAGTTAACTACCGAATTTTGTTTCTGTATTTTAGAATTTTGTTCACTTGTGGCAAGAAGTTCATATCGTTCATGTTCATTTTATGTACATATGAGTCTTATGGTTGTTTCTGTTTTTGGTTTTTTGGCTCTTCTTGACCTTGGGTGGGTTGGTTGGTTGGTCTCTTTCAGGTACTTACTAATCACTATTTTTTATTTTAGAAAAACAATGTGAAACACAGTTTGAATTAAATATATAAATATGACTTCTCTATGAAATGTTTTTCTAATACTCTTGAACAGCTCAACCTCATTATCATTTATTACTAGATTTTTCTATTCCAAAATAGTAATACACAGTAGTAAAAACTTAAACTTTCTTTATAGTACTTTAAAATTTCATTGACTCAACACCAAAAAGATAATATTTATTGTGTATTTTGATACTTTTGAAAACAACTGGAGTAGAAGAAGGAAATTTATAAAACAAAATAGTATGTGCCCTTTATATTTTTAGAGGATGGAAACTTGTTCTTCAGAGTCTACATCAAATAGTGATTCGCAACCTTGTTTTGAGCACATATAGTACACCCTCTTCTTTTTTTTTTAATATAATTTATTTTATTATCATTAATTTACAATTACATGTGCAATATTACGATTATTAAACTACCCCTTCATCAGGTCCCCCCCACCAACCCCATTACAGTCACTGTCCATCAGCGTAGTGAGATGCTATAGAATCACTACTTGTCTTCTCTGAGTTGTACTGCCCTCCCCGTGCCCCCCCAACATTACATCTGCTAATCGTAATGCCCCTTTTTCCCTCTTATCCCTCCCTTCCCGCCCATTTACCCCAGTCCCTTTCCCTTTGGTAACTATTAGTCCGTTCTTGGGTTCTGTGAGTCTGCTGCTGTTTTGTTCCTTCAGTTTTTTTCTTTGTTCTTATACTCACATATGAGTGAAATCATTTGATACTTGTCTTTTTCGGCTTGGCTTATTTCACTGAGCATAATACCCTCTAGCTCCATCCATGTTGTTGCAAATGGTAGGATTTGTTTTCTTCTTATGGCTGAATAATATTCCATTGTGTATATGTACCACACCTTCTTTATCCATTCATCTACTGATGGACACTTAGGTTGCTTCCATTTCTTGGCTATTGTAAATAGTGCTGCAATAAACATAGAGGTGCATCTGTCCTTTTCAAATTGGGCTGCTGCATTCTTAGGGTAAATTCCTAGGAGTGGAATTCCTGGGTCAAATGGTATTTCTATTTTGAGTTTTTTGAGGAACCTCCATACTGCTTTCCACAATGGTTGAACTAATTTGCATTCCCACCAGCAGTGTAGGAGGGTTCCCTTTCTCCACATCCTCGCCAACATTTGTTGTTGTTTGTGTTTTGGATGTTGGCCATCCTCACTGGTGTGAGGTGATATCTCATGTGGTTTTAATCTGCATTTCTCTGATGATTAGCGATGTGGAGCATCTTTTCATGTGCCTGTTGGCCATCTGAATTTCTTCTTTAGAGAAGTGTCTATTCATGTCCTCTGCCCATTTATTAATTGGATTATTTGCTTTCTGTTTGTTAAGGTGCATGAATTCTTTATATATTTTGGATGTCAACCCTTTATCAGATACGTTTTTATGAATATATTCTCCCATACTGTAGGATGTCTTTTTGTTCTACTGATGGTGTCCTTTGCTGTACAGAAGCTTTCAGCTTGATATAGTCCCACTTGTTCATTTTTGCTTTTGTTTCCCTTGCCCGGGGAGATATGTTCATGAAGAAGTCGCTCATGTTTATGTCCAAGAGATTTTTGCCTATGTTTTTTTCTAAGAGTTTTGTGGTTTCATGACTTACATTCAGGTCTTTGATCCACCTTGAGTTTACCTTTGTGTATGGGGCTAGACAGTAGTCCAGTTTCATTCTCTTACATGTAGCTGTCCAGTTTTCCAACACCAGCTGCTGAAGAGGCTGTCATCTCCCCATTGTATATCCAAGGCTCCTTTATCAAATATTAATTGACTGTATGTTTGGGTTAATGTTTGGATTTTCTATTCTGTTCCACTGGTCTGTGGGTCTGTTTTTGTGCCAATACCAAATTGTCTTGATTACTGTGGCTTTGTGGTAGAGCTTGAAGTCAGGGAGCCTAATTCCCCCTGTTTTATTCCTCCTTCTCAGGATTGCTCTGGCTATTTGGGGTCTTTTGTGGTTCCATATGAATTTTAGAATTATTTGTTCCAGTTCATTGAAGAAAGCTGTCAGTAGTTTGATAGGGATTGCATTGAATCTGTAGATTGCTTTAGGTAGTATAGCCATTTTGACAATATTTATTCTTCGTAGCCAAGAGCATGGGATGCATTTCCATTTGTTAGAGTCCTCTTTAATTTCTCTTAGGAGTGTCTTGTAGTTTTCAGAGTACAGGTCTTTCACTTCCTTCGTTAGGTTTATTCCTAGGTATTTTATTCTTTTTGATGCAATTGTGAATGGAATTGTTTTTCTTATTTCTCTTTATGTTAGTTCATCATTAGTGTATAGGAAAGCAACAGATTTCTGTGTGTTAATTTTGTATCCTGCAACTTTGCTGAATTCAGGTATTAGTTCTAGTAGTTTTGGAATGGAATCCTTAGGGTTTTTTATGTAGAGTATCATGTCATTTGCAAATAGTGACAATTTGACTTCTTCTTTACCAATCTGGATGCCTTGTATGTCTTTGTTTTGTCTGATTGCTGTGGCTAGGACCTCCAGTACTATGTTGAATAACAGCGGAGAGAGTGGGCATCCCTGTCTTGTTCCCGATCTTAGATGAAAAGCTTTCAGCATCTCGCCGTTAAGTATGATGTTAGCTGTGGGTTTGTCATATATGGCCTTTATGATGATGTTGAGGTACCTGCCCTCTATACCCATTTTGTTGAGAGTTTTAATCAGGAATGGATGCTGAATTTTGTCAAATGCTTTTTCAGCATCTATGGAGATGATCATGTGGTTTTTGTTCTTCTTTTTGTTGATGTGGTGGATGATGTTGATGGATTTTTGAATGTTGTAACATCCTTGCATCCCTGGGATGAATCCCACTTGATCATGGTGTATGATCCTCTTGATGTATTTTTGAATTAGATTTGCTAATATTTTGTTGAGTATTTTTGCATCTACGTTCATCAGGGATATTGGTCTGTAATTTTCTTTTTTGGTGAGGTCTTTGCCCGGTTTTGGTATTAGAGTGATGCTGGCTTCATAGAATGAGTTTGGAAGTATTCCCTCCTCTTCTATTTTTTGGAAAGTTTAAGGAGAATCGGTGTTATTTCTTCTCTATATGTCTGGTAGAATTC
>JAVSCE010006474.1:0-23798 GCA_032199065.1 Smutsia gigantea
GGTTTCTGTTGAGAAGTCTGATGATAGTCTGATGGGTTTTCCTTGTAGGTGATCTTTTTTCTCTCTCTAGCTGCCTTTAATACCCTGTCTTTATCTCTGATCTTTGCCATCTTAATTATTATGTGTCTTGGTGTTGTCTTCCTTGGGTCCCTTGTGTTGGGAGATCTATGAGCTTCGGTGGACTGCGAGACTACTTCCTTCCCCAGCGAGGAAAGTTTTCAGCAATTATTTCTTCAAAGACACTTTCTATCCCTTTTTCTCTCTCTTCTTCCTCTGGTACTCCTATAATGCGAATATTGTTCCGTTTGGATTGGTCACACAGTTCTCTTAATATTCTTTCATTCCTAGAAATCCTTTTATCTCTCTCTGCCTCAGCTGCTCTGTACTCCTGTTCTCTGTTTTCTATTCCATTAACAGTCTCTCGCATCTCATCCATTCTGCTGTTAAGCCCGTCGATCGCTTGTCTGATTTCTGTATTGTCTTTCCTCAGTTCCCTCACTTCCTCCCTCAGCTCTTGCACATTTCTCTGTAGGTCCATCAGCATGGTTAAGACTTTTATTCTAAATTCTTTTTCAGGGAGGCTGTGCATTTCCATCCCTTCAGACTCCCTCTCTGGGGTTGTCTGGTTGATTTTGGTCTGAACCATATTCCTTTGTCTTTTCATGGCTGTATAATTTGGTCACTGATAGTTGCCACGTATATCAGCTGGGCTCTTTAAGACTTTAAAAAGAGAAGAAAAAAAAAGAGAAAAAAAGAAAAAAAAGAAGAAAGGAAAAAATAAAAAAGCGAAAGAAAAGAAAAAACAAAAACAAAACAAAAAAACAACAACAAAAAAAATGCCCACCGGACGTAGATTCTGTGGGAATGCTCTAGGTGGCGCTATTGCCCCACTATTCCATAGCTGTGACTGTGCAGCTCCGCAGGGCCCTTTATCGCTCTGGCACGGGTGGGAACGAATAGGAGGCTGTTGATCTCAGTGAGAAGTGTTAAGTATGGCTACACTTCCTCAGTCGCCAGCTAAGGCGTCTGAAACACCCCAGGACTCCCAGCCTGCTGGGCTGAGTGTGCTGGGGCGATCCGGCTCCTCCACTGGGCTCCTGTCTCTTTAAGACCGCTGAGGAAAGCACGCACTTTTTTTTTCCTTCCCGGAGCCGGCTGCAAGCACCCTGGCGCTTCCCCGCTCAGATCCTGCCCCTCTGTCTCTCCAATCTCCGCTGCACTGCGCAATGTGGGTCAGCGTTCCCCGCGCAGATCACCGGGGCTGGCTACTACTTCGCGGGGTGCACTTCCTCTCCCTCCCGGCTCTGAATCCTCTCCTCCCGCCGGTGCGCTGGGGTGGGGGAGGGCTAGGGTCCCGCCGGGTCGCGGCTCCGTATCTTACCCGCCTCTTGGGGTGCCGAGTCCTCCCGGGTGTAGCTGCACGCTGTGCGCTTTTCTGTGTATTCTCGTCTCTCTTTTAGGAATAGATGTATTTTCTGTGTTTTCGTAGATAAATATAGTGTTGGGAGGAGATTTCTGCTGCCATGCTCACACCGCCATCTTCCCGGAAGTCTTCAAATTTTGTCCTCTTAATGAACATTCCACTACATAGCATAACATTCTATTCGATTACACAATATTTCTTTCCAATTCATTCTACTTCACTGTGATGCATAAGATTCCATTCCAATCCAAAAAATTCCATTCCATTCCTTAAACTTCATTCCTTTCCCTACATTCCATTCAATTCCACAACATTCCACTCCATTCCATTACCTACAATTCATTCCCAATGCATTATTCTCGTTCTGCTGCAAAACATTCGATACCATTCATTAAAATTCGATTCTATCAATCAAAATTCCCCTTCGTAGCATAACGTTCCATTCGATTACACAACATTCCTTTCCAATTCATTCTATTTCATTCTGTTCCATAAGATTCCATTCAAATCCACAAAATTCCATTCTATACTTAACATCCATTCCTTTCTCCAACATTCTATTCCTTTCCAGGAAATCCCATTGATTTACATCACATTCCCTTCCATTCCATAACATTCAATTCAGTTCCACAACATTCCATTACATTCCATAATATTTGATTCCATTCATCATATTATTGCCGTTCTGTTACATAGCATTACATTACATTCAATAAAATTCTGTCCTATTAATCAACATTCACCTACATACCATGAAATTTCATTCGATTACATAACATTCCATTTCATTTGAAACATTCTATTTTATTTCATTGCATAAGATTGCCTTCCAATCCACAAAATTCCATTCGATTCCTTAACCTTCCATTCCTTTCCCCAATATTGTATTTCTTTCCACAACATTCATTGCATTCCACAGCATTCTATTCCATTCTATAACATTGCATTCTATTAGAACACATTCCATTCCATTCCAAAACTTTTGATCCCATTCAAACTCATTTTCCCGTTCTTTCACCTAAAATTCCATTCCATTCTTTAATACTCAGTTCTATAAATCAACATTCCAATTCATACCATAATATTCCATTCCATTACACAGCATCCGTTTCCATTTCAAACACTATTTCATTCTACTTCATAAGATTCCATTCCAATCCACAAAATTCCATTCCATTCCATAACCTTTCCCCAACATTCCATTCAAATCATCAACGTTGCATTCCATTCCATAACTTTCAACTTAATTCCATAACATTCTATTCCTTTCTGCAACATTCCATTGCATTCCACAAAATTCCACTTCATTCCATAACTTTCCATTGCATTCCATTCCTTTCCATTCTAACACATTATTCCCATTCTTTTACAAAACATTCCATACCATTCTTCAAAATTCGGTTCTATTAATCAACATTGCACTTCATGCCATAACATTCCATTTGATTATACAACATTCCAGTCCATTTCAAACATTCTATTTCATTCCATTCCACAAATTCCATTTTAATCCACAAAATTACATTCCATTCCTTTGATTTCCATTCCTTTCCCAACACTCTATTTCTTTCTATAACATTCTATTACATTCCATAGCATTGAATTCCACAATATAGCATTCCAATCCATAACATTTGACTCCATATGAACACATTATTCCTATTATTACATTCAATTCCATTCCTTAACGTTCCATTCAATTCCAACACCTTTAATTCCATTGCATAAAACTGATTCCATTCAAACAAATTATTCCCATTCTCTTACCTAACACTCCATTCCATTCTTCAACATTCGGCTCCATTAGTCCACATTCCACTTCATACCATCACATTCAATTCCAGTACCCAACATTCCATTTTACTTAAAACATTCTATTTCATTCTATTGCATACATTCCGTTCCAGTCCACAAGATTCCATTTCATTTCTTAGTGTTCCATTCCTGCCCTCAACATTCTATTCTTTTCCACAACATTCCATTGCATTCTACCAAACTCACCTGCATTCCACAACATTAGATTTCATTCCATAACATTCAGTTCATTTCCAACATATTATTCCCATTCTGTTACATGACATTCCATTAAATTCATTAAAATTCGGTTCTACTACGATACATTCCACTTCATACCATAACATTACATTCGATTATACAACATTCCAGTCCATTTCAAGATTCTACTACATCTGCTTCCTTAAGATTAAATTCCAATCCACAAAATTCCATTACATTCCTTTAACTTCCATTCCTGTCTCAACCCTCTATTCTAATCCTCAACATTCCATTCCATTCCACAGCATTCGATTCCGTTCCACAACCCAGCATTCCATTCCATAACATTCAACTCCATTCGAACATGTTATTCTGATTATTACCTAACATTGCATTCCATTCTTCACAATTCGAGTCTATTAATAAACATTCCACTTCATACCATAACATTCCTTTCATATTTGCACAATTATCCATTCCATTTAAAACATTCTATTTCATTCTGTTGCATAGCATTCTATACCAGTCCACAAAATTCCATTCCATTACTTCACCGTCCATTCCATTCCCCACCTTTGTATTAGTTTCCACAACATTCCATTGCATTCCAAAGCATTCCATTCCTGTTCATAACAATTCATTCAATTCCACTACATTCCATAACATTCAATTCCATGCCAACCCATTATTCTCGTTCTGTTACTCAAAATTCCATTCCATTCATTATAATTTTCTTCCATTAATCAGCATTCCACTTTATACCATAATATTACATTCGATTACACAACATTCCATTCCATTTCAAACAGTCATTTTCATTCTATTGCATAGGATTCCATGCCAATCCACAAAATTCCATTCCGTTCCTAACCTTCCATTCCGTTCAGAAATGTTCTATTCATTTCCAGAACATTCAATTGCACTCAATAGCATCTCATTCCATTCCTTAACTTTCCATGCAATTCCACAACATTCAGTTGCATTCCATTCGATTTCTTTCATTGAAACACATTATTCCCTTTCTGTGACCTAATATTCCATTCCATTCAATAAAATTTGGTTCTATTAATCTATATTCCACGTCATACGATAACATTCCATTTGATTACAGAACATTCCTTTCCATTTCAATCATTCTATTTTATTCTATTGAATAACATTCCATTCCCATCCAAATAATTGCATTGCATTCCTTAACATTTCATTCCTTTCAGCAACATTCTGTTCCTTTCTGCAACATTCCATTGCATTCCAAAGCATTCTATTCCATTCAATAAAATTCGTTTTCATTCCAACACATTATTGAACGTCAGTTGCAAACATTCCATTGCATTCATTAAAATTTTGTCCTCTTAATGAACATTCCACTTCATAGCATAACATTCTATTCGCTTACACAACATTTCTTTCCAATTCATTCAGTTGCATAAGATTCCATTCTAATTAATAAAATTCCATTCCATACTTAACTTCCATTCCTTTCTCCAACATTCTATTCCGTTTAACAACATTACATTGCATTCGACAGCATTCAATTCCATTCCTTTCCCCAACATTCCATTACTTTCCCTTACTTTCCATTGCATTTCTCAACATTCTATTCCATTGCATAACATTGTGTTCAATTTCACAACACTCCATTACTTTCCATAACATTCGATTCAATTCCAACAAATTATTGCCGTTCTGTTACCTAACACTCCATTCCATTCATTGAAATTCTTTTCTATTAATCAACATTCCACTTCATAGCATAGCATTCATTCGATTACACATCACATTCAATTGCAAACATTGTATCTCCTTCCACTGCATAAAATTCCAATCCAACCCACAATATTCCTTTACATTCCTTAAAATATCATTCCTGTCCGCAACGTTCTATTCCTTTCCACAACATGAAACTGCATTCCACAGCATTCCATTCTGTTCCAAAACATTCGATTCCCTTCAAAAACATTATTCTCGATCTGTTACATAATATTCCATTCCATTCATTAAAATAAACTTCTATTAAGCAACATTCTACTTCATACCACAAAATTCCAATCGAATATACAACATTCTATTGAATTTCCAATGCTGTTTTTCATTATATTGCATAAGATTCCATTCCAATCCACGAAATTCCATTCCACTCCTAAACGTCACATTGCTTTCCCTAACATTCTACTTTTATCCACTACATTCCAATGCATTCCACAATATTCCATTCCATTCCAAATCTCTCCATTCCTTTGCATTGCTTTCGATTCCATTCCAACACATCATTCCCATTCTTTTACCAAACATTCCATACCATTCTTCAAAATTCGCTTCTATTAATCAACATTGCACTTCATGCCATAACATTCTATTCGGTTATACAACATTCCAGGCCATTTCAAACATTGTATTTCATTCCATTCCATAAGATTCCATTCCAATCCACAAAATACCATTCCATTCCTTTGACTTCCATTCCTTTCCCAACACTCTCTTTCTTTCCACAACATTCCAGTACATTCCGCAGCATTCCATTCCACAATATAACATTCCATTCCTTAACATTTGACTCCATTCAAATACGTTATTCTGATTATTACCTAACAGTCCATTCCATTCTTCAAAATTCGGTTCTATTAATCAACATTCCACTTCATACCATAACATTCAATTCCCTCACACAACATCCCATTCCGCTTAAAGCATTTAATTTCATTCTATTGCAAAAAATTCCATTCCAGTCCACAAGATTCCATTTCATTCCTTAACCTTCTATTCCTTTCCTCAACATTCTATTCTTTTCCATAACTTTGCATTGCATTCCATTGAATTCCCTTCCATTCCATAATATTCAATTCTACCCAACACATTATTCCCATTCTGTTACATAACATTTAATTCCATTCATTAAAATTAGGTTCTAATACACTACATTCCACTTCATGTCAAAGCATTTCATTCGATTATACAACTATCCAGTCCGTTTCCAACATTCTGTTTCATCCCGTTCCATAAGATTCCATTCCAATCAACAAAATACCATTCCATTAATTTAACTTCCACTCCTGTCCCAACACTCTATTCTTATCCTCAACATTCTATTCCATTCCACAACATTACATTCCATTCCACCACATAACATTCCATTCCATAACATTCGACTTCATTCGAACACGTTATTCTGATTATTACCTTGCATTCCATTCCATTCTTCACAATTCGTGTCTATTAATTAGAATTACACTTCATACCATAACATTCCATTTCATTACACAAAATTCCATTCCATTAAAACATAATATTTCATTCTGTTGCATAACATTCCATTCCAATCCACAAAATTCCATTCCATTCCTTCACTCTCCATTCTTTTCCGCAACTTTCTATTGCTTTCCACAACACTCCATTGCATTTCAAAGCTTTCCATTCCTGTCCATAACATTCCATTCAATTTAACTGCATTACATTCCATTCAATAACATTCAATTACATGCCAGGACATTATTCTCATTCTCTTACTCAACATTCCATTCCATTCATTAAAATTCTCTTCAATTAATCAACATTCCACTTTATACCATTATATTACATTCGATTACACAACTTTCTATTCCTTTTCAAACACTCTTTTTCATTATATTGCACAGGATTCTGTCCCAATCCACAAAATTCCATTCCATTCCATAGCCTTCCTTTCTGTTCAGAAATGTTCTATTTCTTTCCACAACATTCCATTGCATTCAACAGCATTCCTTGGCATTCGTTAAATTTCCATGCAATTCCCCAACATTCAATTAAATCCCGTAACGTTTGTTTCCATTGAAACACATAAATCCTTTCCTGTAACCTAATATTCCATTCCATTCATTAAAATTTGGTTGTATTAAGCTACATTCCACTTCATACCATAACATTCCATTCAATTCCACAACATTCCATTCCTTTCCATTACATGCAATTCATTCCCATCACATTATTTTCTTTCTGCAATAAAACATTCGATACCATTCATTAAAATTCGTTTCTATTAATCAAAATTCCACTTCATACCATAACATTCCATACGATTATACACATTCCAGTCCATTTCAAAATTTCTATTTCATCCCCTTCCATAAGATTCCATTCCAATCCACAAAATTCCATTCCATTCCATTAACTTCCAATCCTGTCCCAACACTCTTTTCCTATCCTCAACATTCCATTCCATTCCACAGTATTCCATTCCATTCCACAACAAAACATTCCATTCCATTACATTCGACTCCATTCGAACACGTTATTCCGAGTATTAACTAATATTACATTCCATTCTTCAAAATTCGGTTCTTTTATTCAACATTACACTTCACACCATAACGTTCCATGCCATCACACAACATTCCATTCCACTTAAAACATTCTATTTCATTCTATTGCATAACATTCCTTTCCAGTCCACAAGATTCAATTTCATCATTAACGTTCCACTGCTTTCCTCAACATTCTATTCTTTTCCACAACATTCCATTGCATTCTGCCGAATTCCCTTCCATTCCAAATCATTCCATTGCTTTCTACTCCATTCGATTCATTCCAACACATTATTCCCATTCTTTTACAAAACATCCCATAACATTCTTCAAAATTCGGTTCTATTAATCAACATTCCACTCCACACCATTACATTCCATTCGATTATACAACATTCCAGTGCATTTCAAACATTCTATTTCATTCCATTCCATAAGATTCCATTCCAATCCACAAAATTCCATTCCATTCCTTTAACTTCCAATCCTGTCCCAGCACTCTATTCCTATCCTCAACATTCCATTCCATTCCACAGCATTTTACTCCATTCCACCACTAAGCGTTCCATTCCATAAAAGTCGACTTCATTCGAACATGTTATTCCGTTTATTAAATAACATTCCATTCCATTCTTCAAAATTCGTGTCTATTAATCAACATTCCACTTCATACCATAACATTCCATTCCATTACACAACATTCCATTCCATTTAAAACATTCTATTTCATTCTGTTGCATAACATTCTATACCAATCCACAAAATTCCATTCCATTCCTTCACTCTCCATACAATTCCTCAACTATGTTTTAGTTTCCACAACATTCCATTGCATTCCAAAGCATTCCATTCCGGTCCATAACATTCCATTCAATACCACTACATTCCATTCCATTCCATAACATTCAATTCCATGCCAACACATTATTCTCGTTCTGTTACTCAACATTCCCTTCCATTCATTATAATTTTCTTCCATTAATCAACATTCCCCTTAAGACCACAATATTACATTTGATTACACAACATTCCATTCCATTTCAAACACTCTTTTTCATTGTATTGCATAGGATTCCATGCACAACTTTCCATTCGATTATGCAACATTCCTTTCCAATTCATTCTATTTATTCTGTTGCAAAAGGTTCCGTTCTAAATAACAAAATTCCATTCCATGCTTAACCTCCATTATTTTCTCCAACATTCTATTCCTTTTAACAGCATTCCGTTGCATTGGATAGCATTCAATTCCATTCCTTTCCCCAACATGCTATTACTTTCCACTACTTTCCATTGCATTCCACATCATTCCATTCCATTCCATAACATTCCATTCAATTCCGCAACATTCCATTTCATTTCATAACATTCAATTCCATTCCAAAATATTATTCCCATTCTGTTAGCTACCATTCCATTCCATTCTTCAAAATTCGGTTCCATTAATAAACATTCCACTTCATACCAGAATGTTCAATTCCATTACACAACATTCCATTCCACTTAAGCATTCCATTTTATTCTATTGCATAACATTCCATTCTATTCCACAAAATTCCATTTCATTCCTTAACCTTCCTTTCTTTTCTTTAACATTCTACACTTTTCCTTAACATTCCATTGCATTCCACCAAATTCCATTCCATTCCATAACATTACATCAATCATTACAATTCGGTTCTACTACTCTGCATTCTACATCATCCCATAACATTCCATTCGATTAAACGTCATTTCGTTCTATTTCAAACACCCTTTTTCATTCTATTGCATAGGAATCCATTCTAATCGACAAAATTCCATTATACTGCTTAACTTTCCATTCCTTTCCGAAACATTCTATTCCTTTCCACAGCATTCCATTGAATTCCACAGCATTCCATTCCATTCTTTAACAGTCCTTTCAATTCCACATCATTCAATTCAATTCTGTAAAATTTGTTTCCATCGAACACATTATTCCCATTCTGTAACTTAACATTCCATTCCATTCCTCAAAATTCAGTTCTAATAATCAACATTGACATTCATACCATAATATTCCATTCGATTATACAACATTCCATTCCATTTAACTCTATTTCATTCTATTCCATGAGATTCCGTTCCAATCCACAAAATTCCATTACATTCTTTTAACTTCCATTACTTTCCCAACACTCTATTCCTTTCCACCACATTCAATTCCATTCAACAGCATTTCATTCCATTCCAAAACATAGCATTCCATTCCATAACATTCGACTCCATTCGAACACGTTATTCCGATTATTACCTAACATTCCATTCCATTCTCCAAAATTCGGTTCTTTTAATCAACATTCCACTTCATAACAGAACATTCCGTTCCATTACACCACATTCTATTTCCTTCGATTGCGTAACATTCCATTCCAATCCACAAATTCCATTCCATTACTTCACCCTCCTTTCCTTTCCCCAAATTTCTATTGCTTTCCAAAACATTCCATTGCATTCCATAGCATTCCATTCCTGTCCATAACATTCCATTCAGTTCCACATCATTCCATGCCATTTTGTAATTTTCTCTCCCATTCAAACACATTATTCCCATTCTTTCACCTAACATTTCATTCCATTCTCTAATATTCGGTTCCATTAATCAACATTCCATTTCATACCATAACATTCCATTCTAATTCAGAGCATCCCATTCCATTTCAAACATTCTATTTCATTCTATTGCATAAGATTCCATTCCAATACACAAAATTCCATTAATTCCATAACCTTTCCTCAACATTGCGTTCCATTAAATGGCATTGAATTCAACTCCTTAAATTTCCATTGCATTCCAAACATTCCATTCCATTCCATAACATTAGATTGCATTTGAACACATTGTTCACTTTCTGTTACAAAATATTCCATACCATTCATTAACATTCTGTTCTATTAATCATCATTCCCATTCATACCATAACATTCCATTTGATTACACAAAATTCCGTTACATTTCAAATATTCTTTTTCATTCTACTGCATACGATTCCATTCCAATACGCAAATTCCTTTCCACTCCTTAACTTTCCATTCCCGTCCTTAACTTTCTTTTCCTTTCCACAACATTCCATTGCATTCCACAAGATTCAATTCCAGTCCGTTACATTTGTTTCCATTCAAACACATTATTCCCATTCTGTAACCTAACATTCCATTCCATTCTTGGAAATTCTGTTATATTAATCAACATTCCCCTTTATACCACAACATTCCATTCGATTACATAACATTCCTTTCCAATTCATTCTATTTTATTCTGTTTCATAAGATTCAATTCCAATCCACAAAATTCAATTCCATTCCTTAACCTTCCATTGCTTTCCGTAACATTCTATTCTTTCCACAACATTCCATTGCATTCCACAGCATTCCATTCGGTTCCATGACATTCCATTCAACTCCAGAACATTCCTTGCTATTCCAAAACATTCCATTCCTTTCAATTCCTTTTGAATGCATTCCAACACATTATTCTCATTCTTTTACAAAACATCCCATAACATTCTTCAAAATTCGTTCTATTAACATTGCACTTCATAGCATCACATTCGAGTCGATTACACAACATTCCATTCCTTTTAAAACATTCTTTTTCATTCTATTACATAAGATTCCATTCCAATCCACAAAATTCCATTGCATTCCTCAAACTTCCATTACTTTCCCAACATTATCTTCCTTTCCACATGAATCCACTGCATTCCACAGCATTCCATTCCATTCGGTAACATTCTATGCAACTCCATAACATTCCATCCAATTCCGTAACATTTGATTCCATTCAAACACATTATTCCCGTTCTGTAAACTAACATTCCATTCCATTTATTAAAATTCTGTTCTGTAAAACATTTTCCTTTATACCGTAGCATTCCATTCTATTACAAAACATTCCATTCCAATTCATTCTATTTCATTCTGTTTCATAAGATTCCATTCCTATCCACAAAATTCCATTCTATTCCTTAACATTCCATTGCTTTCCCTAACATTCAGTTCTTTCCACAATATTCCATTGCATTACAAAACATTCTATTCCTTTCCATTCCATTTGATTCCATTGCAACATATTATTCCCATTATTGTACATAACATTCCATACCATTCTTCAAAATTCGGTTCTATTATTCAACATTGCACTCCATACCATAACATTCCATTCGATTACACAACATTCCATTCCATTTTAAACACTCCTTTTCTTTCTATTGCATAGGATTCCGTTCAATCCAAAAAATTCCATTATACTCCTTAACTTGCCATTCCTTTCTGAAACATTCTATTCTTTTCCACAACATTCAATTGCTTTCCAAAGCATTCAATTACATTCCATAACATTCCATTCAATTCCACAACAATCCATCCGAATTCGTAACATTTGATTCCATTCAAACACATTATTCTCCTTCTGTACCTAACATTCCATTCCATTCATTAAATTCTGTTCTATTAAACAACATTACCCTTAATACCATAACATTCCATTCGATTACCTAACATTCATTTCCAATCCATTCTATTTCATTCTGTTTCATAAGTTTCCATTCCAATCCACAAAATTCAATTCCAATCCTTAACCTTCCATTGCTTTCACTAACATTCTATTCCTTTCCACAACATTCCATTGGATTCCACAGCATTCCATTCCATTCCATGACATTCCATTCAACTCCACAACATTACTTGCCATTCCAAAACATTCCATTACTTTCAATTCCATTTGAATGCATTCCAACGCATTATTCCCATTCTTTTACAAAACATTCCATAACATTATTCAAAATTCGATCTATTAACATTGCACTTCATATCATAACATTCCATTCGATTACACAACATTTCCATTCCATTTCAAACACTCTTTTTCATTCTATTGCACAGGATTCCATTCTAATCCAAAATATTCCATTATACTCCTTAATTTTCAATTCTTTTCCAAAACATTCTTTTCCTTTCCACAACATTCCATTGCATTCCAAAGCATTCCATACCATTCCTTAACATTCCATTCAATTTCACATCATTCAATTTCATTCTGTAACATTTGTTTCCTTTGAAACACATTATTCTCATTCTGTAACCTAACATTCCATTCCATTCTTCAAAATTCGGATCTATTAATCAACATTGTTCTTCATACCATAACATTCCTTTAGATTATACAACATCCCCCTCCATTTGCAACACTCTATTTCATTCTATTCCCTAAGATTCCATTCAAATCAAGAAAATTCCATTCCATTCCTTTAACTTCCATTCCTTTCCCAACACTCTATTCCTTTCCACAACATTCCATTCCATTCCAAAAATAGCATTGCATTCCATAACATTAGATCCTATTCAAACACGTTATTCTGATTATCACCTAACATTGCATCCCATTCTTCAAAATTCGTTTCTATTAATCAACATTCCAATTCATATCATAAGGTTCCATTCCATAACAGAACATTTTATTTCATTCAATTGCATAACATTCCATTCTAGTCCACAAAATTCCATTGCGTGCCTTCACACGCCAATCCTTTCCACAACTTTCTATTGCTTTCCACATTTTATTGCAGTCCACAGTATACCATTCCTGTCCATATCATTCCATTCAATTCAAAAACATTCCATTCCTTTCCAAAACTTTCGATTCCATTCAAACTCATTATTCCCGTCCTTTCACCTAACATTTCATTCCAATCTTTAATATTCAGTTCCTTTAATCAGCATTCCACTTCATACCATACATTCCATTCCAGTTCACAGCATCACATTCCATTTCAAATATTCCATTTCTTTCTATAGCATACGATTCCATTCCAATCCACAAAATTCAACTCCGTTCCATAACCTTTCTGCAACATTCCGTTTCATTCCACAGTATTGCATTCACTTCCATAACATTCCATTCAATTCCATAACATTCTATTTTTCGTCAACATTCCACTGCATTCCACAGCATTCCATGCCATTCCATAAATTTCCATTGCATTCCAAAATATTCCACTCCATGCCATTACATTCGATTCCATTCCAACACATTATTCCCGTTCTGTTGCATAAAATACCATTCCATTCATTAAAATTTGGACCTATTAATCTATATTACACTTCATAGTATAACACTCATTCAATTAAACAGCATTCCTTTCCAATTCATTCCAGTTAATTATTTGCATAAAATTCCATTCCAATCCAAAAAATTCCATGCCATTCCTTAAACTCCCATTTCATTCCCTAATATTCTATTCTTTCCCCTATATTCCATTACATTCCCCAGCATTCCATTCATTTCCACAACATTCCTTACCATTACAAAATATTCCATTCATTTCTATTCCATTTGATTCCATTCCATAACATTATTCCCATTCTTATACAAAACATTCCATACAATTCTTCAAAATTTGGTTCTATTAATCAACATTACACTTCACACAATATCATTTGATTCGATTACACAAAACACCATTCCGTTTCAAACATTGTAGTTTATTCTATTGCATAGGATTCCATTCCAATCCACAAAATTCCATTGTCTTCCTTGACCTTCCATGCCTTTCCCCAGAATATATACCTTTCCACTACTTTCCATTTCATTCCACATCATTCCATTCCATTTCGTAACATTCCATTCAATTCAACAGCATTCCATTCCATTCCATAACATTTGGTTCCATTACAACGGTTTATTCCCATTCTTTTACAAAACATTCAAAACCATTCTTTAAAAACTATTTCTGTTAATCAACACTCCCCTTCATAGCATAACATTCCATTCGTTTACACAACATTCCTTCCCAATTCATTCTATTTCATTCTGTTTCATAAGATTCCATTCAAATCCACAAAATTCCATACTACTCCTTAACTTTCAATAACTATCCCCAATGTTCTATTCCTTCCCACATTATTCAATTGCATTCCACAGCATTCCATTCCATGCGGTAACATTCCATTCAATTCCACATCAGTCCACTGCATTCCATAACATTCAATTCCATTCAAAAACATTATTCTCGTTCTGTAAACTAACATCCCATTTCATTCATTAAAATTCTGTTCTATTAATCAACATTCCCCTTTATACCATAACATTCTTTTCGATTACACAACATTCTTTTCCAATTCTTTCTATTTCATTCTATTTCATAAGATTCCATTCCAATCCATAATTCCATTCCATTCTTTTACCTTCCATTGCTTTCCCTAACATTCTATTCCTTTCCACAAAATTCCATTGCTTTCCACAACATTCCATTGGTTTCCCTAACGTTCTATTCTTTCCACAATATTCCATTGCATTCCAAAACATTCCATTCCTTTCCATTCCATTTGATTCCGTTCCAACACTTTATTCCCATTCTTTTACAAAACATTCCATACCATTCTTCAAAACTCGGTTCTATAAATCTACATTGCACTTCATACCATAACATTCCATTCGATTACATGACATTCCATACGTTTCAAACACTCTTTATCATTCTATTGCATAGGATTCCATTCTAATCCACAAAATTCCATTATACTCCTTAACTTTCCGTTCCTTTCCACAACATTCCATTGCATTCCACAGCATGGCATTCCATCTTTAACATTCATTTCAATTCCACAACATTCAATTCCATTCTGTAACGTTTGTTTCCATTGAAACACATTATTCCTGTTCTGTAACCTATCATTCCATTCCATTCTTCAAAATTCGGTTCCATTAATCAACATTGACCTTCATACCATAACATTCCATTCTATTATACAACACTCCATTCCATTTAAATAATTCTATTTCATTCTATTCCATAAGACTCCATTCCAATCCACAAAATTCCATTCCACTCTTTTAACTTCCATTCCTTTCGTAACAATCTATTCCTTTCCACCACATTCCATTCCATTCAAAAGCATTCCATTCCATTCCACAACGTAGAATTCCATTATATAACATTCGACTCCATTTGAACAAGTTATTCTGATTGTTACCTCACATTCCATTCCATTCTCCAAAATTCGGTTCTATTAATCAACGTTGCACTTCATAACTGAACATTCCATTCCATAACAGAACATTTTATGTCATTCGATTGCATAATATTCCATTCCAATCTACAAAACTCCATTCCATTCCTTCACCATCCATTCCTTTCCCCAAATTTCTATCACTATCCACAACAATCCATTGCATTCCGCAGCATTCCATTCCTGTCCATAACATTCCCTTCAATTCCACATCATTCCATGCCATTTCGTAACTTTCTCTTTTAATAAATCACATTATTCCCGTTCTTTCACTTAACATTCCATTCCATTCTTTAATATTCAGTTCCATTAATCAACATTACACTTCATACCAAAGCATTCCATTCCATTTCACAGCATCCCATTCCATTTCAATCATTCTATTTCGTTCTATTGCATATGATTGCATTCCAATACACAAAATTCCATCCATTCCTTAACCTTTCCCCGACATTCCATTCCATTAAGCGGCATTGAATTCAATTCCGTTACTTTCCATTGCATTCCAAAATATTCCATTCCATTCCATAACATTCGACTGCATTTGAACTCATTATTCAAATTATGTTACAAAATATTCCTTGCCATTCATTAAAATTCTGTTTTATTAATCATTCCCATTCATACCATAATATTCCATTTGATTACACAACATTCCATTACATTTCAAACATTCTATATCTTTCTACTGCATACGATTCCATTCCAATACACAAAATTCCATTCCACTCCTTAACCTTCCATTACTGTCCCAAACTTTCTTTTCCTTTCCACAACATGCCATTGCATTCCACAGCATTCCATTACATTCCTTAACATTCCTTTGAATTCCACAACATTCAATTCCACTCCGTTACATTTGTTTCCACTCAAACATATTATTCCCATTCTGTAACCTAACATTCCATTCGATTCTTTAAAATTCTGTTCTATTAATCAACATTACCCTTTATACCATAACATTCCATTCTATTACACAACATTCCTTCCAATTCATTCTATTTCACTGTTTCATAAGATTCCATTCCAATCCACAAAATTCAATTCCATTGCTTCAACTTCCATTCGTTTCCCAACACTCTACTCCTTTCCACAAGATTCCATTCCATTCCACAGAATTCCATTCCATTCCACAACATAGCAATCCATTCCATAACATTTGACTCCATTCGAACACGTAATTCCGATTATTACCTAACATTGCATTCCATTCTTCAAAATTCGGCTCTATTAATCAACATTCCAATGCATACCGTACCATTCCATTCCATAACACAACACTGTACTTCATTCAATTGCATAACATTCCATTCCAATCCACAAATTTCAATTGCATGCCTCCACACGCCATTCCTTTCCCCAAATTTCTATTGTTTTCACAATATTCCATTGAATTTCACAGTATTCCATTCCTGTCCATAACATTCCATTCAATTCAAAAATATTCCATGCCATTCCATAACTTTCGATTCCATTCAAACACATTATTCCCTTTCTTTCACCTAACATGTCATTCCAGTCTTTAATATTCAGTTCTTTTAATCAACATTCCACTTCATACCATAACATTCCATTTCATTTTACAGCATCCCATTCCACTTCAAACATTCTATTTCTTTCTATAGCATAAGATTCCATTCAAATCCACAAAATTCCATTCCATTCTGCAACTTTTCCACAACATTGAATTTCATTCCACATCCTTGCATTCAATTTTTAACATTCCATTCAATTCCATAACATTCTATTTTCTCATCAAGATTCCACTGAATTCCACATCATTCCATTCAATTCCATAAATTTCCATTGCATTCCAAAATATCCCATTCCATGCCATTACATTCGATTCCATTACAACACATTATTCCGATTCTGTTGCATAACATTCCATTCCATTCTTTAAAATTTGTACCTATAAATCTATATTCCACTTCATAGTATAACACTCATTCAATTACATAACATTCCTTTCCAGTTCATTCTATTTCATTATTTGCATAAGATTCCATTCCAATCTAAAAAATTCCATTCCATTCCTTAACCTCCCATTGCTTTCCCTAATATTCTATTCTTTCCCCTACATTCCATTGCATTCCCCAGCATCCGATTAAATTCCAAAAATTCCATTGCATTCCAAATTATTGCATTCCTTTCTATTCCATTCTAATCAATTCCAACACATTATTCCCATTCTTTTACAAAACATTCCATTCCATTCTTCATAATTCGGTTCTATCAATCAACATTGCACTTCACACCATAACATTTCCTTCGATTATACTGCATTCCAGTCCATTTTGAACATTCTCTTTCATCCATTCCATAACATTCCTTTCCAATCCACTAAGTTCAATTCCATTCCTTTAACTTCCATTCCTTTCCCCAGCGTTCTATTCTTTTCCACAAAATTCCATTGCATTCCACAGCATTCCATTCTATTCCGTATCATTCCATTCAATTCCACAACATTCCATTCCATTCTGTAACATTTGATTACATTCAAAAACATTATTCGCGTTCTGTAACCTAACATTCCATTCAATTCATTAAAATTCTGTTCTATTAATTAACATTCCCCTTTGTACCATAACAGTCCATTCGATTACACAATATTCCTTTCCAATTCATTCTATTCCATTCTGTTTCATAAGACTCCATTCCAATCCAGAAAATTCCATTCAATTCCTTAATTGCCATGCCTTTCCCAAACGTTCTATACATTTCAAGAACATTCAACTGCATTCCGCACATTCTATTCCATTCCAAACAAGTCATTCAATTCCACAGCATTCCAATCCATTCATTAACTTTTGTTTATATTCAAACACATTATTCCCGTTTTGTACCTAACATTCGATTCCATTCTTTCATATTCTGTTCTATTAATCAACATTCCACTTCACACAATAGCTTTCAATTCCATTTCACAGCATCAAATTCCATTTCAAACATTCTATCCCATTCTTTTTTTATTATAATTTATTTTATTATCATTAATTTAGAAATACATGTGCAATATTACGATTATTAAACTACCCCTTCATCAGGTCCCCCCCACCAACCCCATTACAGTCACCGTCCATCAGTGCAGAGAGATGCTATAGAATCACTACTTTTTTCTCTGAGTTGTACTTCCCTCCCCGTGCCCTCCAAACATTACATCTGCTAATTGTAATGCCCCATTTCCCTCTTATCCCTCCCTTCCCGCCCATTTTCCCCAGTCCCTTTCCCTTTGGTAAATATAAGTCCGTTCTTGGGTTCTGTCAGTCTGCTGCTGTTTTGTTCCTTCTGTATTTTTTCTTTGTTCTTATACTCCACATATTAGTGAAATCATTTGATACTTGTGTTTTTCGGCTTGGCTTATTTCACTGAGCATAATACCCTCTAGCTCCATCCATGTTGTTGCAAATCGTAGGATATGTTTTCTTCTTACGGCTGAATAATATTCCATTGTGTATATGTACCACTTCTTCATTATCCATTCATCTACTGATGGACACTTAGGTTGCTTCCATTTCTTGGCTATTGTAAATAGTGCTGCAATAAACATAGGGGTGCATCAGTCCATTTCAAATTGGGCTGCTGCATTCTTAGGGTAAATTCCTAGGAGTGGAATTCCTGGGTCAAATGGTATTTCCATTTTGAGTTTTTTGAGGAACCTCCATACTGCTTCCCACAGTGGTTGAACTAATTTGCAGTCCCACCAGCAGTGTAGGAAGGTTCCCTTTTCTCCACATCCTCGTCAACATTTGTTGTTGTTTGGTTTTGGATGTTGGCCATCCTCACTGGTGTGAGATGATATCTCATTGTGGTTTTAATCTGCATTTATCTGATGATTAGCGATGTGGAGCATCTTTTCATGTGCCTGTTGGCCATCTGAATTTCTTCTTTTGAGAAGTGTCTATTCATGACCTCTGCCCATTTCTTAATTGGATTATTTGCTTTCTGTTTGTTAAGGTGCATGAGTTCTTTATATATTTTGGATGTCAACCATTTATCAGATATGTTTTTTATGAATATATTCTCCCATACTGTAGGATGTCTTTTTGTTCTACTGATGGTTTCCTTTGCTGTACAGAAGCTTTTCAGCTTGATATAGTCCCACTTGTTCATTTTTGCTTTTGTTTCCCTTGCCCGGGGAGATATGTTCATGAAGAAGTCGCTCATGTTTATGTCCAAGAGATTTTTGCCTATGTTTTTTTCTAAGAGTTTATGGTTTCATGACTTACATTCAAGTCTTTGATCCACCTTGAGTTTACATTTGTGTATGGGCTAGAGTGTAGTCCAGTTTCATTCTCTTACATGTAGCTGTTCAGTTTTTCCAAAACCAGCTGCTGAAGAGGCTGTCATCTCCCCATTGTATATCCCTGGCACTTTTATCAAATATCAATTGACTGTATATGTTTGGGTTAATGTTTGGATTTTCTATTCTCTTCCACTGGTCTGTGGGTCTGTTTTTGTGCCAATACCAAATGGTCTTGTTTACTGTGTCTTTGTAGTAGAGCTTGAAGTCAGGGACTGTAATTCCCCCTGTTTTATTCCCCCTTCTCAGGATTGGTTTAGCTATTCAGGGTCTTTTGTGGTTCCATATGAATTTTAGAATAATTTGTTCCAGTTCATTGAAGAAAGCTGTTGGTACTTTGATAGGGATTGCATTGAATCTGAAGATTGCTTTAGGTAGTATAGCCATTTTCACAATATTTATTCTTCCTAGCCAAGAGCACGGGATGCATTTCCATTTGTTAGTGTCCTCTTTAATTTCTCTTTGGAGTGTCTGTGGTTTTCAGTGTAAAGGTCTTTCACTTCCTTGGTTATGTTTGTTCCTAGGTGTTTTATTCTTTTTGATGCAATTGTGAATGGAATTGTTTTTCTGATTTCTCTTTGTGTTAGTTCATCATTATTGTATAAGAAAGCAACAGATTTCTGTGTGTTAATTTTGTATCCTGCAACTTTGCTGAATTCAGATATTAGTTCTTGTAGTTTTGGAATGGAGTCTTTAGGGTTTTTTATATACAGTATCATGTCATCTGCAATTAGTGATAATTTGAATTCTTCTTTACCAATCTGGATGCCTTGTATGTCTTTGTATTGTCTGATTGCTGTGGCTAGGACTTCCAGTACTATGTTGAATAACAGTAGAGAGAGTGGTCATCCCTGTCTTCTTCCTGATCTTAGATGAAAAGCTTTCAGCGTCTCGCTGTTAAGTATGATGTTAGCTGTATGTTTGTCATATATAGCCTTTATGATGTTGAGGCACTTGCCGTCTATACCCATTTTGTTGAGAGTTTTAATCAGGAATGGATGCTGAATTTTGTCAAATGCTTTTTCAGCATCTACGGAAATGATCATGTGGTTTTTGTTCTTCTTTTTGTTGATATGGTGGATGATATTTATGGATTTTCGAATGCTGTTCCTTCCTTGCATCCCTGGGATGAATCCCACTTGATCATGGTGTATGATTCTCTTGATGTATTTTTGAATTCAGTTTGCTAATATTTTGTTGAGTATTTTTGCATCTGAGTTCATCAGGGTTATTGGTCTCTTATTTTCTTTTTTGGTGATGTCTTTGCCCGGTTTTGGTATTAGAGTGATCCTGGCTTCATAGAATGAGTTTGGAAATATTCCCTCCTCTTCTATTTTTTGGAAAACTTTAAGGAGAATCGGTGGTATTTCTACTCTATATGTCTGGTAGAATTCAGAGGTGAATCCATCAGGCCCGGGGGTTTTGTTCTTGGGTATTTTTTTGATTACCAATTCGATTTGGTCACTGGTGATTGTTCTGTTTAGTTCTTCTGTTTCTTAGTAGGTCAGTCTTGGAAGGTTGTATTTCTCTAAGAAGTGGTCCATTTCTTCTATGTTTTCCAGCTTGTTAGCATATAGATTCTCATAATATTCTCTTATGATTGTTTGTATTTCTGTCGGGTCTGTCGTCATTTTTCCCTTCTCATTTCTGATTGTGTTTAGGTGTGTAGATTCTCTTTTTCCCTTAATGAGTCTGGATAGGTGATTATCTATTTTGTTTATTTTTTCAAATAACAAGCTCTTCTTTTTATTGATTCTTTCAATTGTTTTATCCTTCTCAATTTTATTTATTTCTTCTGTAATCTTTATTATGTCCCTACTTCTGGTGACTTTGGGCCTCATTTGTTCTTCTTTTTCCAATTTCAGTAATTGTGTCTTTAGGCTTGTCATTTGGGAATGTTCTTCTTTCTTTAATTTGGCATGGATTGCAATATACTTTCCTCTTAAAACTGCCTTTGCTGCATCCCACAGAAGTTGTTGTTGTCATTATTCTCCATATAGTCTTTGATTTCTGTTTTGATTTGGTCGTTAACCCATTGTTTAATTAGGAGAGGGTTGTTAAGTCTCCATGTATTTGTGAGCCTTTTTGATTTCTTTCTAAAATTTATTTCTAGTTTTATACCTTGGTGATATGAGAAGTTGTTTGGGAGGATTTCAATATTTTTTTATATTACTGAGGTTCTTTTTGTGCCCTAGTATGTGGTCTATTCTGGAAGATGTTCCATGTGCACTTGAGAAGAATGTGTATCCTGTTGCTTTTGTGTGTAGAGTTCTGTAGATGTATGTTAGGTCCATCTGTTCTAGTGTGTTGTTCAGTGCCTCTGTGTCTTTACTTATTTTCTGTCTGGTTGATCTGTCCTCTGGAGTGAGTGGTGTGTTGAAGTCTCCTCATATGAATGGATTGCTGTCAATTTCCTCCTTTAATTCTGTTAGAATTTGTCTCACATATGCTGGCGCACCTGTGTTGGGTGCATATATATTTATAATGGTTATATCTTCTTGTTGGATTGACCACTTTATCATTATTTAATGTCCTTCTTTATCTTTTGCTACTTTCTTCATTTTGAAGTCTATTTTGTCTGATACAAGTACTGCAACACCTGCTTTTTTCTCTTTGTTCTTTGCATGAAATAACTTTTTTCATCCCTTCACCTTTAGGCTGTGTATATCTTTGGATTTGAGGTGAGTTTCTTGTAGGCAGCATATAGATGTTTCTTGCTTTTTTATCCATTCTGTTACTCTGTGTCTTTTGATTGGTGCATTCTGTTCATTTACGTTTAGGGTGATTATTGATAGGTATGTACTTATTGCCATTGCTGGCTTTAGATTCTTGGTTACCAGGTGTTCAAGTGTTGCTTCTTTAATATCTAAAAATCTAACTTAACTTTCTTGTTAAGTTATTGTAAACACTGTCTGATGTTTCTTTCTTTCTCTCCCTTCTTATTCCTCCTCCTCCATTCTTTCTATAATCGGTGTTTTATTCTTTGCCTTTAGTTTGTATTTGGGTGGTCTGCTTTCTTTGCTATGATTTTACTTTCGCTGGTGACATCTTTTTAACCTTAGGTGTGCTTCCCTCTAGAGCAGTCCATTTAAGATATCCTGTATTGGTGGTTTATGAGAGGCAAACTCTCTCAACTTTTGTTTATCTGGAAATTGTTTAATCCCTCCATCATATTTAAATGATAATCGTGCTGGATACAATATTCTTGGTTCGAGGCCCTTCTGTTTCATAACGTTAAATATATCATGCCATTCTCTTCCGGCCTGTAAGTTTTCTGTTGAGAAGACTGATGATAGTCTGACGGGTTTTCCTTTGTAGGTGATCATTTTCCTCTCTCTAGCTGCCTTTAATACACTGTCTTTATCTTTGATGTTTGCCATCTTAATTATTATGTGTCTTGGTGTTGTCTTCCTTGGGTCCCTTGTGTTGGGAGATCTGTGAGCTTCAGTGGACTGCGAGACTACTTCCTTGCCCAGCGAGGGAAAGTTCTCAGCATTTATTTCTTCAAAGACACTTTCCATCCCTTTCTCTCTCTCTTCTTCCCCTGGTACTCCAATAATGCGAATAATATTACGTTTGGATTGGTCACACAGTTCTCTTAATATTCTTTCATTCCTAGAAATCCTTTTATCTCTCTCTGCCTCAGCTGCTCTGTACTCCTATTCTCTGTTTTCTATTCCATTAACAGTCTCTTGCATCTCATCCATTCTGCTGTTAAGCCCGTCGATGGCTTGTCTGATTTCTGCATTGTCTTTTCCTCAGTTCCCTC
>JAVSCE010006476.1:0-27190 GCA_032199065.1 Smutsia gigantea
GTGCCAGGGCCTGCCGGCAGGAGTCGAACAGTTCCTGAGTGGGGGCGTCAGGCTGTTATGTACAAGACGACAGGAGGGCAAACTGTCTGGTGCAGAATGCAAAGAAGCTTTATTCTGGCATGGTTTATATACACATGAATTGCCTACAGATTAGATTCACACACCCTTCTCAAGGACCTCAATCCAATCACTTAAGTATTGCCCACAGATCAATACAATCGGACATTAATGCAATACTTAAGTCACATACGCCTGGGGGCATCTGGTCCAGGTGGCTGGCCTTGAGATAAGACCTCCCTACATCCCTGAGATACTTGTTCCTGGAATTTAGGAAACTTCAAGGTTTCTTTCAGAGTCAGGCCCAGTTCAGGCCTTAGATGGAGACTAGGCACAAAAACACAATCAGTCCTGTCCTGTACTCTTGCTCCTTCTGTCCCAACTGCTCTCCACATCTCCCCCTTTTTTATTTTTTAAAATGCTTGAATGCATGGGATGACTGTGCCTGTCTTAGGTTGTTCAAGAACGGGGATGGCCTTACCTGTCATCGGGCTGAGGGTTGCATGACCCATTCCCTGTCTTAGGTTGGTCCACTCCCCTTCTTGCCTTACCCGTCATTGGCTATCCAGCCTCCTAAGCCAAAATTGGCTGGGGGGTTGAGTGATAAGTTTTGCTTGTGGAGGCTTCCATAGATTTGCTTCAGCACTTTTTCTACCAAATGTAATGCTATAGGGACCAATATAAGTAGAAGAAAGAGCATTAGAGCGCAGACAATGAAGGAGCTCAAGAGCTATTTTGGTAGAGGCCCAGGTGGGAACCATGGAGCTTAAACCTTCCAAAAACTCTTCTGCTAATTTTTCTGGTGACAAATCTAATTTTCCCTCTTGAATAGCTATTATCTCTTGATGTAACTTTCTAGTTTTCAACACATTAACTTGATCACCCAAGTAAAGCACCGTATGCTCTAAAGCCTGGAGCTTATGTTCCACCTTGGAATCACTTGATTCTTGGGTGGCCCAGGCAAGAGACACATATGAGCCAAATTATCTACAAAATCTGCAGTCTGAATTTCTGATAGAGAAGTGACACAGGAAGTAAAGTTACAATTGTTGCAGCTAACATTGAATTTTGAATTATTCCCCACATTTACATAGACATCACTGATTAATAGAAGATAAGAGGGATTGACACAAGCAAGCACTGTAAAATCTTTTGCATTATTATTAAAACCCCACTCCTCATTTTGATCATTCATGTTCACCCTTTGTCCTGACGCAGCTGCCAGCTTCCAAATATAAGTTTGAGGATGCCCATTACTAGACCACCACATTCCAGCCGTCAGCTGTTGATCTGAACAGTTATCGCAGGTAGACCAGTCCCAATAGTGCCCTGTTGACACATTACACCGTTTTGGGGTTCTTTCTACACACGGGTCCATAAGATTGTTGCATTAACCCTCGTATTCTCTGTGTCACAATAAGGCACTTGCTGAGGGGGAAAGGATGTCCATGGTCATAGTCACATTTGGATTTACTCTTGGAATCGTTAGTCATCCCCGATAGGACATATTCACCGTGGGCATGAGCACCCTGTTACCTTTGTTGTCCATAACATTTATACGATTGTCAGAAGAACCAGCACAGAAGCACATGGGCATTCCTTTTCCTTCGGCTGAATAATTCTGATAAGGACTCAGGGCAGGCGAATTCCTGGAGGTGGAAGGGTGGCCCAGAATCCTGGTATCATTGACCTGGACAATGATCTCCGAGCTGTCCCAAACTGCTGGGTGGAGGGATCGGAGGCTCTGGCAATGCCCAGTGTGTGTGGTTGGCTCCCGCGGCGGTCAGCAGAATGCAGAGGAGTATGAGCTTCAGCATGGCAGACCAATCTTTCTGGGAGCCACCTGGCTCCTTCTGCATCCTGTGGAAAAACACAAACATGCCCTCATCCCCAGATTAGCACTGGATCTGGGCCATTCCATTGACCCGTGAGAGGATCCTTCCACCTCACCCTAGCATATTAATCTTTTGTTTTTGGATGCCAAAATCTATCCACTGAAGATATGCTCTGTGCATCTATGGTGAGAAAATTTAAAATAAAAAGTGCATGGTTTAAATAGTTTGTGGGAGTTTCTCGGTATAACTCCCCCTTTTTTATTTTTTGAAGCTGATGCTTCAGGGTACTTCAGATTGTGTCCCACCTGAGGGCAGTTTCATCCAAGCTTGCTTAGCAGTGGCATTTATTTGTGCATAGGCAGCAGGATCGAAATCTAACTGCCTGTTAAGATCACTGTAGAGCCCTTCCCCCATAAGCATTTCAGAAGTTACTGGATGATTTTGAGCTGTATTAATATCAGCTGTCTTTTGACATTGCTCCGCATATTCTGATCTCCACAATAGATAATCTCCTCCACTTAAACAGGCTCGTGCAATAGCTTTCCAATCAGAGGGCGGGAGAGCATCAGCCACAAAAGCCTCAAGCATAGCTTGTGTAAACGGAGCAGTGGTTCCATAGGATGAGCAGGCCATTTTCAGGTCTTTCAGTTGTTTAAATGCTAAAGGCTGATGGATTCTGTGCCTCACCCCTTGCTCATCCACTTCCTCAAAGACCGGACAGGCTACAAAACCCATAGTATCTTCCCCTCTCTCTGAAGCTTATTTCAGAGCCTTTTGCAGGGGAGAAAGCTGTTGTAGTGGCAACAGCTGTCTTTTATCTGGTCTAAGTTTTAAAGGCGAGACGGCCAAGGCTGTAAGAGGCGGCGCAGGGGCATCAAGCCCCGCAACAACTGACTGAGGGGGAGTTGGAGGAGTATATTTCAATGCACCTTCAGCCATGAGCTTGCTAAAGGTTTTACACAAGCAAACCTCTGGCAGATCTAATTTTTTGGGCCTTTGTTCTTTAAGGTCTATTAAAGAGCTGCAATCACTCTCCCATTCTTCCTTGTCCGCCACTTCCGATACAGTCTCTCGGGTGGTGTGGAAGGAATGGATGGACCAGCTTCAGCGTTTATGGTTTCACTTTTGCCTGTAGCCGAATTTAATCTCTGCCTCTCATGTCTAGGACCTAAACCATCTCTGATTAAAGTCTAAAGGCCAAAAGCGTAAGCAAAGAGCAAACGGCTATTCCCGTTTCCCATACTTATCTCTACAGTAATACTATTGTTTATAGATAATGAGGTTTTATACTTTCACTTTTAGCTAACGAAGTAGGAAAGAGCTAGGAGCGCCCCTTGCCCGACTCAAAGGCCAGGGTGGCCTGGAGAAGCAGGCTGGACGTCAGAGACTGAGAAAGAGATACTCCTTCTGGACACCCAGTCGGGCTGTCGGGGTCTGAGTCCAGACACGCGGGCCTTTGAGGAGCCGCTGAAGTGCAGCCTCAGCCTGGACGCTCGCAGTTGCCCACGGCTCTCCTCAGTCCCTCGCATCCAAGGAGATGCCTCTGAAGGGGAGTCCTGGCCTCCACTCAGGTGACATTCCCGGCTCCCAAGGGAGACGGGGATCCACTGAGGGAGACGCAGGGGAACCTGTCGCTCGAGACTTGAGATCGGCAGCTGGGCTAGTCCCGTTTAAGTGGCTGACGAGCGCCCGATGTGAGCCACAGACGGCTTTTTTTTTTTTTTAATAAGAAAAGTAAAAGAGAAAAGGCAGTGTCTGTTCCCCGGGGTTATTATAACTTTTATTATACTCACGGACTGTTGGTCCTTTTCTTCAACTCCTGTCTTTACCACCATCCCCACACTTTCTTGCCTGCATGCTATGGCAGAAGTGCTTCAGATCCGCAGCACTGCGTCTTCTCTCTTGGTGGCTCCCTGGCATTGCTCCCCCGTACTCAGGTCCCTGTTCGGGCACTACTTTCTGCCGGGGCCTGCCAGCAGGAGTCGAACAGTTCCTGAGTGGGGGCATCGGGCTGTATATACAAGACGACAGGAGGGCAAACTGTCTGGTGCAGAATGCAAAGAAGCTTTATTTTGGCATGGCTTATATACACATGAATTGCCTACAGATTAGATTCACACACCCTTCTCAAGGACCTCAATCCAATCACTTAAGTATTGCTCACAGATCAATACAATCAGACATTAATCCAATACTTAAGTCACATACGCCTGGGAGCACCTGGTCCAGGTGGCTGGCCTTGAGATAAGACCTCCCTGCATTCCTGAGATACTTGTTCCTGGAATTTAGGAAACTTTTCAAGGTTTCTTTCAGAGTCAGGCCCGGTTCAGGCCTTAGATGGAGACTAGGCACAAAAACACAATCAGTCCTGTCCTGTACTCTTGCTCCTTCTGTCCCAACCGCTCTCCACAGACAAGGTCACTGTCTCCAATCCTCAAATTTTTCTGAACCACACCAAGTCATGGCTATTAAGAGAAGACTAGGGCAGCAACCAAATATATATAATTTACTACTTGTGAGCTACTTGGGGACAGAACTCATTATTTCATCTTTGAATTTCCAACATCTAACACACTACCTGAGCAATGAAAAAAAAATGTTTTGAAAACAAACGAATGACTCAGAAGCCCTTAGGGGCTCAGCTAATAATGAGACATTTGTGCTTTTCAACTTATACAACCTTCAGAAGCTCAACAGCAAGAGGAAAGAAATAGGGTGGTAAGTACGTCCAGTAGTTGACATTTTGCAAAGTGGACTGAATGGAAGGTAAAGCAAGTAGAACCAAAAGGGATGTTTTTAAATAAGATGGGTTGTGTTGCAGTGATAGAGAAAAATAAACATCTGATAGGAACCTGGGTGAGATAGAGGTAGCAGGAGAGTACCTGCGGTCAGAAGGGGAAGTTCAGGGTTTCCACTCTTGAATAACCTGAGTGATAATAAACAACATTGTGTGACTATTCCAGAGTAAAAGTCATGAGGAGACAAGATAGAGCAAGGATCTATGATACTGATTGGTGATGAAAGAGTGGTGACAGAAGTGAGAAAGATCACTGTGATCTAAGTGCTAAGGAAGATGTGAGAAGTTTTCTATCCCAGAGAAGAATTAAGACACAGTGATTAAGAGCACAGATTCTGGATGCAGAAATGGGGTTTAACTCACACTTGTGTTTTTTTTCTCCAGCTTTGTGATCCTGAATAAGTAACCTTGGACAAATTATTTGACCTAGCCAAATCTAAATATCATCATGTGTAAGACAGAGGAAATAGTATCTGTCTATCTCATAAGGTTGTTTTCTGGATTAAATGAGATAGATATTGCAAGCAAAGTGCTTAACACTTGATGGTTAATACATAGTAAACCCTCACTACATATTAACTGAGAAACATAGTCATTGGTGGCGAGGACAGGGCAACAACATTCATTATGAGAGCATATTGATTTTCAAAAAATGAAAAGTGATAGTAGATATTTACATTCATCCTAGTCACTGAGTGCAAATAGATTCTTTCCAGGGAGCTGAAAAAAATCTACCAATATGATCGTGGAATGATTTCTAGTAATCTTTGGAGAGTAACTTAATTTAGGCTGGGTTCCATAGAAAATAAATCCTAAGGCAAGTGCTTATTGCTAATACTTGATAGAGTCATGAAATCTCAAGAATCAGGAGAGAAAGAGGTGGTGAGGAAGAAAGTGAAAGCAAATATAAAGAAGCATGCCCCCTAGCTGGGCATATCTTCATGAGAAACAAATTGCTTCATCTTTCCAGATGGCTTGAAAGAAGTATTGCCCTTAGACTCAGGCAACAGGGGATGCTTGCCTTAAGCCATTTATAACACACCCACACAATTAAAGAACACATGTATGCCACATTCACTGAGATACAGAGCTCAGTGGTTCTGCAAGAGCCACAGTATATGTGGTCAACATCTGCTTTCATGACTAAAACCACCCAGGCCACAGAGAAATACCTCAACATCTCTTGCTCTATGTTCTCTGATGCCAGTTGTGGGTTGCTCCACTGCCATCACTCGAGGTGGAGTTTGTCCTACTTCAGATCTGAGTGGCAGAAGCCCTAAGGCAAGAGAAAAGACGAAACAATTTACTTGGTGTATATTTTCCCTTGGCCTGAACAACAGATTCTTCATTTGCTAAATAGGAAGAGGCCTGATGGATATTCCTTTTAACCCCATCTCTGTCTTTCTATAATTGTTCCATCCTTCTTCCAGAATCCCCAGGAAACTTAACCCTTTCTCAGGTGAGGAAAATGTTATATGCCTGAGCAATTTCTTGTCTCAGCTTTTCTAGTACCTCATACTTCAAGACGAGGTTGTTTCTGCTTACATGAGATGAGTGATGAAAGCAGGTGTTCCCATCTTCAGGTCCTCAATTTAGCATTCCCACCAGTGAGAACCTCACTACTTACCTAAAAAGAAAGCTTCTCTCACCAAAGACAGGACTAACATTTTTGCCCCCTGAGGGCACCAAGGGCAAGTATCTTAGGAGAAAGCATTTTCTTCCTGTTACTATGACCCTGCTCCTAGCAACACAATAATAGTGATTTAACAGTGCTTAGCAGCATTTGATCCCCTCTGAAAGTTGATTTATTTAAAAGGATCCACCACTTTAGCTGTGACTGGCTCCATCACACTGATCCTGGGTGGGTGGTACCAGCCTCAGATGAATACTTTCTGATTCTAAATCTCCAGATTGATAAGGGACAAGTGTGGAGTGACGTTTGAGAAGAGCTGAGATAAAGTGGTTCAATTCAGTTCATTATACCAAGTGGAACATAGTCATTATTTTCTAATATCTGATGGGTTTCCAGATAATCTTTTTCCTGAATTTCTGTAAATTCCAAAGAGCAGAGCCTGTGTTTGTCTTTTTTATTAATAAATTTTTCCTGAGGTATAATTGATATATAATATTATATGGTTTCAAGAGAACAATGCAGTGATTCAACAGTTATATAACTATTAAATGCTCACCCCAACTAGTAGTTACTCTCTATGTCAGCATGGAAAGATGTTATAGTGTTATAGACTACATTCTCTATACTGTACTTTCATCCCCATGATTAATTTATATTGTAATTGAGACTTTGTGTCTCTTTATCTCCTTCACCTCTGTCACCCACCCATCCCAACTTTTCCCCCATGGTAACCACCAGTCTCTTCTCAGTGTCTGTGAGTCTATGTCTGTTTTGTTCATTTTGTCTTGTTTTGTTTTTAGATTCCACATATAAGTGAAATCATATGGTATTTACCTTTCTCTGCCTGGTTTATTTCACTTAGCATAATACCCTCTAGGTCTATCCATGTTGTCACAAATGGCAAGATTTCTTTCATTTTAATCACTGAATAATGTTCTGTTGTATATGTGTACCACCTCTTCTTTATCCATTCATCTATTGATGGACACTTTGGTTGCTTCCATATCTTGGCTATTGTAAACATGTGGCAATAAACATAGGCATGCATATATCTTTTTGAATCAGAGATTTTGTTTTCTTCAGGTCAATTCCCTGAAGTAGAATTACTGGATCATATGATATTTGTATTTTTAGTTTTTAGTTTAGTACCTCCATATTGCTTTCCACAGTGGCTACACCAATTTACATTCCTACCAACAGTATAGGAGGGTTTCCTTTCTTCATATCCTTGCCAACACTAGTTATTTCTTGTTTTTTGGATAAGTGGCCATTCTGACTGGTGTGAGGTAAGATCTCATTGTAATTTTAATTTGCCTTTCCTTGATGATTAGTGATATTGAGCATCTTTTAATGTGTCTGTTGTCCATCTGATGTCTTCTTTGGAAAGATGTCTATTTAGGTCTTCTGCCCATTTTTTAATCGGGCTGTTTGTTTTTGTGGTGTTGAGTTGTATGAGTTCTTTATATACTTTAGATATTAGCCCCATAGCATATATATCATTTACAAATATATATTCTCCCACACAGTAGGTTGGTTGCCTTTTCATTTTATTGATGGTTTCTTTGCTGTACAGAAGCTTTTTAGTTTGAAGCAGTCTTATTTGTTTATTTTTGCTTTTGCTTCCTTTGCCCAGGGAGATGTATCCAGGAAAAAATTGCAATGATGTTCAAGAGATTCCTGCCTGTGTTTTTTTCTAAGAACCTATGTCTGTCTTATTCACTGCTATATCTCTGGCACCTAGAGCAATACCCAGTATGTGAGAAATGATAAATAAAGCTTGGATAAATTAATGAATAAATAGATGAAAAAATATAATTCTGTTTGATTAACAGCATAGAAACAGAGTCAAATAATAGAGATGTAAAATGACTCAATGTGTTATAAAAACTTAATAAAAAAGTAGAAATTAATAGGTATAATGAGTTATGTTGTTACACTATGAATTCCCCCTCAAAGACCCAATGACTGAGAAGTGGAGGTGTTTAGAGACATTTTTGAATTAAGACTTGCAATACCTATACTTACTTTTATGTCAAAGAAATTCTTTTCAAATACTTTCTTCTGAACAAACAGAAAATAAAGTACTTCCAAACACAATAACCACATATATTTTCTTTTACAGTTTTCACATTTTATGCTACCATACATTTTTCTTGTTCATTTCTCCATCAAATGCACACTTAAATCAATAGCATTTATAAATTATGAATTCTCAATACTAAAGATAAAAATTTCCACAACATATATTTTAATTTCTGATTTAGATATACTCCAAAAAGCGAAGTAGAATATATTTTCTGACGAAGGTCCTAGAAAAGATTTCATGCTTCTGTTTGTTTGGTTTAAAGCAAGTATATCCAAATTAAATAAATGTATGTACAAAAAAAATAAGTTTGTACAAAAATAAATTTTAGAGACATGAAAAATGATTCAAGTTCTTATCTAGAAATGGATAAATTGTTAAGAATTTCTTTATGTCCATGATATTCAGATTTTTTTATCCACTAAACCCTTGTTCAAATGAAATTTTATAAGGAAACTCAGTATATAAAACTGGTAGAAAGCATATCACTCTGGTTGAAATAGGATTACAGCTCTGAAAAGTGCTTATCTCTGCCATTGAGGCAGTTGGAGTAGGAGCTGGGTTTCAAATTCCTAGGAATTCACTCAGTGCAATTGATCCATATTTCTCATGGTTTCTTTTATCTGTTCTCTTGGTTGGCCCACAAAGCAGTCAATTGTTGAAAAGTGGATACATTACTTCATAACTGATTATTAAGAAGCAAGTCATTTTTCTCCTAGTTGTATAAAGAAAAGATATACAGAATTCAATCTTAGCAACAGAATCTAGGTCATATAATTTCTAAAACATGGTGATATCCCTTCAACCTTTTTATGAGAATAATTTATATTAACAAATATGTTAATCTGCCCTATAGTCTTCTAATAACAAGATTTCATGAAAAAGAAGAAAGTTGTTAAGTCCTTTAAGCCTACAAATAATAAATATTATTCAGGTTCATAAATTTATTCTGTCTGCCACAAAAGAGGGATTCAGATTTCTCTTGTCAGCACAGTTGGACTAAATTATCAACTTTTTTCTCTCTTCGATTTCCCCCACCAAACCACTCTACACCCATTACTTGAGTAATGTTGAAGAACTCTTCTAATTGCATAATTTTTCTGCTGTTAACACCTATAGTGACTCCTTTCTTCCCACTAGAGATTTAAAATTCCATAAAATAAATGAAAAATGCAGTCATCAACAAATGTTTTAATATATGACCAAAACATCAGGCAAGAATGTCAGAAATGCTTGATAATTGTCTTATGTTTTATTTTTTATTGAAGAATAACTGACATACAATATTGTATTCATTTTAGATATACAACATAGTGATCCAGCATTTATATACATTATGAATGGTTACCACTATAAGTCTAGTTACTGTCAACATAAAAAATTGTTCCAATATTGTTGACTATAGTCTCTATGCTATACATTATATCCCTGTGTCTTATACATTTTATAACTGGAAGATTATACCTCTTAATATACTTCATTTATTTCATCCATTCCCCTGCCATCTGACAACCATCAGTTTGTTCTCTGTATCTATGAGTCTGTTTCTGTTTTGTTTAGTTTGCTCATTTATTTTATTTTTAGAATCCACATATAAATGAAATCATATGGTATTTGTCTTTGTCTGACTTATCTCACTTAGAAAAATACCCTTTAGGTCCATCCATGTTGTTATTACAAATGGCAAGATTCCATTCTGTTTATGGCTGAGTAATATTCCATATATATATACACCACATCTTCCTTATCCATTCATTTTTTGATGGACATAAGGTTGTTCCCATATCTTGATTTTTGTAAATAATGCTGCAATAAACATAGGAAAGCATATGTCTTTTTGATTAGTGTTTTCATTTTCTTTCGATAAATGCCTAGGAGTGGAATTACTGGGTTGTATGGTAGTACTATTTTTAATTTTTTGAGGAACCACCATACTGTTTTCCATAGTTGCTGCACCAATTTACAGTCCTACTATCAGTATACACAGGTTGTCTTTCCTCCACATCCTCACCAACACTTAGTATATCTTATCTTTTTGGTGATAGCCATTCTAACAGATGTGAGATGATATCATTGTGGTTTTGATTTGCATTTCCCTGATGATTATTGATGTTGAGCATATTTTCATGTGTCTGATGGCCATCTATAGTTTTCTTAGAAAAATGTATATTCAGTTTCTATGACCATTTTTTAATTGGGTTGGTTTATTTATATTGAGTTTTATGACATATATTTTAGATGTTAACCACTTATTGTTTATATCATTTGCGAATATCTTTTCCCATTCAGTAGATAGCCTTTTCATTTTGTTAATGGTTCCTATCACTGTACATAAGCTTTTTAGTTTGATGTAATCCCACTTGTTTATTTTTGCTTTTGTTGTCCTTACCTGAGGGGACATATCCAAAACAATATCAATAAGACCAGTGTCAAAGAGCTTATTGCCTATGTTTTCTTTTAGGAGTTTTATTGTTTTGGGTCTTATATTTAAGTCTCCAATCCATTTTGAGTTAATTTTTTTATATGGTATGAGAAAGTGGTCCAGTTTCATTCTTTTGCATGTAGCTTTCCAGTTTTCTCAGCACCATTTATTGAAGAAACTGTGTTTTACCCATTGTATGTTCTTGCCTCCTTTTTCATAGATTAATTGACCTTTAAATGCGGGTTACTTCTGAACTCGCTATTCTGTTCCATTGATCTGTGTATCTCTTTATGTGCCAGTACCATATGGTTTTGATTACTGTAGCTTTGTATTATAGTTTCACACCTAGGAATGCGATACCTCCAGCTTTATCCTTCCTTCTCAAGATTGGTCTGGCTATTTAGGGTCTTTTGCAGTTCCATACAAATTTAAGGATTCTTTGTTCTAGTTCTTTGAAGAATACCACTGGTATTTCGATAAGGATCACATTGAATCTGTAGATTGCTTTTGGTAGTATGGAAATTTTAACAATACTAATTCTTCCAATCCATTACCATATTGTATCTTTCCATTTGTGTTATCTCCAATTTCTTTCATCAGTATCTTATAGTTTTTAAAGTATAGGACTTACACCTCCTTGGTTAAATTTATTCTTAAGTACTGTATTCTTTTTGATGCAATTGCAAATGGGATTGTTTCCTTAAATTATCTTTCTGATAGTTCATTATTAGTGTATAGAAATGCAACAGATCTGTATATTGATTTTGTATTCTGCAACTTTACTGAATTCGTTTGTTATGTCTAACAATTTTTTTGGTGTATTCTTTGGGGTTTTCTATATATAAAATCATGGCTTTTGCAAATGGTGACAATTTTACTTCTTCCTTTCCACTTTGAATGTCTTTATTTCTTTTTCGTGCCTAATTGCCATTACTGGGACTTCCAATACTATGTTGAATAAAAGTGGCAAGGGTGGGCATTGTTGTTTTGTTCTTGATCTTAGAGGAAATGCTTCCAACTTTTCACTGTTGAGTATAATTTAGCTGTGTATTTGTCATATATATTATTACTCATTATGTTGAGATATGTTCCCTCTGTGTCTACTTTGTTGAGAGTTTTTATTATGAAGGGATGTTGAATTTTGTCAAATGCTTTCTCTGCATCTATTGAGATGATCATATGATTTTTATCCTTCATTTTGTTAATGTGGTACACCAGATTGATTGGTGTGTGGACATTGAACCATCCTTGCAACCCTGGAATAAATGCCACACGATCATGGTATATTTAACATGTTGTTGAATTCCATCTGCTAATATTTTCTTAGGATTTTTTTCATCTGTGTTCATCAGAGATATTACCTATAATTTTCTTTTTTTATATTGTCTTTGTCTGGTTTAGGTGTCAGGGTAATGTTGGCTTCATAGAATGAGCTTGGAAGCATTCCTTCCAATTCAGTTCTTTGAAAGGGTTTGAAAAGGGTAAGTATTAACTCTTCTTTAAATATTTGGTAGTATTCAACTGTGAAGCTGTTTGGTCCTGGAATTTTGTTTGTTGTGAGTTTTTTGATTAGTGATTCAATTTCATGTCTAGTAAGTAGTATGGTTCAGATTTTGTCTTTCTTCTTGATTCAGTTTTGGAAGACTGTATGGTTCTAGGAATTTATCCATTTTTTCTAGGTTGTCCAATTGTTAGTATATAATTGTTCAAGACTGTAGCAAGAAACAAAGAAGGGTATTACATAATGATCAAGGGATGAATCCAACAAGAAGATGTAACACTTGTAAATATTTATGCAATCAACATAGGAGCACTTAAATATATAAAGCAGGTATTAACAGATGCAAAAGGAGAAAATGATAATAATACAATAATAGTAGGGGATCTTAATGCCCCATGTACATCAATGGATAGATCATCCAGACAGAAAATTAATAAAGAGACATTGGCCTTGAATGACACATTACCCCACCACAGATGGACTTAACAGATATATAGAGAACATTCCAATGAAAAAGAGCAGACTACAACTTCTCAAGTGCATATGGAATGTTCTGCAGGATGGGTCAGTGGTAGGCCACAAAACAAGTCTCAATACATTTAAGAGGATTGAAATCATAACAAGCATCTTTTCCAGCCATGATGATATGAAACTAGAAATCAACTAGAAGAAGAAAAGTGGAAAAAAACAGCTACATGAAGAGTAAACAACATACTACTAAACAACCAATGTGTCAGTGAAGTCAAAGAGGAAATCAGCAAATATATGGGCACAAATGAAGATGAAAACACAATGCTTCAAAATCTATGGAATGCAGTAGAAGAAGTTCTAAGAGTGAAGCCTATAGTGATATAGGATCATCTCAAGAAACAAGAAAAATATCAATCTAACCGTACACCTATAAGAAGTAGAAAAAAGAAGGAAGGAAGTAATGAAGATCAGAGTGGAAATAAATGAAATAGACACAAACAAGCAATAGGAAAGATTAATGAAACTAAGCTGTTTTTTTGAAAACATATAAGCAAAATTGATAAACCTTTAGCTAGTCTATCAAGAAAAAAGAGAGCTCAAAGAAAATCAGAAATGCAAGAGAAGTTATAAATTATACCACATAAATATAATATGATCATTAAAGACTATGAACAATTATATGTCAACAAATTGTGTTTTAGAATCAAACTTAACGACCATCATGGTGGCCTTTTCACTCTGGATAATAACCAACAATCCTCTAAGTTTCCCTTTATTTTCTAGATGTATAAATTTGTATTTAGGGCCATGAGTAAGGTATATTCTGAGAAGAAGAAAGAATGTAAAGATAGAACACTTCCCTGTACATTACTCAGAGGGAAATTGCTAGCAGGTTAGGGTAGATCCAGGATTTGTAGCACCTAAAACTTTAAAAATATGGGATGGAGGTGGAGTTCTTTAAAACAATACAAAAATATAAAACTCCATGCACAAAACTGGGTAGAGTTTGCAAGGGGCCTATAATGTAACAATCTCTAAGTTGAAGTCTTATTATCTTTATGGTAAATCTACCCCAAATCCCAGTGGGTTAGGATAAAGCCAACATTGATAGCTATGATATCTCCATATGTACCCTTTTCTAATTATTTTGGTATACTGGGCTTTAACAATGTTTTTTACCCCCTTAGTAACCTCCCCTTTCAGAATGTAATGTTCAGTTATGTCCCAGAAATGTGTGACTGTAGCTCATGATTCCACACTATTTAGGCAGTACAAACTTTATACCTGGAAGTCTTTTCTCCTTGATAGCCATAGGGTAGCTTTGCTGCTTCCCATTCCCATGTTCTTTATTAATATAGTAATTATATGATTTAATTTGCTGGAATAGTCCAAGTTTATGCCTGTTCTCCTGGCATGATTATTAAAACTGCCTCCTTTCTGGAGCCACAGGGAAACAGAAAGCACTAGGTCAATAGTAGAAAAGGAGGAGCTTGCTAAAGAGACCCATTAAAGCTGTTTTTTAACTTCTAGTTTCACCTCAACCTGTGTATGCATGGATCTGATCTTAGATTCTTAAGACTTTAAGGACTGAGCTAACTGGTAGACCTCTATCAAAGTTCCAAACTGACTGGTGGGTGGTACACATGAGGGACAATCCCAAATGACCTGTAAAACCTTTAATGACTGAAATGACATTAGTACCATAGCCCACAGAAGGTGGGTTGAAACATGCAGTCTAAATCAAATAAGATCAAGTATATACTATCACAAAAATATCCTGAACTGTTCAAGTACCTACTAAAACAAAAATATTGACATATTTATAAAATTTAAACATGACCCAATCTAGTAATATTCAAAATGTCCAAGAAACAAACTCAGTATATGAAGAACCCCAGAAATCTCAACATACATGGAAAAAGACAACCAACAAAGTGACACAGTGTAATTTTCTGATGCATGCTTTAAAGTAGCTACAATAAAAATGCTAGAGCAATTGCAAGCACTCTTGATATGCAAGTTAAATTAAAAGTATTTTCAAAGAAACAATTTTTGAAGAAGCAAGAAATGGAAACTTTAAGACTGAAAAATACAACTGAAATCTTAGAGCTTCACTTGATATACTCAATGACAGAATGGAGGTGACAGGAAAGAATTAGTGAACTTGAAAATAAATCAATAGAAATTATCAGATCTGTACAGCATATTACAAAAATAAAGCCAAAGGGACCCATGAGATTACAATAAAATGTCTAACATTCATATCAGCAGAGTCCTATAAGAAAAGTAGAAAGAGTATGGTACTGAAATTTACTTAAACAAATAATAGTCAATAGAATATTATTCTACCAGTTCTACAAAAGACCCACAAATTCAAGAAACTGAATCCCAAACATGATAAATCCCCAAAATTGAAGTGTAGAAACATTACAATCAAACTGTTAAAAACCAAAGACAAAAATCTTGAAAGCAGCCAGAGAAAAATGAATTATTACCCATAATAGAACAGTTATTCTCTTCAGAAACCATAGTGGCCAGAGAAAAGGGGTTGACCATTTTTAAAGTGCTAGAAGAAAAGAATTGCCAATCCCAAATTCTATATTCAGAGAAAATATCCTTCAAGAATAAAGGTGAGATAAAGACATTCTCAGATGAAGGAAAACTAAGATAATCTGTAGCCAAAAGACTTACTCTAAAATAATTGCTAAAGGAAGTTCTTCAGGCACAAGGGAAAGGATACCACAAGGAAACCTAGAACATCAGGAATGAAGGAAGAGCACCAGAAATGTAAATATCTGGGGGAAAAAGAGAACATACAAATTCCCAAGGTCATAAATGAAAGAGAGGCTATCACTAAAGACCTCACAGATGTAAAAAGGATAAGAGAATATTATTAACAACTCTATGCAAATAAATTGAATAATTTAGATGAAATGAACCAATTCCTTGAAAACCATCAAAGCTCACCCAAAATGAACTATATAATGTGAATAGCCCTGTAACTGTTAAATAAATCTAGCAGAAAATGTACATAATCTGTATGTTTGGAACTATAAAAAGCTGGGAAATAAACCAGAGAAGACCTAAATACATGGAAAAAAGCATACTATGTTCATGGACTAGAAGACTCCAACATATTAAGGATATTGATTCTCCCCAATTGCTCAATAGTTTTAAAACAATACCAATAAAAATTCCAGCAGTATATTTTGTAATATAGGCAAACTGATTCTAAAACTTATATGGAAGGGAAAATGAAGCAGAATAGCTAAACAATTTTGAAAAAGAAGAATAAAATGGGAGGAGTCATTCTAATGAACATTAGAACTTACTATATAGCTACAACAATCAAGAAAGTATGGTATTAGAGGAGAGATAGACAAATAGAGCAATAGACAGAATAGAGAGTCCAGAAAAAGACAAATATGGCTGTTTAGTTTTGACAAAGGTGTAAAAGGAATCTAGTGGAGAAAAGATAGTCTTTTCAACAAATGGTTTTTGAATAATTGATCATCCATATGCAAAAAGCTTCAACAAACCTCACACTTTATACAAGACTTATTTCAAAATAGACCATAGATTTAAATATAAACAAAATTCTGAAATCTTTAGAAGAAAACAGGACATCTTTTTTAGAAGAAAACAGGACAACAAATATCAATTCATTTTGATATAAATTTAGGTAAAGAATTCTTAGCCATGACACCAAAAATATAACACATTAAAAAAATGATAAATTAAGGTTTATCAAAACAAAAAAAATTTTTACTGTATGAAAGACACTGTTAAGAGAAAAAAAGACAAGTTACAGACACAATATATTTGAAGATCTTATATCTGACAAAGGGTATATATACAGCACATATAATGACCTCTCAAAACTCAACAATAAGAAAATGGATAATTTGTTTTAAATGGGCAAAGGACTTGAGCAGATACTTAACAAAAAAGGATGTAAGGATGGCAGATAAGCATATGAATAGATGCCCAATGTCATTAGTCATTAGAGAAATGCAAACTTTAACCACAATGAGATTCCACTACCCAATTATTAGAGTGTGTAAATGCTGACATTATCAACTGCCTATGAGGATGTAAAGCAACCAGAGGACTTACATACTTCTGGTGGGAATACAAAATGTTTCAGCCATTCTGAAAAATGGTTTGGTAAATTCTTTTCTTTTTATTTTACCAAATGTACATCACAATGGTTCAACAGTCCCCCTCCCCATCCACTCCCACCCCTGCCCACTCTCCTCCCCCTTGGTAATAACTAGTCACTTCTCAGTGTCAGTGAGTCTAATGCTATTTTGTTCGTTCGTTTTACTTTGGTTTTTATGTTCCACAAATAAGTGAAATCATATGGCATTTGTCTGTCTGCCTGGCTTATTCACTGAGCATAATACCCTATAGATCCATCCATGCTGTTACAAATGGCAGGATTCCTTTTCTTTTTATGGCTGAATAATATTCCATTGTGTGTATGTACCACTGTTCTTTATCCAGTCATCTATTGATGGACATTTAGATTGCTTCCATGTCATGGCAGTGCATCAATAAACAGGGGAACATATATCTTTTTGAATCACCAGATTTTGTTTTCTTCAGGTAAATTCCAAGGAGTGGAATTACTGGGTCAAATGTTATTTCTATTTTTAGTTTTTTGTGGGACCTTCAGACTGCTTTCAACAGCAGTTGCACCAATTTGCAGTCCCACCAACAGTGTAGGAGGGTTCGTTTTCTCTGCTTCCTCAGCAGCATTTGTTATTTCTTGTCTTTTGAATAGTGGCCATTCTAACTGGTGTGAGGTAATGATGCCGCGGTTCTTGTTCACGAAGCCAAAGAATGAGCTTAGCAAACATGCAAGGTAGGAGAGCAAGGTACAGGCTTTTATTTAGAAACAAAGTGAGAGGAAAGGGCTCCTGGCTCATACCAGGAGGGGACAAGAGAGTCCAGTGTGGTGCATTGTCTAGGGGTTTTATAGGCAGATGAGGATTTTTCGAGAACATGAAAAAAAGGCTTAGGGGTGTGGACCTGCTACATGGTGTCTGAACACCCCAAATTAACTTAACACAAGGAATTTCTCACCCCGATCTCTCTCCAGGATACTGGAGTCTTGGTCTAGGAGCATGTCAAAAGGTGGCCTGCCCAGCCCCCAGGGTGGGTTGAGGTATTGTCTATTTGCTAAAGAGTAAGTTAAGAATCTTGCTTCTTAAACTTCCTGGGTGTTACAATGCAATCATATCTTTAAAGTAGAATCTTTCTTGCCTTTTAATAAGTTGTTTACAGCTGGGTCTGCATGCTAAATTAGTTGCCCAGTTTTGTAAAATCACTCCATCAGATCTGAAAGAGGAAAGACAACACATAGGCCTGGGCCTTTTAGCATGCTAAAGTGAATCTTACAAATGATTAGCATAATAAAAACATGGGCTACTCTTCTTTATCTGGGGAACATTAACTGATCTTACTGAAGAATGATCCTAGAGCGTAATGTTTAACACAGAGTTTTGGTAGGGGGTTTCCTTGCATGTAGTTACATTGCTCTGACTGCAAATATCCTGCCTTGATTTTTCCGGAGGCCCTCACTCTATTCTGTCTAAGCCATGGTCCCAGTCTCAGTAATATTTCATTGTGGTTTTAATTTGCATTTCCCTGATGATTAGTGATGTGGAGCATCTATTCACATGCCTGTTGGTCATCTGAATTTCTTTGGAGAAGTGTCTGTTGAGATCCTCTGCCCATTTTTTAATCAGGTTATTTGTTTTGGGGGTGTTAAGACATATGAGTTCTTTAAATAATTTGGATGGTAACCCATTATCAGGTGAGTTGCTTACGAATATATTCTCCCATACTGTAGGATGTCTGTTCTGCTCATGGTGTCCTTTGCTGTACAGAAGCTTTTTAGTTTGATGTAGTTCCACTTGTTCACCTTGTTTCCCTTGCCTGAGATATGTCCAGAAAAAGATTGCTCGTGCTTATATTGAACAGATATTTGCTTATGTTTTCTTCTAAGGGTTTTATGGTTTCATGACTTACATTCAGGTCTTTGGTCTATTTCGAGTTTTCTTTTGTGTATGGAGTAGACAATAATCCAATTTTATTCTCTTCCATGTAGCTGTCCAGGTTTGCCAACACCAGTTGTTGAAGAGGCTGTCATTTCCCCATTGTATATTCTTGGCTCCTTTATCATATATTAATTGACCATAGATGTGTAGGTTTATATCGGGGCTCTCTGGTCTCTTCCATTGATCTATGGGTCTGTTCTTGTGCCAGTACCAGATTGTTTTGATTACTGGAGTTTTGTAGTAGACCTTGATGTCAGGGAGTGTAATCCCCCTAGCGTTGTTCTTCTTTCTCAGCATTGCTTTGCCTATTCGGGGTCTTTGGTGGTTCCATATGAATTTTAGAACTATTTGTTCTAGTACATCGAAGAATGCTATTGGTATTTTGATAGGGATTGCACTGAATCTGTAAATTGCTCTAGGGAAGATGGCCATTATGACAATTTTAAGTCTTCCTATCCATGAACATGGGATAGATTTCCATTTTTTGGTGTCTTTAATTTCTCTCATGAGTGTCTTGTAGTTTTCAGAGTATAGGTCTTTCACCTCCTTGGTTAGGTTTATTCCTAGGTGTTTTATTCTTTTTGATGCAATTGTAAATGGAGTTGTTCTACTGATTTTTCTTTTTGCTATCTCATTGTTAGTATACAGAAATGCAAGAGCTTTCTGTGTATTAATTTTGTATCCTGCAACTTTGCTCAATTCAGTTATTAGTTCTAGTAGTTTTTTTGTGGATTCTTTAGGGTTTTCTATGTATAGTAACAGGTTATATGCAAATAGTGAGAGTTTAACTTCTTCCTTACCAACTTGGATATCTTTTATCTCTTTGTGTTTGATTGCCAGGTTAGGCCCTCCAGTACTATGTTGAATAAAAGTGATGATAGTGGGCATCCTTGTCTTGTTCCTGACCTAGAGGAAAAGCTTTCAGCTTTTCACTATTAAGTGTGGTTTTGTCTATGGGTTTGTCTAAAATGGCCTTTATTATGTTGAGGTAGATACCCTCTATACCCATTTTGTTAAGTTTTTATCATGAATGGATGTTTAATTTTGTCAAATGCTTTTTCAGCATCTATTAAGGTGATCATGTGGTTTTTATCCTTTTTCTTAATGTGTGTGTGATATTGATGGATTTACGAATGTTGTACCATCTTTGCATCCCTGAAATAAATCCCACTTGTTCATGATGGATGATCTTTTTTATATATTTTTGGATTCGGTTTGCTAATAGTTTGTTAAGGATTCTTGCATCTATGTTCATCAGAGATATTGGTCTGTAATTTTCTTTTATGTATTATATTTGTCTGGTTTTGGTATTACAATGATGCTGGTCTCATAGAATGAGTTTGGAAGTATTCCCTCCTCTTCTTCTTTTTGGAATGTTTTAAGAAGGATGGGTACTAGCTCTTCTTTAAATGTTTGGTAGAATTCATCCAGAAAGCTGTCTGGACCTGAGATTTGTTTTGGGGAAGCTCTTTGATTACCAGTTCAGTTTCATTGCTGGTAATTGGTCTGTTCAGATTTTCTGTTTCTTCCTAGGTCAGTCTTGGAAGGTTATGTTTTTATAGGAAGTTTTCAACTTCTTCTATGTTGTCCAATTTATTGGCATATAATTTTTCATAGTATTCTCTAATAATTATTTGTATTTCTGCGGTATGTGTAATGATTATTCCTTCTTCATTTCTGATTCTTTTTATGTGTGTACATTCTTTTTTCTTGAGAAGCCTGGCTAGGGGTTTATCTATTTTTTTATTTTCTCAAAGAACCAGATCCTGGTTTCATTGATTTTTCTATTGTTTTTTCTTCTCTGTTTTTTTACTTTATGCTCTGATCTTTATTATGCCCCTCCTACTGCCTTTGGGCTTCATTTGTTCTTCTTTTTCTAGTTTCTTTAATTGTGAGCTTATGCTGTTCATTTGGGATTGTTCTTGTTTCTTGAGGTAAGCCTTTATTGCTATGTCCTTTCCTCTTAGAACTGCCTTTACTGCATCCCACAGATTTTGGGCTGTTCTGTTTTTGTTTTCATTTGTCTCCGTGTATTGCTTGATTTTCTGTTTTAATTTGTTTATTGGTCCATTGATTATTTAAGAGCATGTTGTTTAGCTTCCCTGTGTTTATAAGTCTTTTTGTTTTCTTTGTGTAGTTTATGTCTAGTTCCATACTATTGTGATCTGAGATGCTGCTTGATATAATTTCAATCTTTTTGAATTTATTGAGACTCTTTCTGTGGCCTAGTATGTGATCTATTCTGGAGAAAGTTCTATGTACACTTGAGAAAAATTTGTATCCTGCTGCTTTTGGGTGGAGTGTTCTATAGATATCTGTTAAGTCATTTGATCTTATGTATTATTCAGTGCCTTTGTTTCCTTATTTATTTTCTCTCTGGTTGATCTGTCTGTTGATGGGAGTGGTGTGTTAAAGTCTTCTAAAATGAATGTGTTGCAATCTATTTCCTCTTTAATTCTGTTGGTATTTGTTTTACATATTTAGGTGCTTCTATGTTGGGTACATAGATATTTATAATGGTTATATCCTCTTGTTGGACTGATCCCTTTTTCATTATATAATGTCCTTCTTTGTCTCTTGTTACTTTCTCTATTTTGAAATCTATTTTGTCTGATATAGGTACTGCCACTCCTGCTTTTTCTCCTTATTATTTGCATGGAATATATTTTTCCATCCCTTCACTTCTAGTCTATCTATGTCTTTAAGTCTGAAATGAGTCTCTTGTAGGCAGCATATCGATGGGTCTTGTTTCTTTACCCATTCTGCCACTCTATGTCTTTTGATTGGTGCATTCAGTCCATTTACATTTAAGGAGATTATTGATAGATATGTACTTATTGCCATTTTTAAATTGTTTTCTGCTGTTTTCTTATACCTTCTCTCTGTTCCTTTCTTCCTCTTATATTCTTCTCTTGTTATTGATGGTTTTCTCTAGTGTTGTAATTGGATTTCTCTATTTTTAAAATTTATTTCTTTTTCTGTGTGTATATTATTGTGGGCTTTAGTTTTGTGGTCACCAAAGGTTCCAGTATAGCTTCTTTACTGTATAATAGTCTATCTTAAATTGCTGATTACTCTATTTTAAACATAATCTAAAGGTACTTTTTTCCCTTTTCTTTTTCCTCCTCCATGTTTTTAGTATTAGATGTAATAATCTGCACTTTCTCTGTATCCCTTGACTGATTTTGTGTATGGTTGATGTTGCTTTCTTTGTTTTCTTTTAATTTCGTATTTGCTTGGTAATTAGTTGATCTACTACCTTTACTGTGGATTTATCTTCATGGTGAAAGCTATATAGCCTCAGGGTCATTTCCATCTACAGCAATCTCTTTAACATATCATGTAAGACTGGTTTAATGGTGGTGAATTCCTTCAGCTTTTGTTTATCTGGAAATTGTTTAATCCCTGCTTCAAATTAAAAAAATCTCACTAGGTAGATGATTCTTGGTTGGAGGTCCTTCTGTTTCAGTACATTAAATATATCATGCCACTCCCTTCTGGCCTGAAGAGTTTCTGTTGAGAAGTCTGCTGATAGCCTGATGAGATTTCCTTTATAAGTAATTTTTTCTCTCTCTCTGGCTTCTTTCAGCACTCTCTCCTTATCCTTGATCTTAGCCATTTTAATTATTATATGTCTTGTTGCTTTCTTGCTGCGGTTCCTTTTGTTAGGGAATCTCTTTGCTTCCAGGACCTGAGTGTCTATTTCCCTCCCCAGATTGTGGAAGTTTTCAACAATTATTTTTTTAAAGAGACTTTCTATCCCTTTGTCTTTCTCTTCTCCTTCCAGTATCCCTATTATGTGAATATTATTTTGTTTGGATTGGTCACATAGCTCTCAGCATTCTTTCATTCCCAGCGATCCTTTTTTTTCTCTGTTCCTCAACTTCTTTGTTTTCCTGTTCTCTAATTTCTATTTCATTTACTGTCTCCCCTGCATGATCTAATCTACATTTAAATCCCTCCATGGTATGTTTCATTTCAGATAATGTATTCTTCAGCTCTAAGTGACTCTTTTTCAGGTTTTCTATCTCTTTGTTGAAGTCCTCCTTGAGATCTTGAATACTTTTCTGTAAATCCATGAGCATGTTTATGACTTTTATTTTGAAATCTTTATCAAGAAGACTGGTGATCTCTGTTTCATTTAGCCCTGTTTCTGGGGTCCTGTCTTATAGTTTTAAATGGATCAAATTCTTCTGCCTGTTCATTTTGTCAGGAATTCTGTGTTTTGTCCTTTGTATTAGATGTCTCTGCTATGCTTTCTGGTCCTTTTTGTGTGGTCCTCTCTTCTTCCTCAGATGTAGGGAGTATGTTCTGCAGTCTTCAGTTTGTATTCAGGTCTAGTTGCATTTGCTGTATTTTCCTCTTTTATGTGTTTTTGGGATGAGGTTTCCATCTTGCCTTCCTATTCTGCCATCTTCAATCCAATAAGCAGTAATTTCTTAAAAAGTTAAATACCATAAGACCCAGTTATACCACTTCTGGATGTTTGCCGCACAGCAAGAATTGTGAATCTTTTTCTATAGAGAGGTGGATAGTCAATATTTTAAGCTTTCCAGGTCATATGGTCTGTGTCACAACTATTCTTTTCTGTTGTTATCATACAAAAGCAGCCTGAGACAATATGTAAATGAATGGCCATGGCTGTATTCCAAAGAAACGCTATTTACAAAAACAGGTGGGAGGCCAGATTTGACATGAATGCTGTACATAGTTTGCTGATCCTGCCCTATTTATGTATGCACAGAACTTGTACATAACTGTTTAAAGCAGCTTTATTCGTAATTGCCAAAACAAAGAAAGAACCTAAATGTCCTTCAGTAGATAAAGGGATAAACAAACTTTGGTATAGTCACTCAATGGAATACTAGTCAGTAATAAAAGAACTAATTGTTGATAAACACAACAAGATTGGATCTCAAGAGGATTATGCTGAATATAAAAAGCCAATATCAACATTACATACTGTATGATTCCATTTATATGACATTCCAAAACATTAAACTATAATGATAGGGAATAGATCAATGATAGGGGGTAGGTAGGGGGGGAACTGTAACTATAAAACATAGCACAACAGAGTTAATTGAGGTATTCTGTATACCGATTGTGATGCTGTTACCACAGATTTATGCATATGTTAAGATTTATAGAACTTCCACATGTTAAAATTCATAAAATTGTACACCAATGAAAAAAGTTGATTTTACATTGATAATATTTAAAATTTTTATATTGAGGTACATGTTATAAAATGCACAAATGTTAGTATACAGCTTAATGAATTTTGACATGCATATGCACTTATATAACCATCACCCAGATCAAGATATCAAACAGTCTCACTAATTTTTTCCCCCTTCACCTATTTCCCCCATCTCTCCACCCCTCTCCCCTGTGGCAACCACCACTCTGTTTGTTCTCTGTGTTTATGAGTCTATTTCAGTGTTGTTTGTGCATTTGTTTTGTTTTTTTTTTAGAATCTACATATAACTGAAATCATATGGTATTTGTCTTTCTCTGACTTATTTCAGTTTATGATCATTTTAAAAATAAAACACAGGGAATATAACAAGTGTCATCTCTCTCTTTTAAAGTATCCCAGTTTGGATGATAAATTATTTGGTCAGCCTACTTATCGACTCTATCACAACAACATCTATTCCCAATTTTATTCGTCATTTACATATGAGGAAACTGAGACCCACAAGTATTTGATTATAGGATGGTTGTGGTCAACCTATAATCCCTGAACACAAAGCTTCAGCTTTATCTAAAAGGCTATCCAGCCTTCCATCAGATGGCTCTTCACCATATTAGCTTTCTCCATGTGGTTGGTCTAATTACATCAGGTCATCCTTTTTGGTAAAACTTATCAATGAGTTCTGAGATAGGTTGGACAGGGAGGACCTCTCTGAGGAGTTAACATCTCAGACCTAAATGAAAGGGAGATGTGAACCATGTTAATTTCAATGGTAATGAGCATTACAGGTACAGGAAACATCAAGTACAACATTTAGGCAAGATCAGATCTATGTGTTCAAGTAGCAACAAGGTCATGGAAACTCATGTAGAAAGAGTGAAATGGAAAGTAGTTGGACAAAAACTCAGAGAAGTAGACATTGCCTATATCATGTAGAGATTTGCAAATCATAGTGGGGACTTTGGATTTTGACTTAGGTATATTGGAAAACCAATGAAGAATTCTAAATAAAGAAGTGATTCATCTGATCTATGTTTTGAAATATCAACTGCACTATAGGGGGTTAAGTATGAAACTGGAGATGGGGAACCAGTTAGGAAGTTATGGCCATATTCCAGGCTGAAAATGAGGATGACTTCAGCTAGGGTGGTAATTATCATAGCTATGAGAAACAATGAGATTCAGGATACATTCTGAAGTAGTACTGACCAAATTTACTGATACATTGGATAAGGAGTCTAAGATGTTTTCCAAGTTCTGTATTTAACACTGTAAGAAGTCTTATCTCCATGCAGAAGCAATGAGATATGGTCAGATTGAGGTTATATTTTGAAGAAAGATACAACAGGGTGTGATAATACACTGGAAAAAGTGTGGAAGAAAAAGGAAAGAATTAAAGATGACTCCTAAGTTTTAAGTCTGAAAAAATGGGTAGAGTTAATATATAATAAGGTAGGAAACACTGAGGAAGCACTAGGTTTGGGAAGTGAATTAAAAGTTATACTTCTTTATCTAAGTAGAAATGGGAAGCAGGTGGTTCCATATACAAAACTAGTGTTAAGGGAACAGATCAGGGCAGGGATATAAATTCTGGAGTTATCACCATCTAGATAGTATTTAAAAGTCACAGGACTGGATGAGATTAGCTAGAGATAGACTATGGATAAAGAAGAGGTACAAAAACTGTGTTGTAGAGCACTATTATTTCAAGGTCAGAAACAAGATGATGGGTTAGCAAATGAAACTGAGAAGGAGTAAGCTAGTGAGGTAGGTGGAAAATCTGGAAACACAAGTGAAGAAAGGGTTTCAAGAAAGAGAGTATCATCAACTGTGTCAATGTTGTTGAGAGGTCAAGGCAAGTGGGGACTGAAAGTTGATCATAGGGCTTGGTATTGAGTAGGGTGGTTACTGGTGACCTTGATAAGAGCCTTTTCAGAGTAGAGGGAATAAAAGTCTGTGAGTGGAAGGTGAGAATGTGGAGACTAACTCTTTCCTGCTCGTTCTCTTTTATAAGGGGTGGAATAAGAGGGGCATGACTTCAAGTGGATGGTTTTTAAGTGGGTACAAATGTAATATAGTTCACGGTTGATAAGAGTGTCTGGATAATCACCATGTTCCAAGGACACATTGTTAGGAAGCTCTATTGTAATTAGTTTAAAAATCAATAAAAGTTATTTTCTGTCTTGAAATATAAATGTATATTAAGTGATGAAGCAGAACCAAGTTAATATTTAATTCAATACGAGGATAATCTTTGAGGTCAATTCCATACATTTAAATGAAGGAAAAGACTAGCTCCTAAGATAGCTTAATAACTTTACATCTTTGAGAGACATCTTTAAAATCACCATAGCTGATATAGCTAACTTTGGTGCTAGTCATTTAATACATGGCATTGACCTACTTTCCTCTTTAATTATTTAAGAGTTAGCTGTTTGGTTGAATCTTGTCCTTGGAATGTGAAGAAAAGGACTGTAATTTGTTGTACATTTTTTAGTCAAAATTATAGAGTTCATATAACAAAAGGATCTGTTGCAAATAAATGTGAAATAAAGGGTACTGAACTCATTTTATAAACATTTGTTTTTGAGTATGAGGAATTTAGATTACCATTTGATTATCATTTTTTTCAATTTTTTTTGATATTGGACAAATCAATTTCCAAGTTATTTACTTGAGTAGTAATTTACATCTAGCACATGCATAGACAGTTGGGAAGAATGAGATGTCTCTTATTTTACTTTCCCTCATCAAATATAAAGTGGTTTTGTGGTTGGGATGAAAGGAGAATAACCTTTCCCATCAACAACAAGGCTGTGTTACCTGTCCAAATATGGCAATTCTCCTATATGAAATTAGATATCATTGTTTTCATATTTAAAAGTCTGATTTCTTTCCCTTTCCACTCAGGATTATCCACCTCTTGATTCACTGGCAGTTAATGACAAAACATTGCCCAAACTGCCAAACTGGCTCTAGAGCAAGAATTCTCCTAGAACAGCAAGCACCCTCTCTTCCTTTGCTCAACACTGACTCAATCTCCTATAAATTAGCATAACAGGTAATGGATATTTTTCCAAGTGAAAAACAGAATTTTCATAAAGCTCAAGAATAAAGCAACTGATT
>JAVSCE010006477.1:0-45382 GCA_032199065.1 Smutsia gigantea
GTCTCCTGAGGACAGCTGTCAACCAGGGCATCATGCTCCATGGGGTCCGGGCTGGTGGGTGGGGTAGGGGGTAGGGGGCAGGAGGAGTGCAGGAGATGTTGCAGAGTGTGGTCCTGGAGGAGCAGGGAGGGAGGAGGGAACGGGCTCAGAGAAGTGACGTGACGTTTGACCTGCCTCTCTGCACCCTGTCCCCTCACTGCAGACTTTTCTCCATTGCTCTGCCCTGGGGTGCAGGGGACAGTTCCTTCCAACCAGAGGCCCTGTGTGGGGACACGGGAGCAGGCCCCAGCCCTTGGCACACAGATATGACAGTGGGAGGCTGGGGAGGGGTCTGCAGGCAGGCCCGGTGGGAGCGGGGTTCTCAGCTGGAGGCCAGTACCATGTCATTCTGCATTTGGGATTCCATGGCTGTCACAGCCCCTCCCGCCCCCACCCGAGTGACCCAGAGCAGACCGGTTGCCTTGGAAACCCATGTAAGGTCTCCTGTCCGCAGAGGCGTAGTAGCAGTGGGAAGACAGGGCTGGGGACCCGCTGGGGCCTGGCTCCCTCTGGTGCACCTTCTCTGCGAGGGCAGCTGGGCATCGCTCCCTCCTTCCGCCCACGACCCTCTCTGAGTTGCGTCCACCTGCCCAGAGGCGCCAAGGCCAGTGGCGGGATTTCAGAACAGGGGACCCAACACCCTGAGCTTCCAGAGAAGAGAAAAGGCGGGCCTGAAGGTGCGCGGTGAGAGCGGTTTCTGACTCACCACGGACAGCTCGGGAAGCTGGGGCAGGGGAGCCGCCTGCCAAGTTCCAAGCCCCCTGATCCTGACCAGAGCCCTGGACCGAACTCATGCCATGGGGCAGGCAGAGCGGGACCCTCCCCAGGCGAGGTCAGCAGTGGCCCCCCGGGAGCCCATTCCGGGAAGTGGTCAGAGGGCGTCTCACAGCGACGAGGGGGAGCCTGGAGGCAGAAGAAGGCGCCCAGGCCACCAGGATGGGAGCCAGGCCCTTCAGGCTGAGACTCCGCCACCATGAGGCTGCACCAGCTGTGGAGTGATTCAGTCACACGGAGCAAACCTGCCGCTCCCCGGGTGCCCGTCCTTCTCCGTTAAATAGGCTTTCCCAGTCCTGAAAGCGCAGAGGCAGTCTGTGTTGCCCGCCGGATGCAGTTTTTGCCTCCATGCACATCTTAATGGACCAGGTCTTTTGTGCATGTGAGGCGGGAGCCCTGTTTCCCTTGATCCTCATCTCCTGGGGGCTTTTCCCTCCTTTCCCAGCCCTGCTCGTGTCTGATGAGGGGCATGTTCAGCGGACAAGGCATTCGCTGTGGTGCCTGCTGGCCTCTCCAGGAATGGCCACCCCAGCGGCTATCCCCCAGACACCCATGAGCAGCCAGGGGCGAGCTGCCTGCTGGGGCGTGGCCCTGCTCCACGGGCTCTGACCCCTCTGACTTCACTGCCTGCCTGGACCCCAGGGGCCTGGGTATGCTGGCCTAGAACCCTGTCCGTGCCTCTGCCCCAGAGCCACCTGGGTGGGTCTGTGTGTGACCGTGAGCTCCTCCTTGTCACCCAGATGAGCTGGGCAAACCTGCCTGGCTGCCTTCCCCGCCTTGAGCCCCGCCCAGCTGCACCGGCTGCTGACACAGTACCAGGTGGCCTCGGCCAAGGGCCCCATGAGCGCCTGGGAGCCAGGTGTCCAGGACAGCCCTGATGCCCTCAAGTCAGGTGAGCCCTCCTCCATGCAGGGGCAAGGGCCCTGAGGGCCGTGCTGGGGCAAATGGGAGTGGGGGCTGGGAGGGCTTCCTGGAGGAGCTGCGAAGCAACTGCACTTCTGCCCTGCACCGCCTTCCTCTGCGGGTGCCCTGTTCTCTCCCCCACTTGGGAACCGGAGTCCCCCAAAGCGGGGGCTAAGTCCAAAGCTCCTGGCTCAGGTGAGAGGTCCCCCGTGTCCTCCTGGAGCCTGAGGATGGGGGCTTCACCTGGCACATGGCCACGAGGAAGAGAGCAGAATCTCCACACAGGATGCCCCCTTACAGACCGAAAGAAATGTTCCTGAGCATGCCTGGCGTGCACGCACACACGCACACACACACACACACACACACACACACACACACACTGTATATATGTGGGGGTATACATCCATATATATATGTTTTATAAATTAGACACGCATTTATTGACCTGCACATTACATACAACACAAAACAAAAATGGAACGTAAAGGATGGTAGGAAATAACGATAGAAATTGGGCTTCCCCACTGTCCTGGTCACCTGCGGGCTTGGCCGGGAGTAGAGGGACTCTGAGCGGACCTGTGGGCTGCCCCTCCCCGGTTTCTGAGGCCTGTGTCCAGAGGGGCTCATGTGCAGAGGTCCACACGCGCCCAGGCCACGGGGGCCAGGGGAGCAGACGTCGGCTCGGAGCGAGCAGATGCCCGGGCTGAGCCCACTAGGCTCCCGGCACGGGCAGGCGGCAGGCAGGATGGAGCCCCGGGGCGGGAGTCCTGGAGAGCAGGGCCTTGTTCTCTGTCCAGAGCGGGGGTTAAATGCTAGGTTTGCTGGGATTCAGAAGGGACGAGAACGTGTCGTGGGCAGGCCCCCCTGCTGGATCCCCCACTCACCGGTCCTTGTCAGGCGGGAGTTCCGGCGGGCCTGGTGAGGGGCAGGCAGGTTCCTCTGCGCCAGCCAGTCATGCCCTCCTTCTCCCCTGCCTGCAGAGGGTGTCCTGGAGTCCTATGAAAATCCCCCACCCCCATTGTTTGGCCGAGCGAGGGCTTCCAGGTGGATTTAGAAGCCGACTGTCCAGATGACCGCATCTACCAGCATCTGCTCTACATCCGCCCCTTCCTGTGTGGCCGGTGGAGTAAGCCTTCCCCAAGCGGTGGGCCTGCCCCACGTGGGTGCCTCGTGGTGCCCCAGCCGAATGCCCTGTCATGGCTCTGGCTTTGATCACTGGCGTGTGGGAGCAGAACGTGGAGGTAGCACCTGGCTGCTGCCCCAAGGGAAGAGGTAACCGGGGGGCCCCTCGGTGTCAGGCAGCCTGGTATCTGAGCCCTTCTCCCTGCGCCCACCAGGGCCTGTGCCACACAACCCCTGAGGGAAATCCCGAGAGCCAGAGCTGCCCCCCGGCTTCCAGGGCCCCTGGCTGAGGAGCCTGTGCAGCTGGCCCCATGGGCTTGCTTCCTTCTGTGGGGGCTCCCCGTGCACAGCGCCTCTCAGTAACGCAGCTGGGCCGCATGTAGCATGGGTGCCCCCGGCTGGCCTCCCACATGGAGACTCCTCATGCCTGCTCACGCCCCCCAGCACGCCACTTGGCCTGGGGCACACTGCCCCTAACAGCCCAGAACCCAACGGCACCTGCCAGAAGGCGCTCCTGAAAGTGGTGAGGAACAGGCCGAGTGGCTTCGGGAGGCCACCTATGGAAGGTGAGGCCCACCCCCAGCCCCAGACTCACGCCTGCACCTCCTCAGTTCATCCCATCCACAGGCCCAGTGGCATGTTTGGCTGGGCTTCTCAGTACCTATCTGCTCTTTTTCACCTGTATCCTTGGGCATCGGAAAGGGATAAGGCCCAGGCAGTGGGGTCCCCTGGGGGCTTGAGGGTGTGGTTCCACCCCGGGGAGATGCAGGGATTGCTTGGGAGATGTGCCTTCGTCGTTGGGGATGGGGCGGACAAAGGAGGAGGCCGAACTTAGGCCACTGGGGGCAGGGATGCAGCATGTGCCCATGTGTGCGTGGCCGGATGGGCTGCAGGTGAGGCAGATCAGGGATGCAGCCGCCCCTGCCAATCCCAGCGGGCACTCGGCGGAGCTCCTGCAGGGGCGGGAATGTGTCCTGAGGACAGGGTCCCCTGGTGAGCTGCTGCTGAGGTGGGAACCCTGCTCAGGTGTGCTGGGATCAGAGGCCCAGGGCTGTGAGGAAGCCACGAGGATGCCTGAACTCGTGGAGGCACAGGCCCCTCAGGGTGCTGAGTGGGGGCCGCAGAGCCAGAGAGAGCCCAGCCCAGGGTGGGGCAGGTGCCCTGGGGTCCTCGTGTGGCTGGGGACTGGGGGCAGGGGGCCCTCGATTGGCAGGGTGCTTAGAGGTACTGGGAGAGGGCAGTGCATTGGGGGTTCCTGGGAGGGCAGACTCGGGCAAGAGCCTGAGCAGAGCCCCCTCTCAGCCTCTGGGAACAGCCAGCCTCTGATGGGCCAGTATCCTGGGGCAGCCATGGTGGGGGAGAGTGTCCCTTCCAGGCACATGGGGTGTGACCCACAGCCCCAAAGAGGCATATCATTAGAGCTGCATAAGGGCTGTATCCCTCGGCATTGGAAAGGGATGAGGCCCAGGCAGTGGGGTCCCCTGGGGGCTTGAGGGTGTGGTTCCACCCAGGGTAGAGGCAGGGATGGCTCGGGAGATGTGCATTCAGCGTTGGGGATGGGGTGGACAACGGAGGAGGCCGAACCGAGGCCCATGGGGGCAGGGAGGCAGCGTGTGCACATGTGCGCGTGGCCACATGGGCTGCAGGGGAGGCAGACCAAGGCCGCAGCCGCCCCTGCCAAGCCCAGCGGGCAAAGTCTGACAGTTCAAGTAGCTCCATGTGCTTGACAACACGTAGTATGGTCAGGGTGTTTCCTTACAGCCACTGTTACAGGTATGTACTAGTATCCTATCCTGGTTTTAATTTGCATTTCCCTAATGAGTGGCAATGCCGAGCTGCTCTTGGGTCCTTAAATGTCATCGTATATGTCTTAGAGAAGTGTCCAAATCTTTTGACCATTTTTAAAATTGGGGTTCTCTGTTTTCTTATTATTATTGAACTTTCAGAGTTCTTAATGTATTTCTGGATACAACCCACAAAATAATTACTTTTAAGAGCATCCCCTAGGCAGCATCCTTATTTTATAATTACTGAGGGAAAAACCCTTTTGCACTACTAATAAACTCTTTTATCTTTCCACTGATTTAGAACCCTAGACCATTATTTCGTTTTTCTATTTTCTTCTGGAGTAAAAAGTATGCCCTGATTTACTTCATTCCTCAAGATTTTTTTTTTTTTTTTGTATTTTGGCTATTTGCAGCTACTTTGTAAAAATGGTCACACACTAGTGAGGTCCTTAGCTCCAGATTAAAAGGGTCAGCATCCTTGGATGTCCCTCAGCGTCACCCCACAGCATTAGTCCCATGAGGCCCACCAGCAGTGGGCACAGGGGCCGGAGCATCCTGCAGGCTGGAGACGCCAAGGGCTGCCATTGGAGCCGCAGCCACTGTCGCTTATGGAAGTTGGAGGTCCTGTCCCCTCTGCCCCTAGATTTGTCAGAGTGGATTCTGTAGCATCCATCCTTCTTCAACTCATTGGGGTCCCATTCAAGCAGGGGTCACTGCAATCTGATTAACAGAACCTACATCCCGAGCCCTGACTGCATCGGGGAAGCAGCGAGAGGAGAGTTTCTATCAATTCCAGCTTCGAGAACAGGAGGTGAACTCTGCCTCACAAGGTGGAAGATGCTGGAGGCTGGATTCTTTGCATTTGTTTCTGTTCTGCTAGAGTCTCCTGTGTGTGATCCTCAGGACTTCATAAGAACTTTCCTTAGTGCCTAGATTCTGTAAGACAAGAGGACACTAGTGCTCAAACGCTTTAGGCAAACCAAGGGTCAGTCAGAGCTGTGAACAATCCCATTCAGTTTGGGCTTCTGTGAGGAAGCTGGTTACCATATTAATAATAACATTTGTATTCTCTTTTCATTTTTGTTAGTAAGACAAAAATACATCACCATTATTAATGCTAAACCCACAGACTTTGTACGAAGTACTTGACACTATTATCTCACCATTTCTCTAAACACTCATCTTGGAAAGATTAACTTCAACTCAGTAAATGTTTATTCAGCTCATAATAAATGCAAGACCTTGTGCTAGGCACTGGGGGATGACAAATTTGTCTTAAATTGTCACTGTGGTGACTACTTAGTTGTTATTTCAATTCCTTCATCATAGAAGAATTGGGTATTAACTATTCATGATCTAATGTTAGACCTCATTGTCAATTTTCCATTATTTCCAATTCTACAGAAGAGCTCCAAAATCTCCACAATACATTTTTAGAGGTTAATCTTCACTACAACTTCTCTCTTGTTCATATTAAGAAATCATCTTGGAATCTAAGCAATATATATTTGAATATAAGAAGAAACTATAAAAGATGTTATTTATTCATATACTAAATTTATTCCTATTATTATTGTGACAGAAGAATGTTAGAAATTCACCAAAGTAAGTGTTGGAGGGGCTGTGCTGTGTGTGCTTGCTTTAGTGCTGAGATGATGTTTAGGTGGTGCTACCAGCAGAGCAGCCTTACAGGGAAACATTCATCTGAGCGCTAGTTCCCTGGGGAGCCTGGGGCCGTCTGGTGCTGTTTGAACTGGGTAAAAAGGTAAAGATCATGGCTCCTCTTTGAATGTTCAGTCAACTCTCATTGTCCTCTTCATATGCTTGCCACTTTGTGATCCATTCCAATTTCCCCCAAATCAATTCTGTAAAGAATTTCATGTTATATTCTCTAATCCTTTTATTTTTCCTCTTGAAGTCAAGTCTCTATCACACTTGATCACAGTGGTGATGAGGTCATATTTTTTCCTGTACTTTCTAAAGTGGTTGGACATTAGCTGGGAGTAAGGTAGTAGTAGCGACAGAGGAAGAAAAAGTCACGTCTTTACTCGTTGCAGTCAGAGAGTCCCTGGGCTTGTCCCCACTGGTCATGGAATCTCAGTCAATCACTTAACCTCCGTACATCATAGCCTTTATCTCCGAAGAGGAACTAACAATAATACTTCCTGCAAATGACTGCTGCTATGGCTGAAATGACACACTGTTTTTAAAACTCTGTCATACCACCCAGTAATCTCAATCCTAGATATTTTCTCAAGAGAGATAAAGACATAGGCCACCCAAAAACCTACACACAAATGGTTTCTTAAGCAGCTTTATTTGTTGTTGCCCCAAAGTGGAAACAACCCAAATACCCACCAACTGGGAGTGGCTAAACAAAACATGGGACATGGGTATGAAGGAGACCCCGTGACCAAGAGCAAACAGCTGGGGCCAGGCACAGCAGGAGGGAACCTCCAAAGGGTTATGGTAGGTGAAAGAAGGCAGCCTCAGACGTCACATGCCATAGGATTTCATTTACGTGCCTTTCTGGAGAAGGCAAAACTGTTAAGAACCAAAAACAATTCAGTGGTTGCCAGAGTCGAGGCATCGGGCTGGGAGACCGACTGCAAATGGGCACATGTGAACTTTCTGAAGTCATGAAAACATCCCACAGATTGGTTGGGTGGTAGTTATGTGATTATATACATTCATCAAAATTCATAGACTGATGCACGTAAAAGGGTGAATTTTACTAAATCTACATTATACCTCAATAACCTGATTTTTAAAATCACGAATGATCATTAAATATTGATTGAAAAATTAAAGCTAAAATTTTGGCTTCTTCAGCAATGTGCCCAGCATGAAGTAAGCCCTAAATGTTAGTTATTGCTATTGTTTTGGTTGTTGCTATTGTCAAAGTTGTCAACAGTATGGGAAAAACTAGTAAATTAAGGACAGTTCCATTTATTATTCAACAGAGGTTAAGATGAATATGTTTAAGAGTCCAGAATTGCCTCCATAGATTCACTGTGTTAACGAAGGGGAAGGTCTTGGGTGGAATATTGCTAAACACCAGTGACTACAAATAGCAATTTTGTTTGATCAGATACCAATGGGATACTTGAAGTGCTCTGTGTAACGCCCCTCCCTGAGGCCAGTGGGAAGACCTTGGAGGACTTATCAGGGCTCTTTGCTACTTGTCAGATTTGCACATCGAGGAACTCAGTTTTTATCAGTTCACGCTGAGGTGTTATGGTTACAGGAGGCTGATTCACTTTAATCTCTCAAGGCGCTGCAGTGTCCAGACGACATGACTCACCAACAGAATTATAACCGCCGCTTGGCTCCGCACTGTCCTACGCGCGTCTGGTCGTCAGTGTCTCCCTACGGGCAGATCTCAGGGGAAGCTGAGTGGGCAGGAATCAGGTGCCTGGACAATAGTTAGTCCTGAAGGACATATAATCCAAGTCATTCCTCCTTTCATAAATCACCGGAGCCAATGTATTTGTTTACTGAATAGCATGGGATAAAAAAAATTGTTGGCAACTCTCTTTTCTGTAGACTCCATCCTCCCCGCTCTTCAATGTCTGCTCAGATCCGGTACATCACTCTTGACAGAAGCACCTTTCTTGTTTACACCCACACCTGTTCCTTCATCCCTGAGATTTTGCCTCTATTGAATTTGGTGTCCCCAAGTCACCTCTGCCCCATACTCAGAGCTGTTATCTAATAGTTACTTCTGCAGGTAGTTAACCTCATCCTCTTAAGGATTGCTTTTCTAGTTTAAGAAGCAAAGAACATTTTAGCCATCTATTGCCCCATAGCAAGCACTCTAAAGCTTAGTGATGTAAGATAACAGCATTTATTACTAACTCTTCTGGTTTGGAAGGTTGACCGGGCTCAGCTGAGATCAGATGATGGCTGATGCTGGAATATTCTGAATGTTTGCTCCAGACGTCTGGCATTTAAACTGGGGAAACACAGACTAGAGCCTGGAACTTCTAGAGGCGCCTAGGCATGTTTCTTTATCTCCGTGTGTGCCTCCACATAGTCTGCCCTGCCCAGCATGACAGTGTCAGGGCACCTGGACATGACACAGAGTGGCTGAGCATTCCAAAGGCTCGTGTCCTAAGTGAGGGTGAGGCAGGCGGAAACTGTATTGCCCTTTATTACCCAGCCTCAGAAGTCACGTAGCATCCTTTCTACCATGGTCTGTTTTAGTCAAGACAAGCACAGAGACCCCCTAGATTCAAGGGAAGGGGACATAGGCTCTGGATGCAGCTGGGGTTGGGGGTGGGGGGTCCGGGGGAGGCGGCCCGTGGTGGGGGGTGGGGAGCCCGGTGGAGGCGGCAGGGGTGTGGAGTCGGGTGCCCGTTGGACCAGCCGGGGTGGATGGCGAGGCCTGTGCCGGCCCCGGGGCCCCGAGGGCTGCTGCGGCGCCTGCGTCCCTCCCCGCGGCCCTGGGCCTGTGGCTGTGTCGCCTCCTCCTCTCCCCCCGGGCTGCGTGTCTCGCTGTCACCCCCGGACAGCCGCCGCGTTGCGAAACCGCGGCTCCGCTGAGAAAGGGAAATCGCGCCGGGCGGCGAGCGGCGGGCTGCAGGGAGAGAAGGGGCCGGCCCGCGTCCTCTGGGCCTGGGAGAGGGGGTCCGCCTGGCTCCCCGCCATCTGGGGCTGACGTCATGGGCCCCCACCGGAACCGCCCTCTTGCAGGGCGCGAGAGCCGGGGTAGGAAGCCCCTTCCGCCTCTACATGGACCACTGGGGAAGGCGCCCCGGCCCCGCCGCCTAGCGGACCTGCGGCAGGTGTCCAGCCGGGTGGGGCGCGGGGCAGGTGCAGCGAGGAACAGGCTTCCATCCCACCTGCACCCACCGTCCCAGCAGGCGTCTCCCGGCCTTTGTTCCTGGGCGGCCCCGCCTCGGTGACTTCCAAGGCACCAGAGTCCTGGGGTTCTTCCCTGCCCTTCCTGGGCTCCTCTCCCAGGGTCGGAGGAAGAGGAGAGGCTGTGCGCGGACAAGCAGGAAGCTGCTCCTGAATGGGCAGCCCTGGGCTGGTCCTCGGGGGGGGGGGGGGCCTGCGTAGGAACCTCATGAGGTTTACCTGCTCATGCCCCCCAGGGTGGAGGGTGGCCTCACTCAGGGGCCGACCCCAGGCAGTCCATGGGGACACCAGACGCTCCTCTAGGTGCCCCTTAGACCAAACCCGATGCACCACGGAGGGGCCTCATGCAGCCGCTGGGCACCCCTATTTGCAGTTCTTAGCTCTCCCCTGCCGCCCACCCAGTGGACTGGGAGGGGTCTCCGGCAGCCCCAGGTCCTGGGAATCGCGGCTGCACTGTAGTGGACAGGCCACATCAGAAGCTTGCCTGTTCCAGGGAGAGGCAGTGACTGCTTCTCTGGCCGAGATGGCCTGTTCCCCGCCTCTGGGCAGAGCAGGGCCCACCAGACAGTCCAGTGGGGGCCGTGTCACTGCCCCGCTGTGCACGATCCTGCAGCTGAGCCAGCTCCCTGCAGACTTGCCACCTCCCGTGCCCCGAGCTCTATTTCCACTTGTGGGGGAAGCCTGGCCGTGCCAGGAAGAGGCCGGGGGAGAAAGGGCAGTCAGCAAGCTCAGCTCCCAGGCTTGGGCTGGGGGTGGGGGGGCAGGTACTGTCCCTCTCCTTCCTGGCCACACTGCCCAGGAACAGCTTCTCTGGACCCACAGCTGCCTCCTAGACACCTCTGCCCACCCCCCCACCCCCGCTTTGTCATGTTGGGCCCTGTGGTGCCGCCCCTTGAAGTGGGTGCTGCCATGCCGGGCGTGCCCGCCCAGTCCAGACGCCATTGCTCTGAGGCAGGCATGCTGGGCCCTGGAGCTATTGAGCATTGACAGCCCAGCTCTCCTAGCACTGCACCAAGCCTCTGGTTTTCAGAATTGGTCCATGACACCAGCCTGTCTGTCTGGCAGTCCTGTGGAGCAGGCTTGGTGTGGCTGGTTGCCCATTTTATAGCTGGGGAAATGGAGGCCTTGAGAACTTGAGCCATCTTGGGGAACCTGGTGCCTCAAAGGCAGACCAGGTCTCCTGAGGCCCCAGCCCTGCCCGTGGTGCCTTCTGGGCCTTCTTCCAGCTCCAGGGCTGCTGGGGGCCAAGACCGCAGGCCTGCCTCCCCAATTATGACCCTGTGGCATGCCTGCCTGCAGTCTGCATCGGGGCTTAAGTGCAACTGGTCTGTCCATGTCCTGTTCCCCATGTGGGGCACTGCCAAGCTGTCCCATGCCCACTGTGGCCCAGAGGGATGACTAGGGGCCACTCTGGCATTGACAGGGTGTGTGTGGGTGACTATATTCTGCTGTTCTCAAAATGATGAAGGGGTTAGATTAATAACTATAATATTGCACATGTAATTGTAGATTAATGACACCAAAAAACTACACCCTTCTTCAGGTCCCCCCACTACCACAATTACAGTCACTGTCCATCAGCATAGTGAGATGCCATAGAATCACTACTTGTCTTCTCTGAGTTGTACAGCCCTCCCCGTGCCCTCCAACATTACATCTGCTAATCGTAATGCCCCTTTTTTACGCTTATCCCTCCCTTCCCGCCCATTTTCCCCAGTCCCTTTCACTTTGGTAACTATTAGTCCATTCTTGTGTTCTGTGAGTCTGCTGCTGTTTTGTTCCTTCAGTTTTTTCTTTGTTCTTATGCTCCACATATGAGTGAAATCATTTGATACTTGCCTTTTTCAGCTTGGCTTCTTTCACTGAGCATAATACCCTCTAGCTCCGTCCATGTTGTTGCAAATGGTAGGATTTGTTTTCTTCTTTTGGCTGAATAATATTCCATTGTGTATATGTACCACCTCTTCTTTATCCATTCATCTACTGATGGACACTTAGGTTGCTTCCATTTTTGGCTTTGTAAATAGTGCTGCGATAAACATAGGGGTGCATATGTCTTTTTCAAACTGGTCTCCTGCATTCTTAGGGTAAATCCCTAGGACTGGAATTCCTGGGCCAAGTGGTATTTCTATTTTGAGTTTTTTGAGGAACCTCCATACTGCTTTCCACAATGGTTGAACTAATTTGCATTCCCACCAGCAGTGTAGGAGGGTTCCCTTTTCTCCACATCCTCTCCAGCATTTGTTGCTGTTTGTGTTTTGGATGGTGGCCATTTGAGGTGATATCTCATTGTGGTTTTAATCTGCATTTCTCTGATGATTAGCGATGTGGAGCATCTTTTCATGTCCCTGTTGGCCATCTGAATTTCTTCTTTGGAGAAGTGTCTATTCATGTCCTCTGCCCATTTTTAAATTGGGTTATTTGCTTTTTGTTTGTAAAGATGTGTGAGTTCTTTATATATTTTGGATGTCATACCCTTATTGGAGACGTCATTTATGAATATATTCTCCCATACTGTAGGATGTCTTTTTGTTCTACTGATGGTGTCCTTTCATGTACAGAAGGTTTTCTGCTTGATATAGTCACACTTGTTCATTTTTGCTTTTGTTTTCCTTGCCCGGGGAGATATGTTCATGAAGAAGATGCTCATGTTTATGTCCAAGAGATTTTTGCGTATGCTTTTTTCTAAGAGTTTTATGGTTTCATGACTTACATTCAGGTGTTTGATCCACCTTGAGTTTACCTTTGTGTATGGGGCTAGACAGTAGTCCAGTTTCATTCTCTTACTTGCAGCTCTCCAGTTTTTCCAACACCAGCTGCTGAAGAGGCCGTCATCTCCCCATTGTATATCCAAGGCTCCTTTATCAAATATTAATTGACTGTATATGTTTGGGTTAATGTTTGGATTTTCTATTCTGTTCCACTGGTCTGTGGGTCTGTTTTTGTGCCAGTACCAAATTGTCTTGATTACTGAGGCTTTGTAGTAGAGCTTGAAGTCAGGGAGCGTAATTCCCCGTTTTATTCCTCTTTCTCAGGATTTCTCTGGCTATTTGGGGTCTTTTGTGGTTCCATATCAATTTTAGAACTATTTGTTCCAGTTAATTGAAGAAAGCTGTTGGTAGTTTGATAGGGATTGCATTGAATCTGTAGATTGCTTTAGGTAGTATAGCCATTTTCACAATATTTATGCTTCCTAGTCAAGAGCATGGGATGAATTTCCATTTGTTAGTGTCCTCTTTAATTTCTCTTAGGAGTGTCTTGTAGTTTTTAGAGTATAGGTCTTTCACTTCCTTTGTTAGGTTTATTCCTAGGTATTTTATTCCTTTGATGCAATTGTGAATGGAATTGTTTTCCTGATTTCTCTTTCTGCTAGTTAATTGTTAGTGTATAGGAAAGCAACAGATATCTGTGTGTTAATTTTGTATCCTGCAACTTTGCAGAATTCAGATATTAGTTCTAGTAGTTTTGGAGTGGAGTCTTTAGGGTTTTTTATGTACAATATCTTGTTATCTGCAAATAGTGACAATTTGACTTCTTCTTTACCAATCTGGATGCCTTTTATTTCTTTGTGTTGTCTGATTGCCGTGGCTAAGACCTCCAGTACTATGTTGAATAACAGTGGAGAGAGTGGGCATCCCTGTCTTGTTCCTGATCTTAGATGAAAAGCTTTCAGCGTCTTGCTGTTAAGTATGATGTTAGCTGTGGGTTGTCATATATGGCCTTTATTATGTTGAGGTACTTGCCGTCTATACCCATTTTGTTGAGAGTTTTAATCATTAATGGATGCTAAATTTTGTCAAATGCTTTTTCAGCATCTATGGAGATGATCATGTGGTTTTTGTCCTTCTTTTTGTTGATGTGGTGGATGATGTTGATGGATTTTCAAATGTTGTACCATCCTTGCATCCCTGGGATGAATCTCACTTGATCATGATGGATGATCTTTTTGATGTATTTTTGAAGTCGGTTTGCTGATATTATGTTGAGTATTTTTGCATCTATGTTTTTCAGGTATATTGGTCTGTAATTTTCCTTTTTTGCGTTGTCTTTGCCTGGTTTTTGTAGTAGAGTGATGTTGGTGTCGTAGAATGAGTTTGGGAGTATTCCCTCCTCTTCTACTTTTTGGAAAACTTTAAGGAGGATGGGTATTAAGTCTTCACTAAATGTTTGATAAAATTCAGCATTGAAAGTATCTGGTCCAGGGGTTTTATTCTTAGGTAGTTTTTTGATTACCAATTCAATTTCTTTACTGGTAATTGGTCTGTTCAGATTTTCTGTTTGTTACTGGATTAGCTTTGTAAGGTTGCATTTTTCTAGAATGTTGTCCATTTCTTCTAGGTTATCCAGTTTTTAACATATAATTTTTCATAGTATACTCTCATAATGCTTTGTATTTCTGTGGTGTCCATAGTGATTTTTCCTTTCTCATTTTGATTCTGTTATGTGTGTAGACTCTATTATTTTCTTGATAAGTGTGGCTAGGGGTTTATCTATTTTGGTTATTTTCTCAAAGAACCAGGTAATGCTTTCATTGATTCTTCCTATTGCTTTATTCTTCTCAATTTTATTTATTTCTGCTTTAATCTTTATTATGTTCCTCCTTCCACTCACTTTGGGCCTCATTTGTTCTTTCTTTTCTAGTTTCATTAATTGTGAATTTACCCTGTTCATTTGGAATTGTCTTCTTTCTTGAGGTAGTCTTGTATTGCAGTATATTTCCCTCTTTGCACGGTCATCACTGCATCCCAAGATTTTGTGGTGTTGAATTATTGTTGTCATTTGTCTCCATATATTGCTTGATCTCTGTTTTTATTTGGTCACTGATCCCGTGATTATTTAGGAGCATGTTATTAAGCCTCCATGTGTTTGTGGGCTTTTTCATTTTCTTTTTGTGTAATTTATTTCTAGTTTCATACTTGATCTGAAAAGTTGTTTTGTGCAATTTCATTCTTTTTGAATTTACTGAGGCTCGTTTTGTGTGCGAGTATATGATCTATTCTTGAAAATGTTCCATGTGCACTTGAGAAGAATGTGTATCCTGTTGCTTTTGGAGTGTTCAGTAGATGTCCATTAGGTCCATCTGTTCTAATACATTGCTCAGTGCCTCTGTCTCTTTATTTATTTTCTGTCTGGTTGATCTGTCCTTTGGAGTGAATGGTGTGTTGAAGTCTCCCAAAAGGAATGCATTGCATTCTTTCTACACCTTTAATTTTGTTAGTATTTGTCTCACATATGCAGGTAATTCTGTATTGGGTGCATAGATATTTATAATGGTTATATCTTCTTGGTGGATTAACGCCTTTATCATTATATAATGCCCTTCTTTGTCTCTTGTGACTTTCTTTGTTTTGAAGTCTATTTTGTCTGATACAAGTACTGCAACTCCTGCCTTTTCTCCCTTTTAGTTGTATGAAATATCTTTTTCCATCCCTTTACTTTCAGTCTGTGTATGTCTTTGGGTTTGAAGTGAGTCTCTTGTAGGCAGCATATAGATGGGTCTTGTTTTTTATCCATTCAGTGACTCTGTCTTTTGATTGGTATGTTCAGAACATTTACAGTTAGGGTGATTATTGCTAGGTATGTACTTATTGCCATTGCAGGCTGCATATTTGTGGTTACCAAAGATTCAAAGGTAATTCCCTTACTAGCTAACACTCTAATTTAGCTCACTTCATATGCTATTAGAAACACAACCTAAAGATTCTTTTTTTCCTCCTTTTTCTTCCTCCTCCATTCTTTGTATATTATGAATTATAATCTGTACTCTTTGTCTATCCCTTTAGTGACATCTATTTAGCCTTAGGAATACTTCCATCTGTAGGAGTCCCTCCAAAATGCACTGTAGAGGTGTTTTGTGGGACATAAATTCTCTCAGCTTTTGCTTCTCTGAAAATTGTTTAATCCCTCCTTGAAATTTAAATGATAAACTTACCGGGTAGAGTATTCTTGGTTCGATGTCCTTCTGCTTCATTGCATTAAATATATCATGCCACTCCCTTCTGGCCTGTAAGGTATCTGTTGAGAAATTTGATGATAGTCTGATGAGTTTTCCCTTGTATGTGATCTTTGTTCTCTCTCTAGGTGCTTTTAAAAGTCTGTCCTTATCCTTGATCTTTGCCATTTTAATTATTATATATCTTGATGTTGTGTTCCTTGGGTCCCTTGTGTTGGGAGATCTGTGCATCTCAATGGCTTGAGAGACTGTCTCCTTCCCCAGATTGGGGAAGATTTCAGCAATTACCACCTCAATGAACTTTCTATCCCTTTTTCTCTTTCTTCTTCTTTTGTCACCCCTTTAATGTGAATATTGTTCCATTTGGATTGGTCACACAGTTCTCTCAATATTCTTTCATTCTTAGAGATTCTTTTTTCTCTCTGTGTCTCAGCTCTTTGTATTCCTCTTCTCTAATTTCTGTTCCATTTACCGTCTCTTCTACTACATCTAATCTGCTTTTAAATCCCTCCATTGTATGTTTCATTTTAGATATGGAATTTCTTAATGACTGTATCTTTGTCTTTAATTCGTTCCTGATTTCTTGAATATTATTCTGTACCTCCATAAGCATGTTTATGATTTTTATTTTGAACTCTCTTTCATGAAGATTGGTGAGTTCAGTTTCATTTGGCCCTTTTTCTGGGGTTTGTGAGATTTTGGTCTGCACGGTGTTCTTTTGACATTTCATATTTCTGTGTGGTGCCCTCTAGTGCCCAGAAGCTCCAGTCTCTGGAACTGCTCAGCCCCTAGAGTGAGTATGAGTTTGTAGGGGGCGGGGCTGGTGCCTGGGGGGAGGAAAGATCTGTTTCCTGACTCCCGTCTGCCCTGCCTGTCTCCAGTATTAAATCAAGTGGGCCGACTCTGTGCTTGGAGTCTCTAGCTATTATAGTTGATGCCTCTCCCTGGCTTGCCTGATGCCAGAGCAGTGACTGCCGGTTTGAGATCCGGTGCTGTCAGCCCAGGAGCAAGGCTCAGCAGGCTTCATGTACCAGTGGCGGGCCTCGGAGCTGAGTAGTCAGCCAGGGGCATGAAGTGCCTGAAGCTCCCCAAAGTTCCCAATCTGCTGGGCAGAGCGTGCCCAGACAACCTTGTCCCCCATCCCTTCTCCCGTGCAGCAAGCCAGCCCTGCACCTTCAGCAGCACTCTCGCTGCCAGGAAGCCTTTCAGACCCTCCTGCCTTTCCCTTGTGTCATAGCGGCCGGGTATGGATCCTGTCCTCCACAAACGGCCAGAATGTGTCTCTCAAGCACTCTGCCTGTCCTAGCTCCCCCTTCTCCGGAGCACCACACCATATAGATTCCTGCTTGCAAAGCAGATCTCCAGGGCTAGATGTTCAGCAGTCCCAGGCTCCCGCCCTCCCCCTCCGTCCCTCCATGTTTCTCTTCCTCCCACCAGTGAGCTGGGGTGGGGGAAGGGCTCGGGTCCCGTTGGATCAAGGCTTTCATATGTTACCCTGTTTTGTGAGGTCTGCTCTGTTCATGAGGTCTGCATGCAGTCTGGTGCAGCCTTCTTTCCTGTTGCTGTTTTAGGTTTATTTGTATTAACTATATTTTCACACTATCTGTGGTTTTGGGAGGAGTTCTCTGTCTCACCTCTCATGCTGCATTCTTGAATTAAGATCTTATTTTATGTCCATGTGTATTATTATAGTTGATCTTCAAGAAAATACTCTTATTTAGGGATCATCATCCCATTTTTAATAGCAGAAACCTCAGCCTGTTTTCTTGGGTACACTGACACACACGTGTGTGTCAATAAATCTGTGATGTTTTCCTGTGCTTTAAAGTTTCTGTGATGAAAACAAACCTAAGTCACTAGCCAAATCGGAAACATCCTCCACTTTAGCCTGTGCCTCCTATTTTCACTTATTTTCCATGTTTTTTCCCTTTTCTATTTCTGACTCCATCGCCTAGCTCCAGAAGTGTAGAATAAAAACATTAAATTCAAAATAAAAATGTTAAGGACAAATTGTAGTGAAAACTTCTCATTCTTATTATTCCAGAAACTCCCTCTTCCTCTCATGCAGGTGTAAGATGTAACATGCATGGTGGGAGGCTTCCTCGCTGCAGCCTGGAGGTCTGGAAGGTGAAAGACTATTTGTTCTCTGAGGCTGTTGGCCCATGTACTACAGGATTTATATCTGCACGGGACAGATTATCAACCTCAGGTAGGTCTTCAAGGTTCTTTGTCGATCTGTTAGTCCCTTATGTTCTGAGATTATGGAATATTCATACTTATTAATTTTTCTGAGAATCTGATACATTTGAGGAAGTAATATACCTGATTTACCAATAAAAAGCATTTGCCCACCTTTTTAACAGTGTCCACCTTTCCAAGAGCAATACAGTAACTTGATAATTAAGAAAAACAGCCTTGCTGACAAAGTCTACAGTGCTTGATACATTTTCTGAGAAGGAGCTACATTGAAAGATGGAGTGAAGCACTTGGGGAGGAGTTGCTAAACCTGACTCAACATGGGAGGATATGAAACGTCAATTATTGCTACTGTTGTAGACATGGTATGGCGAGGGGTTTTGAGGGACTGTAGTCATGGGACAATCTGATTATGTGAAAGTGATAAATGTCTTAAGAAAAGCATGCATCTGAATTAGAAATGCAATAATTTGAAAGTCAATGCAGCAGAGATTTTAAATTGCTTTTGGCCTATAAGCTTAATACACGGGGCACACTCGCATAATAACTAATCCTGGGAGTTAGGTTCTTAGAGAGTAAAGCGATCACTCTTCATGGACAAGGCAGGAAACCTTTAATCCTTACAGCCACACTGGGCTTTAAAAAAAGAATAAATTGAAAGACACCTTTGTGTCTTCAAAAGTCCAATGCTTGTGGATATGTGGGGGGAGCAGAATTGTGTCTGCATGTGTGTGTGCACAAGCATGCCTGCTTGTACATATAACTACCTTTCCACACAAGCCCCTCATTCATGTGTGGAAATGATTCATGCTCAGGAGCCAGGTCTTTACACTTAGCAGCTCGAGAGGATATGGTTTGATTGGCTGTGGGTTCAGCAGGATTGCTTTCCACATGATGGGAAGGACCTAGCATTTTAAGATTTTAAGGGTCTGCCCCCCTTCCTCAGGTCTGCCCCCACTGACACCCACACGGGAATGTTTTGAGAAGTTAAATGAAGAGCAAAGGTAAACCTCAGCTCCGCAGCATTGGGCATGGGGCCGAGCTCCTCAGTTACAGGCGGTGCTGTTTCCTTGCTCAGCGTCACGAACCACCAGGACCATAGGCGTCTTGAGCCATGAAGCGAGCTGCTCAAGAAGGCAATTGAATCAGGGAAGGGTTTGATCCGTTTTATTCCCTTTAAAAACATTGCTGGATGCATCACATAAACTTACCCTAAGTAATACAAAGAACGGTAAGACACAAATCCAACCTCAAAACTTGCATGATTCTGAGGGGTTGAGGAGAGAGAGATCTGTGCAGACCAATAATAAATGGAATAAACCAGGGAACAGAGAGAGTGGGGAGCATATCGTGGAGCACTTAGCCTAGGGGCAGGCCCTCTCCAATTGCATTTTGGACCACAAGTAATGGTACTCTCGTTAAGGCATATCTCACTCACTTTGTTGGGAGAGTACTAGATGGCCTGGAAATGGGGAAACAAACAAACAAACAAAAACCGATGCTCTGGCTGGTGTTAATTCCTGTCCCAGCTCAAGGTCAAAAGGGAAACTCACAGGCTCAGGGCAGTGACGCTCAGACTGCAGCCCAGAGCCCCCAGCCTCAGGGTTAGTGCGAGGCACCTTGGATGCAGAGCTGTGCTGTCTGCCTTGGGGTGCCTGTCAGAATCTCATGGGATTAAACCCAGAGCCAATACTGAAACAAGCTCGTCAGGTGATTCTTAAACCCATTAGAATGTAAAAGGAGATGTTCAGGAGAAGACATTGGAAAGCTTTGCCTGATTTCATCAAGTCTGGGTAGATGCGGAGACTTAACTGGTAGCCTCTTTTCCACCTCTGTACTTCCAAACTTAAATGTAGAGTCGGCATAGGAAAGAGAGAAAGACTGGAATAAATAATGGAAAGAGGTGCAAGGGAACAGAAATCATCCAAGGGTATCGGGAAGAGTTCCCTTCCTCACTCAGCTCCTAGACATGGGAATTCTGGGTCAAGGAGCTGTGGTGAGATGATGGTATTTGACTGGGTCCTGTGCCTCTTTCTGTACCACCAGACCCACAGAAGTCCTTCACAGGTAACAGCTCTTCCCAGCAACACTTTCCTAACATGGTCCCTCCACAGAACCACCGCGCATCCACTGGAGTTACTCTGTGATGAAATCATTATACCACATGGGAGCACCCACACTTAGTCCCTGTTTCCTTAAAAGAAACAAACAGGGGAAAAGCCAGTCTCCTCCAGGAAGTACCTTGTGAGGGTTTCTGAGGGCTCCTGGGTATAAGATGGGTATGGGCCTATGCCCTTTTTAAAATCACACTCCATGCAAGTACATTCTCACAAGGTTGTCAGGCCCAGAGTAGGCCCTGGGGTAGGGACAAGTTTTGTGGATGGTTTAGGTAGGTTTTCTGATAAGTCTCGGTGGGAAGTACTCTTGCACTCTTGTGTAAGGTGGTGATGAGGAGACAGGCTCTGACACCCATCTGCATGGCTCACGTCTCTGCTCTGCACCTGATAATGTGGATGGCCCGGCCAGCTGCTTCCTCCTCAGTCCCCTCATCTGTGAAATGAAGATGCTGTGCTAGCTGCTCCATTGATAAACTGAGTGGGATTAATGAAATAGTGCGTTGTGTCTGGCACGTGAATGCCTGTCATTGTTCATTCTTGGGGCATTCGCTCCTGCTTCCCTCCTGCATTAGGATACTGAGACCCAGGAGGACTAATCAGGACAGGGGGCTAAAATCAAACAAACTGACATCAAAACAGAAAGCAAAAACCAAATAAAGTGTGGTGCACTTTTTGTTGTTCTAGTTTTCAGCTTGAGAGGCACAAAAATGACACAGTGATCCCATCCCCTTAAACAGAGCAGGAAAGCACCTGAGTGAGTAGAGCCCAGATTCAAGCATCAGAGAATGTGCTCTGCCTGCTAAATGCCTGCATCACCCCGGAGGGTCTAGACTGGATGGCTGTGACCAAGGAGGGCAGCGGAGCAATGATTCCAGGTGAGATGACTGACGCTAGACGGCACAGAAAAAAATGCCGTGGAAGACACTCATGCATCTTGTAAACAATAATTTAGGAGACATGCAATTCTGAAGGTTTCTCATTGCATCAGCAGTGCAAAAGGCGAACATTCTTCTAGAACTTTCTTTATGGGATTCCCTGCCAGCCTTATTTCAAACCTAGTTGGTACCCATTCTGTAAGTGAGCTTTGGCCAACTTCCTTCCTCTCCATGGTGACAAAGTAATGAACTGTTGGTTATAAACAGTTCAAAACAAATAGTAGAAGGTCATTGTGCCACTAAACTTTGACATATTGAGAAAGGTGAACTTTGGCAGAGCTTCTAAGTATTGTCACGCAGGAAGCGGTGGGGTAAGTGGCTCCATCTGTCACTGGAGAAAGCTTGGGCACAGCATCACTGCTGGAAGGTCGCGTGGAAATGCTCAGCCCTGAGTAAACGGCCATGATTCCTCAAGGCTGTGACATGGCTGCCAGGCATGGGAAGCTGGGGCCTTAAAACATAAATTGCTGGAATTTATAATACACTGTCATCCTGTCATGAGAAAAAAAAGTGCGGGATTCTTCCTAAATTCAAACAATTGGATGATTATTTTAGCATTTTTAAATGCTGATCTGCACATGTGTTTTCATGGTCAAGGGGAAAAATCTCTATTTTTTTCCACTTAAACAGAAGTAGCCTGAGCAGGTTGCCTATAAAGATAATGCTTAGTTTTTCTTTAAAATCCTTGCCCTCTTTGACAGCTTGGGTGATTCGTTAGCAGCCTTACCTTAAAGTGTGGGTCGTGATGTCGGCATAATCAGGGATGCTGAACAGGAGGCTTCTCCTTGAAATTTCAGGCCCTTCCATTGCAGAAATGAAAAGTCAGCTGGTGAGTGCATTTATTTTCTTCCATGAAAAACCCTCCCAAATATACATACTACACTTATTTCAGTTCCTGCTCAAAGAATTAGAGAATGTACAGGTAACTTACTGGAGCAAGAAAAGAAGCACATGTCTGGCACTCAGAATTGGAGTTTAGGTCATGCTTAGAATCACATCACTGACTTAACATCCCTAGAGGTCAAGGTTATGTCAGTGTCAGCATTCCACCTACTATATAGTAGTCAACATATGGCTATAGGAGTAATGAATAAATACTACGTAAGAAGAGATTTGATTAAGAGTCTTAAGATCATTAAGTCAACAAAATTCATTACTGAAAGGGATTTGAAAGGGATTTTTATGGCTCTAAGACATTTGTGTGACTGGAGCAATAATAATTTTTTAGTTCTCATTGTGTGCTTTGCTACAATATCAAATAAATAGGATAGAACAGAGAGAAGACTTCTTTCAAGTAGCTTAACATCTGGGAAGACAAAACTCAACCAATAGCTGTTAAGCAATGTAGCTGTATGGATATGACTGTTTTAGAAGGCACCTGGGTTTTGTGTATTCCAAGAAGAGCGAGGGAACCATACTTGCTCAGGAACTCAGGAAGGTTACGTGGATAGCCAGGACTTCAGAAGGATCTTAAATTATGAGGACTGTTATTAAAGACTGAAATAACATTCATCAGGATGGGAAATTTTAAAGGAAAAGGCACTCTAAGGGCATGCATGGCATTATGATTTTTTTCTGTATTTTCTCCACATTCTATTCTATTCTATTCTGTAACTTCCCTTATCTTTCCTGAAACCCCTCTTTAAACCCCCTCTTCTAGCCTCAGGAGTTAATTTATAATGCCTAATCTGCCTTTTCCCCTAGTTCCCATTTACTTCAAAAGATGTAATATGTGCTCCCATATAAGCCGTCTCTACACAGTTTTGCAAGAGTTCCACCAAATCTCTGTTGCTGTGACCCACTCCTAAGAGGATGGACTCCCTCACCACACTCTCGTATTTTCACACTTACAGATGTGTGTCTCCTTGTTTCCTCTCTCAACATATTTGCACCCATGAACTTTCAGTCGTATTTGCATCCTGTAAAGCTCCTGACACAGTGCTTTGCTTATAAAAGGTATAGAATAAAATGCCTGTTGGATTAAATTTCCAGGTCTCAATCTTTCTATAAATAACGGAAAAGTTACATAATGCTGGATGGGTGAAAATGGAAAAAGCAAATGCCTCTTCCTCAGGACGGAGCAGATGAGCCCTCCTGATCAGCGTACCTTGAAGACTGGGCCTGCCTTGTTCATCACTGCATTCCCAGCATTCCAGATCACTCTCTTGTCAGCACACTGTCTGTACCAGTTTGCAACACCTGGTACAGAGTAGGTGCTGAATAATGTTTGATGGATGAATGAATGAATATGCATGGGTGGCCACAATGCTATTTGAGTACTTTATGGAGCTCACAAGTGTGTCATCACTGCACCTGTCAGCACTGTCTGACTTGGCCAGGTTCCCACAGGTGGTTCTTGTGCGATCAGCCAACACTTACCCAGATAGTCTGTGCACCACCCAGGTCCATGCCTCTGTCCCTTCACCCCCAGGAGACAGTTTTTCATAGGGGAAGATGTAGAACAGTAAGATACCACGGAAGCAGACAGACATAAATTCTGTGTCAGATCTTGATTGTCAAAAGAGCATGTCCTGCTTGTGACGAGAATACCTAATAAAAGACAGAATCTTTATCTTGTGACTTCAGTCAAAATGATTGAGATTTTTGTGGTTCATTTCTTATAAGGAAGCATCACATTCCTCTTATAAGCTAGGCAAACTTGACTCTGGATTTGGTAACCAGATTAATGTCTGAATATTCTACAGCTACAAGTAATATGTATTCTGCATGACTTGTAGGTTTCCCTGTTATACAGTCTAGAGAGGCACACAAACAACTTTTTCTGGGAATACACACTTCCTGTTTGGGGCTTTTAATGACAAAATATTCTGGGATTATTCAGAAACGTGACATGAAGGTGCTTCCTATAAAAGCAAAAAAATACTATTTTTAAGCTCCTAAATGCTATGCCAATGGAGATGTCAAATCTCAATCTGGACCAGAGTTGTCTCCATTTAGATGGACAACTCTAGGGAAATCTAATACTAAATGAATCATAGTCATAAGGATGAGAATTATAATCACATTCAAGGGAGTGTTTAATTTCAAAAACCAACTTCAATATATCCATTGAGAAGTCTGAATAGCTTTAAAAACATGTAAGTTCCCCCTATTGATGCTGCGGATGTACCTTGGCACTTTTCACACACAGGCCTTGTGCCCTGTCTCATCATGTCGATGAGACAAGAAGACTTCTCCCCCCAGACGGATAGGGACCCTTGGCATCTCACAAAGGGATAGGTGACATAGCCCAGCGAGCAGGTGCAAGCGTTCATACCAGTTTTGCTACACGGAACCCACAGAAGGAATTCCATTCAATGGTGAGGATATGTCTGAGTAGCGCACAGTGATTCATTAGCACAAAGAAATAGCAGAGCAGGAACAGTTTTCACAGCCATTGGCAAGCATGTTAAAGCAGGCCCATGACAGAAGAACTCAGTGAACTAAGAGCTTAAATAGCAGTTGGGAATGGGAAGTGAGTGCTGGGAAATGAATGTGCTGACCTTACAATAGTGTGCAAAACCTCATGACTAGAAAACACAAACTTTCAGGCCCTTGTGGGAGAAAGTATCCCATTATGTAGTGTTTAAGGGGAGGAGAAAGGAACTATAAAGTTACACATGCTATTAATTAAACTTAGCATAGAAAGGACATGAGTGTCTGCTTTACTGCCTGATTGGGTCAAACGCATTAGATATTTACTGCTGTTTTTTTGCATTAGAAAACATAAGAGAAATGGCCCCTTAGAAGTACATCTATAATTCATGGGCCAAATCAAAAGCTATGCATGTAGACGCACGCTGCTGTGCATTCGTTCTCCTCATTCACCTGGGAGCCGGGTCTGCATAAGGAAGGTCCCATCCTGCCTCGCGATCCAGTGGTGGTGTTTTCAACGTGCTTTGAATATCCTGAGGCGTGGGCAGGCATGATGGGCGCGGAGGGGTATGTAGGTTAAATAAAGGAAGTTTATTTATTTTAGTGGTTCTTTTAAAGACTTTCAGGTATCTAATTAGACAAAAACAAAGTCTTAGAAGTCTGGAATGGGTAAAGATGCCTCATAGGCATCAGTGTTAGATTGAAGTGTGAATAGATATGTGTGACTTATTTCATCTTTTTGATATGCCATGATTATTTAATATAGTTATTGCAGTACCCCTTATGCTGTTTTTCCCCAAGTTATTTGTGTTTGCCCCTATTTTATATCCTGCTCTACAAAAAGTGGGTTCTTTGTATAATTCGTTTTTATATAGTTTTATATAATTAGTTTTTGTGTAATTGATTTTTAAATTTACCTATTTTGAAATTTTTGACTAAGATCTCTGTTTAGGGTTTTTCCTAATTAAGAGGCAAGATTTACACTGTGACAATCAACAATTTTTTATTTTAAAAATAAACAATTTTAAAATCAACTTCTTTGTTAATTTTAGAATTAATTGTTAATTTTAAAAGTTAACAATTTTAGCAAGCCATTCATGGATGTGAACAAATGAAAATAGCCTTTTCTCTTACTGTGGAATTCCTTCTTCATCTGCAAAGTATTCATGTGGGGATTAGTATAAGTCCCCCCTGAAGGCTGCGTGACCGATCAGTCTGACAATCAGGCAGCGCTCAGGCCATCGTTTCTTAAGCACCAGGGACCATCCCGTCACCCTCCCCGGAGTAACGGGCTGACCGAATCTCCGGCAGTGCCGATGGTGATGTGGCTGGCGGACGGCAGGCTAGGGACTGGAATGACACAGGTGCATAAATAGCACTTCACAGCGCTATGCTGTTCTCACGCTCCCAGTCCCATCTGAATCTGTTTTTGTGTGAAAAAGATACAAAAAAATGATCACTTTCTGGTAACTTGAATTCAAATCCCAAAGCACAAACAAACTGAAAGTGGCCTGTGTCTAATATCATGTTTCAGCTTTCAGTCTATTGAGCCTGTCCATGTCCAGGTCAGGCAGTAGGATTCTAGGAAAGATAAACAATCTGTGTGTTTTGTGCTTTGTGTATGCGGTAAGACAATATGGAACAAGTTACGTGCATCTATTAAACAGGTCCTGTTCATTCTCTAGTGATTGTTAGGTGTGTAGCTTTGCCTCGTATGTTAGGCAGTTCTTAGTTCATAGGCATTTCAAGCGGCATCACCCAGGTCTTGCCTCACTTTCTTCCAATAAGATTACTCCATCGTAAGTATGTACCTGCAAAACTGCGATCGAAGCATGCTTTCCAGGACCATCATACCACCCATGACCTACCTGACTTGACTCCACATACTGACCTAGTCTCAAACCCTCACTTTACCCCTGCCACCTTTAAAGTCCCCCACATTCTGTTTCCATCAGCCTGTAAGCAGAGGAAAACTGTAGGTCCTGAAGATATCTAAATAGACCAAAGGCTGTTGATTGACCACAAGGAATTGGGTGCATGTTCAAAGATGCCTTTGCCTCTGCCCAGGCTGATTAAATGTGGGTGAATCATGCACATCTGCAAGCCAAGCCAGCTGTTGCCTTCAGTTCCATCCCATCTGATGTAGAAACCCCAAAACATCAAAGAAAAGAGCTTTTCAGGTTCTCCCTGAACCGACATGTGGTAGCGCGGGTGGATCCTGCCCAGTCCAAATGTCAGAATGCAGAGAAGGAAGGGTGGCCATATCGTCCCTTCTTCCTAGTGTTTTCGTCTGCATTATGTATTTGTGCAGTTGTGTGTATTAGTTAAGACAAGTCCCCTAGAAACCAGAAACCTTTGTTCTTTTTTCTACCCCGCTGAAAACCACCAAATGGAGCTAGACAGTATTCCTAGATTCTTTCTGCATTCCTTCATTGATATTTGTAAATGTAGCATGCTTCATGAAACAAAAGAATGATGGGACTTGCTTTAAATTTGTAGAGGACTTGGCAGATTGTATATATTTGTTTAAAGAGACGAGAGAAATCCAGAGTTAGAGTATCCTTGTGAGCATGGCAGTCACCTCTGACTTCTGTTCTGATGTGACCACTGGGAAAACATCAATCAAAATGGGAACCTGATAGTGACACAGAAAAACAGGGAATGATTAAAGTCAAGGAGAAACTTAGATGAAGTATGTGGGAGTTAGCAAAAGATATTAACGGTATTAACAATAATTTAAGAGTTTCTTCTGGGGGGTCAAGAATCATATTAAAGAAACAAAGACAAATTTCTTTTTCAAGACAAGCAATCAGAAAGCATGAGTAAATCAGGCATTAATGAGCAGATTGAGAGTCCCTTTGGGATGTCTGAAGTTAAGAGTTTCCTCCCAAGTCTCCACTCCAGTTGCCTGTATGAAACCCTTTAAGAGGCATGGGCAAGAAAAAAGCCATATGGTTGCCTGCTGTAAGCTTTCCTTTTCAGTCATGATTTCATAGAATCCGATCAGGCATCTCCACCTCTAGGGAAGGAGGTGGTAGCGCCTCTTTCCCAAAGACTATGCCTCCTCATTCTGGGCCTTTCCTCTATTTTTATTTGCCCACTGCTGATCTCAGCCTTCCCTGCAAAAAAGGAAAAGGATCTAGTCGATTCAGTTGCCTTATGGAATTTATTATTATCTTTTCTTCTAGGTTTAATTTACTATCCCTGTTTCCTGGAAACCTTTAGTTAAAAAAAAAGTCTTAGCCATTGTATAGCCCACCAAAATAGGGGAGTTTCAGGTGTGTTGATGGGTATATTTGGGGGCTTGTGATATGTTTCAAATCACTCCACATTGTTACCTCTCTGCCTTGCTTAAGATATGGTCAGCCACAGTTCTATATTGGTCTTTGGACTCTCACTGAAAGGAGGAAGTCTCATCATCTATCCGCAACGTCATGGTGGTAGTACAGACACAAACAGAAATGCAGAAGAGAGTCTGAAAAAGAAAAGAAGAGGCTCCCATTACATTTGCTAAAGCCGTTTCTCTCTTCCAAAAGTCTTGTGATGCCAAAATGGTATTTGCCAGACTCTTTGTGGACTGGAAAACAACTTAAATTATCACTATGCTTCCCTGATTTGCTTTATAAAACCAAGTGGCTGTTCTCTCCTTAGTGAAAATGATAAAACTATGTAAACTTACATCCCTACGAGTATATATGATCTGCTTTTCTCTGACCCTTGATTTCCTCACTGGTTCTATGAGACTAGTTTTGCCTAATGGTTGCTTCGTAGAACTTTAAATTGAAGAGATTTCTCATTTTAATTTGCCTCAAGATAACAGTTTGCTTTCTTAATTAATGCTGTGAAAGAGCACACATTATGATCTTTATCTGAAACATGTTTTGATTAACACCAGTACCTATGGTTTTGGTTGACTAATGTACTCTTTCCCCCAGCAGAGAGGCTGTGCTCTGTTAAGCAGCTGTTTCATTTCACCCCAGAGGTTGCTGCAGTTTTCTAACTGTAAAAATAATGTTAATTTATAGTAGAGTTTCTCAAGTTCTTCATATTAACTGATATATCCCCACCCCACCCCATCCTCTGAGACAGGGAGACATCTCTGTATGTCCTTCTTGCTCTCTTTTGCTCTCTTCCTCAGTCGGTCTCCTTCTCTCTCACACAATCTCAGTATCTATGTAGCTTCACAAACAGATTGCATATGAGCACTGTCGAATGACGACTCAGAGCCATAATGATAATAAAAATAGTGGTAATTTACTGAGCAATTCCTATGCATTTGGCTTTATTTTAGGATTTTTGTATTTACATTACCTCAGTCGTTTCCACAACAACCCTATAAAGTAAGAACGTGTATTCCCCTTACACAGAGGGAAGCAGCTGAGGTTCAGAGCGGTTTCCACAGCTAGGGAGGAACAGCGGAACTGTGCCTGCTCTGAATCTGTCCAGTCTCTGAGTTGACATTAGGCATTCCCGCTGTTTCATTGGCAATTGTTCACTTGAAATGAGACATTGAAAGACTAACCAATCTCCCAATAGCAGCGTGTTTGTTCTAAAGGGCAAATTTGATCATGACTCTGTCCCAATTTAAAATTATTCAATTGACCAAAATTTCCTTCAAAGTAAAGTTCAAGTCCTTCATCATGATGTCTGCAGTCCTCATGTCCTGGGGTTGGCTCACATCATGGATTCCGTCTCTCTTCATGCCTGCCCTTCCCTTTAAGCTGGCCTCACAGCTTAGGACTTGGATATTTCTCTTGGCCTCTTTGCAGCTTGTGTCTTTCTCTATGCTGGCTGGCTTCTGCTCCCCTTCAAGTCACTGTTTGAACAATTCTACTTTGGAGCGGCCGCCCTGACCGTCTCTGCTTCCTCTATTTGGTTCTCTTGTTATATAGTCTTTTAACACCCTACGCTTGCCTCTCTCTCAATTCACCTAGATGCTTTTCCTCTCACCTACTGGATGAAAAGATTCTTTAAGTCAGAGTCAAATTCTCCTCCCCTGCATTTCCATCCACTCAGGGCCTGGCACCCAGTAAGTTCGACAAATGAATAGACAGAGAAGCAAGGCTCAGGGAATTACCACTGGTTTTATCTGGAGGCCATCCACAGATCCAGGAGACAGGAATCATTTCCCCATATATGAGTGTGAGGTGATAAGCATTAGCTTATATTAACTCTTTAAAGTTTCATTAAAGTGTACAAATGCAATTGGTTAATTTGGTTATAGAACTACTGTGAAGCAGTTTTCCTTTATCGAGGACATTGAGATTGGAAAATACATATCTGGATCTGTGGATGGACTCCAAATGAATAAGCCTGATTTAAAAATAAATATGTTTAATTTTTTTTTTTTTGCCTAAGTCATTTCACCTTGGGTTTCTATGTCTTTCTACTTACATAATCCTAACAGCCTAACATGGTTTATATTCTTATAACCCTCTTCTATTCTTCACTCCTGTCAATCCTTAAATGTTTGCCTGAGTTATTCTGAAATGGAACTGTGATCATGTTGCGTCCTTTCCCAGCGGCTACAATGATGCCCCACAGCCCCTCAATGAATGCTTTAGGATTGAATAGAGCCTTGGGCTGCCTATACACTCTTATTTACTGTAACCTCATCATGGATCATAGTCCTCTTACAATGATATTCCCTCTACACAAGATGATGTTTCACTTTTCCAGGGGTTGGTAAATGCATTACTTTCTGTCTGAATATCATTCTCATCCAACCTTGTGAATAAATGTTTACATGTTAAGATGTTGGTCAAATATCATCACTTCATTCTCCCCTACAGGTGCTTCATCGTCTTCTTTCATGTAACGTTTAAACCTGCTTCTTTCAGCATCTTTTGCACAACGTTGTAATTGCTTAATTTCATGACTGTCTCTCCCCGCAACATTCGATCCTTAGAGTCAGTGTTGGTGTCCAGCTCATCTTTGTAAACATGCTGTGACACATTCTTGAGACATAGTAAGTGCTCAGTAAGTGTACACAGAGTGAAAGAATAAATGGATCAAGTTAGGGGATAAATAATGAAGCAGGAGGTGACAGACGTTTCCTATAAAGGATCAGATAGCAAATATTTTGGGCTTGCAGGCCATATTATCTCTATCACACCTGCTCAGCTCTGTGTTGTACAGCAAAAACAGCCATAGACAATACATAAGCAAATGGGCATAGGTTTGTTCCAAAAATATTTCATTTACAAAAGCAGCTGTCCGGCTAGGTTTGCATCCGGGCCTTAGTTCGCCAACCAGTGGTACACAGGGCAGAGTCGGATCTTAATTGTTAAACTGACTGTCCATAGACTTTGAAAAAGAGCTCTCTGCATGAAATTGAACAAGGTGGGGTACATAGATTTCAGGGTAATCATGTTGAAGTCTGTGTCCTTTATATATAAAAGCTCTAATTTGCAACCTCTTTGAGATAGCATTCCTTACCATAGATTCCAATACCTTTATTTTATTAAAATCTAGGAAGTTATATAATCAGCAAGTGCTGACTGAAAACCCAGTCATGTTTTATTTGAAGAACTTTCAGATAAGATGTTCAAATGTAACATTGCATATGCTCTGTCAGAAAAAAATGTATTTTACTGGAGAGTTGGTGGATCCTTAAGTTTCTTTCTAAGAAACATGGAGCTTATTGTATTTTTACTTAGTTTTCAAAGAAATGCCTTTTTGCAAACAATTTTATTCTTTAAACTAATTGTTTCCAAAAACTCAAAACCAGATGAGAAGTCTCTAACCTAAAATCACTCTAATGATAACACGCTTAGGAAGGGCTCCATTTTGCAGATCAAATGAGAAGGACCAGCCATTGCTTTTTTATTTTATCGAAATCATTCAATTGTAGAATATTTGATGGTTTCAATTGTGAGTCTCCTCTCAGCACTAAGCCAGCACAGTCAAAGCAGTGGATTTGGAAAGAGATGGCAACACTCAAATTAGAAAACTATACATGAGCAAACACATGGAAATCATTTAATTATTTGGAGGTCATCTTTTGGACAGTGTCTGCTAGGCCCAGCTGGAGCTTAATGCAAAAGCCCTAAACCTCTAGCAGTTCCCTCTAGCCCCTTCACTGCATTTCACCAAAAGCCACACAAATCTACATTCTAATTAGGTTAACCTTTTGACTAGATTTGCCCAAACCAACTAAGGCACTTTTACACAGATAGCATATTGTTATGGCAGCATCCTGTTTTCCTGTATTTTTTTTAATGACAAATCATACATATTATGCCTGTTGCTTTGTTTCATTTTGATTTGTTCAACGTGCCAGACACACAATGGAATTTTGCAGTGGATTTGTTAGTTTTATCACTATATTCAAATGGTCTTTCTTATAAATAGTGTATAACCTGCTTTTATTTTCTAATTGTTAAAGAGACTTGGCATGACTGCATAAAAGCATTTTAAATACTACATAAGTACATACACAGAAAGAACCTTTTGAAACAATGGAATTTTAAAAACATGGGCAGTTTAGACCCACAAAGCTAAATCACTTTTAAGTGGTCCCAAATTAAATCATTCCCTTATAGGCCAGATACATAACCCCTGTGTTAGTCAAGGTTCTCTAGAGATTGGGAGCAATAAGGTGTATTTCATAAATAAATAAATATATATATATATATGTGTGTATATATATCTGTGTGTGCATTTGTATGTATATACATATAAAATATGTAATTACCATGTATTATATATAAAATGTATGTTATACACATGCATTTTATGTATGTACATTTATATATTAAATATGCCATTATATATTATGTGCATATAAACATGTATATATGCTCATTGTACATATACACGTATATTTACATAATGTTTTATATAATATGTATATATACATTAAATATACTTATAATCATTATATATATGTGTGTATGTGTGTATAAAAAGAGATGTGTTTTACAGAATGGGTTCACATGATTGTGGGGCTGGCAAGCCTGAAATCTATAGGGCAGTCCACTAAGCTGGGAACTCAGATAGAAGCTGATGCAGTCTTGAGGATTTCTAATTTTCCAGGAAACATCAGATTTTCCTTTCCAGACACTTCAACTGATTGGATGAGATTCATCCACATTATCTTGGATAATCTTTCTCCAAAGTTAACTCAGTAGAGACATCAGCTGCATCCAAAATACTTTGACAGCAACAACTAGCTTAGTGCTTAGTGTTAAATAACTGCATATTACAGCCTAAAGTTGACACATAAAACTAACCCTCATTCCTCCAAAAATGCAAGATAGATGAACATATTTCTTGAATATATAAACTTTAAAAAGAAATAGAGAGACAAAACCTATCAGTTTTAAGTATAGACTTAGGAGGTCATCAAATCAAGATTAAAACTCTACTTTTGCCACTTATTTATATATATTTATAAATACACAAACAAACAAAATATATAAAATTCCCCCCCCTCTAAAAAACACTCTTTTCAGTCTCTGTGTACCCACACAGTCCCTCCTTTTGCTTCTTAGCTGGCCTGGTGATGCACTGACTCATCTTTGACCGACTGAACATGGTGAAGATGACACGGGGTTATCTCTCTGACTGATTCATAAGAAGGCTAATAGACTCCATCTGGTTCTTTTGAATCACTAATTCCAACCTCAGAATTCTGACTGCCCTGAAACAGCTATGCTTTGAGAAAAGCCAAGCTAGCCAGGTGGAGATGGCCCATGTCAAGTTAGATGCCCAGCAGTGGATAAATTTTACTTTCATACTAACTGATGCACCAGAAAAATAAATGAAGAAGCTATCTTAGAGATCTGGAGAATCATCAGACTGAGCCCCATCTGCCCACTATGACCCCAGAGAAGATCCTCCCAAATAAACTCACCCAACTGAGACCATTCAACCCATGAAACCATGGGAGGTAACAACAAACTTATTTTCAGCTATTACATCTTAGAGTGGCTTGTTAGGCAGCAATAGAAAATTCTCAAGTTAAGCAAAGGCCTCCGTGCAAAAATCCAGACTGCTGTCTATGCAATACAGACATTGAAATCAAGATGCCAAGTGTGTGACCCTTTGTTAAGACTTCAGAAAGATTTGTCAAAGCCTTGCTGACTTTCTCAACTGGCCAAATGCTTTTAAGAATCCTATAGGAATATTACCAGAGTTCCCTGACTCTCAGCTCAGGTACTAAGGGCCTTTATTGAAAAGATCACTCTGTGTGGCTTCAGTATGATTTCAATAGGAATTTATAGGAAACTCATAAATATTTTGTCTTAACAATTATATCAGTGGAAGCACTATTAGCTAGAACTAAACTGAAAAGAGGCCTTGAGTCCTCAACCTTCCTTTAGGGAAACTATTCATTTCAAAATAATGCTTTTTTTTTTTTAGGGTTTCAACAATTATCTACATCACTAAATCCTCACCCCAACTAGTATAGTTACTATCAACAGAGAAAAAAAAATTACAGAACCCCAGACTATATGCCCTATGCTGCACTTTAATCCGCATGATTAATTTACATTATGATGAGATTTTGTGCCCCTTTAGCCTCTTCACCTGTTTAACCTACCCACTCTAATCCCTCCTCCATGGTAACCACGAGTCACTTTTCAGTGTCTATGAGTCTATTGCTATTTTGTTTTTAGATTCCACATATAAGTGAAATCCTGTGGTATTTGTCTTTCCCCACCTGGCTTATTTCACTTATAATACCCTCTAGGTCCATCCATGTTGTTGCAAATGGCAAGATTTCTTTCTTTGTTATGGCTGAATAATATTCCATTGTATATATGTACCATTTTTTCTTTACCCATGACGGGCACTTTGGTTGCTTCAATATCTTGACTATTGTAAATAATGTGGCAGTAACATAGGGGGTGAATATATCTTTTTGAATCAGAGATTTTGTTTTCTACAGGTAAACTCCCAGAAGTGTAGTTACTCAGTCATATGATATTTCCATTTTTAGTTTCTTGAAGAAACTCCACACTGCCTTCCACAGTGAATGCACCAATTTGCATTCCCACCAGCAGTGTAGGAGGGTGCCCTTTCTTTCACATCCTTGCCAATATTTGTAATTTCTCATCTTTTGGATAGTGGCCATTCTGACTGGTGTGAGGTGATATCTCATTGTGGCTTTGATTTGGTAAAAGCAGGCACAGAGAGAGAAAAGACCACCTACAAAGGAAAACCCATCAGGCCATCATCACATGTGAAAGCAGAAACCTTACAGGCCAGAAGGGAATGGCATGATATATTCAATGAAATGAAACAGAAGGGTCTCAAGCCATGAATACTGGACGCAGCAAGATTATCATTTCAATTTCAAGGAGGGATTAAACAATTCCCAGATAAGCAAAAGTTGAGGCAATTTACCACCCACAAACCATCTCTACAGTGTATTTTAAAGGGAGTGCTCTACATGGGAGTGCTCCTAAGGCTAAATAGATGTCACCAGAGAAAATAAAACCACAGCAAAGAAAATAGACCAATCAAATACTAAGGAAATGCAAAACAAAATCAGCTATCCACAAAATCAGGCAAGGGAAACGAGAAGAGTAAAGAATAAAACACAACATATAAAGTGTGGAGGGGGAAGAAAAAGAAGGGAGAGAAATGAAGAACCATCACACTGTGTTTATAATAGCATAATAAGTGAGTTAAGTCAGACTGGTAGACAGTAAAGAAGCTGTCCTTGAACTTTGGTAAACACGAATCCAAAGCCTGCAAGGGCAAAGAGTACATATCTACTGATAATCACCCTAAATGTGAATGGACTGAATGCACCAATGAAAAGACACAGAGTAATAGAATGGATGGATAAAAAACCAAGACCCATCTATATGCCGCCTACTACACGAGACTCACTTCAAACCCAACGACATACACAGATTAAAAGTGAAGCGATGGAAAAAGATATTTCGTGCAAACAGTAAGGAGGAAAAAGCAGGAGTTGCAGTACTTGTATCAGACAAAATAGCATTCAAAACAAAGAAAGTCACAAGAGACAAAGAAGGACATTACGTAATGATAAAGGGGTCAGTACAACAAGAAGATATAACCATTATTAAAATCTATGCACCCAACACAGGAGCTCCTACATATGTGAAACAAATACTAACAGAATTAAAGGAGGACACAAAATGCAATGCATTCATTTAAAGGGACTTCAACACACCACTGACTCCAAAGCCCAGACAAACCGGTCAGAAAATAAGAAAGGACACAGAGGCACTGAACAACACACTACAACAGATGGACTTAACAGACATGTATACACATCTACACCCAAAAGCAGCAGGATACACATTCTTCTCAAGGACACATGGGACATTTTCTAGAATAGACCACACACTAGGCCACAAAAACACCCTCAGTAAATTCAGAAAGATTGAAATTCTATCAACGAACTTCTCAGATCACAAAGGTATAAAACTAGAAATAAATTGTACAGAGAAAACCAAAAGGGACACAAACACATGGAGGCTTAACAACATGCTCCTAGATAATCAATGGATCAATGACCAAATTAAAACAGGGATCAAGCAATATATGGAGACAAATGAAAACAACAGCAAAACACCACAACTTCTGTGGACGCAGCGAAGGTAGCTCTGAGGAGGAAAGTATATACCAGTCCAGGCCTACTTAGAGAAGGAAGAGCAATCCCAAATGAGTAGTCAAAATTCACAATTATTCAAACTGGAAGAAGAAGAACAAATGAGGCCCAAAGTCAGCAGACGGAGGGACATAATGAAGATCAGAAAAAGAAATCAATAAAATTGAGAAGAATTAGAAAAAATTAATGAAACCAAGAGCTGGTTCTCTGAGAAAGTAAACAAAATAGATAAGCCCCTAGCCAGACTTATCAAAAAAAAAACAGAATCTACACAGATAAAAAAAAAAACATAAATGAGAAAGGAAAAATCACTACAGACACCACATAAATAGAATGAATTATTAGAGAATACTATGAAAAACTCTATGCTAACAAAGTGGATAACCTGGAGGAAACGGACAACTTTCTAGAAAAATACAACATTCCAAGACTGACCCACGAAGAAACAGAAAATCTAAACAGACCAATTACCAGCAATGCAATTGATTCGGTAATCGAAAAAACAACCCAAGAACAAAAACCCCAGGAATAGATGGATTCACTGCTGAATTCTATCAGACATTTAGAGAAAACATAATTCCTAACCTCTTTAAGTTCTCCAAAAAAAATAGAAGAGGAGGGAATACTTCCAAACTCACTCTATGAAGCAAGCATTACTCTAATACCAAAATGAGGCAAAGACACAACACACACACAACCGAAAAAAAACTACAGACCAATATGCCTGATGAATGACAAAAATCAGATGATCATCTCCATACATGCTGGAAAACTATGTGACAAAATTCAACACCCACTCATGATAAAAACTCTCAAGAAAATGGGTATAGAGGGCACGCAAGTACCTCAACATAATAAAGGCCATACATATATGAAAAACCCACAAGCAACATCATACGTAACAGCGAAATGTTGAAAGCTTTTCAGCTAAGAGTGGGAACAAGAAAGGGATGCGCACTCTTCACACTGTTATTCAACGTAATACTGGAGGTTCCAGCCACGGCAAACAGATAACACAAAGAAATAAAAGGCATTCAGATTGTTAAGGAAGTTAAACTGTCACGGTTTGCAGATGACATGATATTGTACATAAAAAATGCAAAACAATCCACTGCAAAACTACTAGAATAATATCTGAATTCAGCAAAGTTGCAGGATACAAAAATAATACACAGAAATCGGTTGCATTCCTATACACTAACACTGAACTAGTAGAAAGAAAAATCAGGAAAATAATTCCATTCACAATTGCCTCAAAAAAAAAACAAACCTAGGAATAGACCTAACAAAGGAAGTGGAAAACATATATCCTGAAAACTACAAGATACTCATGAAAAATTAAATAAGACAAAAATAAATGAAAATACATCCCATGCCCATGGATAGGAAGAATTAAAATATTGTCAAAATGGCCATCCTCCTTAAAGCAATCTACAGATTCAATGCAATCCCTATCAAAATACCAACGGTCTTCTTCAATGACTAGAGCAAATAGTTCTAAAATTCGTATGGAGCCACAAAAGACCTCGAACGGCCAAAGCAATCCTGAGAAGGAAGAATAAAGATCGGGGTATCATGCCCACCAACTTCAAGTTCTACTAGAAAGCCACAGTAATGAAGACAATTTAGTATGGGCACAGAACAGACCCACAGAACAGTGGAACAGACTAGAGACAACAGATATAAACCAACACATATACCGTCAATTAATATATGATAAAGGAGCTATGGACATACAACGGGGAAATGACAGCCTTTTCAACAGATGCTGTTGGCAAAACTGGACAGCTACATGTAAGAGAATGAAACTGGATTACTCTCTTACCGCATACACAAAAGTAAACTGAAAATGGATCAAAGACCTGAATGTAAGTCATGAAACCACAAAGCTCTTAGAAAAAAACATAGGCAAAAATCTCTTGGACATAAACATGAGCAACTTCTTCATGAACACATCTCCCCGGGCAAAAGAAACCAAAGCAAAAATGAGTAAGAGGGACAACATCAAACTAAAAAGCCTCTGTACAGCAAAGGACACCATCACTACAACAAAAAGACATCCTACAGTATGGGAGAATATATTCATAAATGACAGATCCGGTAAGGGGTTGGCAGCCAAATTTATATAGAGATCTCACGCACCTCAACAAACAAAAAAAACCAAATAAGCCTATTAAAAAATGGGCACAGGATATGAAGAGACCCTTCTCCAAGAAGAAATTCAGGTGGCCAATAGGCACATGAAAAGATGCTCCACATCACTAATCATCAGAGAAATGCAAATTAAACCACAATGAGATATCACCTCATAGCAGTTAGGATGGTCAACATCCAAAAGACGAACAACAACAAATGTTGGCGAGGATGTGGAGAAAGGGAAACCTCCTACACTGCTGGTGGGAATGTCCATTAGTTCAACCACTGTAGAAAGCAGTATCGGAGGTTCCTCAAAAAACTCAAAATAGAAATACCATTTCACCCAGGAATTCCACTCCTCAGATTTACCCTAAGAAGACAACAGCCCATTGAGAAAAAGACATATGCACCACTTTGTTTATTGCAGCAGTGTTTACAAAAACCAAGAAATGGAAACAACCGAAGTCTCGGTCAGTTGATGAAAGGATAAAGAAGATGTGGTACATAAACACAATGGAATATTATTCAGCCATAGGAAGATAACAGATCCTACCGTTTGAAACAACATGGATGGAGCTAGAGTGTATTATGCTTAGTGAAATAAGCCAGGTGGATAAAGACAAGTATCAAATGATTTCACTCAAGTGCGGGATATAAGAACAAAGAAAAAACTGAAGGAACAACAACAAAAAAAAAACAGCAGCAGACTCACAGAACCCAAGAATGGACTAACAGTTACCAAATGGAAAGGCACTGGGGAGGATGGGTGGGGAGGGAGGGATGTGGGGGGAAAAGGGCATTACGATTAGCATGTACAATGAAGGGGGCACACGGGGAAGGCATTATAACACAGAGAAGACAAGTAGCAATTATATAGCATCTTACTACGCTGATGGACAGTGAATGTAAAAGTAAAGGGGTATGTGGTGGGGACTTGATAATAGGGGGAGTCTAGTAACCATAATGTTGTTCATGTAATTGTACATTAATGATGGCAAAACAAAAATTTTAAAAAGCTGTTACACCTAACTGAACGAAGTCAATAATATTGAGAATGTAAAATCAATATACAAAACTCAGCTGTGTTTCTACAGACTAATAGTGAACTATCAGAAAGAGATATTAAGAAAATACTCCCATTTATAACTGCATTGAAAAAAATAATAGAGCCACAAATAAGCCTAACCAATGAGGTGAAAAATCTCTATGCAGAGAATTATACGACACGGATGAAAGAAGTTGAAGAATATGTAAAGAAATGGAAAGAGTCTGTGCTCATGGACTGAAACACTTTTCATCACATACTACTCAAAGCAATCCACAGATTCAATGTAACCCCTTTTCAAAACCCCAGTGGCATTTTTCATGGAACTAGAACAAACCTAAAATGTTTATGGAACCACAAAAGACTGAAAAGCCAAAGCAATCTTGAGAAAGAACAACAAAGCTGGAGGCCTCAACCTCCCCGATTTCAAACTATATTAATAAAGCTATAATAATCAAAACAGTACAGTACAGACACCTAGATCCATGGAACTGAACAGAGAGCTCAGAGATAAACCCAGTCATAGAGGGTTAATGACCTTACAGCAAAGGAGCCACGGATATACAGTGGGAAAGGGCAGTCTTTCCAACAAATGGCTGGGAAAACTGGACAGCAAAATCACGAAACTGGACAATCAATTATCTCATACCATACACAAAAATCAACTCAAAATGCATCGAAGACTGAAACATTAAGATCTCAAATCATAAACTTCGTAGAAGAAAACATAGAGGGTAAGCTCAATGACACTGCTCTTGTTGATGGTTTTTTGAATCTGACACCAAGAGTGAAAGAAGGCAACAAAAGGAAAAGGAAAAAGGAGGATTATATCAAACCAAAAAGCTCCTGTACACCAAAGGAAGCAATCAACAAAATAGAAAGAGAATCTATAGATTGATAGAAAATAGTTTCAAATCACATATCTGAGAAGGGATGAATATCTATAAATATAGGAAGAATTAATACAATTCAGTGGGGGAAAAAACCCACCAAAAAAACCAATTACAAAATGGGCAGGGATGTAAATAGACATTTTCCCAAAGAACACATACAAATAGCCAACGGGTACATGAAAAGGTGCTCCACATCACTAATCAACAAGGAAATGCTAATCAAAACCACAATGAAATATCACCTCAAACCTGTTAGAATGCCTATTATCAAAGAGCCAAGCAATACCAAGTGTTGGGGAGGATGTGGAGAAAAGGGTTCCCTTTCGGTGCACTGTTAGAATGTAAATTGGTCCTGCTACTATCTAAAAGAGTATGGATCTTCAATAAAAAAATTAAAAATTGCATGATCCAGCAATTCCACTTCTGAGTATTTATCCAAAGGAAGTGAAATCACAATCTTAAAATATCTGCTCTGTTCACTGCAGCATTGTTTACAATAGCCAGAACACAGAAAAAATCTAAGCTGAGTGTCCACTGATGGATGAATGGATAAAGAAAATGTCGTGTGTGTGTATACACACACACACACACACACACACACACACACACACATATATACATATATATATATATATACACACAATGGGGAATTATTCAGTTAAAAAAAAATGGAAATTCTGCCATTTGTGGCGGATGTACCCTAAGTGAAATAAGTAAAATACTGTATAGAGAGAATTCGTACATATTGAGAACAGAGTGGTAAATATCGGAGAAGGCGGGGGTGAGGGGTAGGGGTTAGGCACAATGGGTGAAGGTCTAAAGTTGCGAACTTCCAGTTACCAGACGCATAAGTCCTGGGATGTAATATACAGCATGGTGAATATAGTTAACAATGTTGTATTGTATATTTAAACGTTGCGAGAGTATAAATTAAAAGTTCTCGTCCCAAGAAGAAAAGACTCCTAACAATTAAAAGTATAATTTTAGAATTATCTAGCAGCACTTCAAAACTTACAGTTCCAGGTGCTCCATCCGGGCCGAGGGCGCGGGAAAGGCCGGGCGGCGCTCCGAAGCGGTGGCAGGAGGCGGCGAGGGGCAGGAGCGCCGGGCGCGGGGAGCCGTCGGCGTCCACTCGCTGCAGGGACGCCCCGGTGGCTGTGCTCTCGCCGCCTGGCGCGGCCTCCAGGGAACCTCGGCGGCAGCGGCAGCGGTGGGGGCGGCGGCGGCGGCGGCAGCGGCGACGGCAGCGCGGGAGGCGAGGCAGGCGCTTTGGCAGAATGGCCCTGGGCAGTCAGCCCGGCGCGCTGCCGGAGGGACGAGGACGAGGAAGCCAGGCGGTTCCATGAGGGAAGACAGCGGCAGCCCCGCAGGGACAAGCGGACGCCGGCCGGGACCTCAAGGTGCTGCTGCTGCCTCCTCTTCGGGTTCCCTAGATGAAGAAAGACCGGAATTACTGACTGCCTTGTGGACGGTCACACACCTGTTTCATACCAAGCCTGCACTGCAGTCCTTTTACCGTCGTTAGGCAGGAAAATAGGTATGAGCGGGGTGAAAGGAGAACAAGGTCAGTAAGCCCACAAGAAAGGACTCAGTTAACCAGTTAAAACTAGAAATCCAGAAGTTAATCAGTCACAGTTCAAAAGGTGAAGAGCAACTTGGCCTTCAACGTCTGTGAATATTACACTAATAAAAGAATCTCAGCACAGCCCCATGTCTTCACTGTGTCAATTACATCATTCTAAGATTTACTCTTGCCTGCTAAAAGGCCCACCTATAAACAGCATAATACAGCAGAGAGATCCCACCTTAAAGCCAAAATTGCATTTTGAAAAAAAAACCAGGAAGTTTAAGAAAAAATTCTATTTTTTTTATTTTGGTATCATTAATCTACAATTACCTGAGCGACATTATGTTCACTAGGCTCACCCCATCATCAAGTCCCCACCACACACCCCATTACAAGTCATTGTCCATCAGCATAGTAAGATGCTATAGAATCACTACTTGTCTTCTCTCTGTTTTACACCCCTCCCCGTGGCCTCCCCTCTACATTAAGTCTGCTAATCATAATGCCTGTTTTTTTCCCTTTATCCCTCCATTCCCGCCCATTCTCCCCAGTCCCTTTCCCTTTGGTAACGGTTAGTCCATTCTTGGGTTCTGTGAATCTGCTGCTGTTTTTTTCCTTCACTTGTTTTCTTTCTTCTTATACTCCACAGATGAGTGAAATCATTTGATACTTGTCTTTTCCGCCTGGCTTATTTCACTGAGCATAATACCCTCTAGTTCCATCCAAGTTGATGCAAATGGTAGGACTTGTTTTCTTCTTATGGCTGAATAATATTCCATTCTGTATATGTACCACCTCTTCTTTACCCATTCCTCTACTGATGGACACTTAGGTGGCTTCCATTTCTTGGCTATTGTCAATTGTGCTGCAATAAACCCTAGGAGTGAATATGTCTTTTTCAACCTGGGCTGCTGCATTCTTGGGTACAATTCCTAGGAATGGAATTCCTGGGTCAAATGGTATTTCTATTTTGAGGTTTTTGAGGAACATCCATACTGCTTTCCACAATGCTTGAACTAGTTTACATTCCCACCAGCAGTGTAGGAGGGTTCCCCTTTCTCCACATCCTCAACAGCATTTGTTGTTTTTTGTCTTTTGGATGGTGCCCATCCTTACTGGTGTGAGGTGGTATCTCGTTGTGCTTTTAATTTGCATTTTTCTGATGATTAGCGATGTGGAGCATCTTTTCATGTGCCTGTTGGCCATCTGAATTTCTTCTTTGGAGAAGTGTCTGTTCAGATCCTCTGCCCATTTTTTAATGGGATTATTTTCTTTTTTGTTGTTGAGGTGCGTGAGCTCTTTATATTTTGGATGTCGACCCTTTATCGGATATGTCATTTATGAATATATTCTCCCATACTGTAGGATGCCTTTTTGTTCTGCTGATGGTGCCCTTTGCTGTACAGAAGCTTTTCAGCTTGATGTAGTCCCACTTGTTCATTTTTGCTTTTGTTTCCCTTGCCCGGGGAGCTATGTTCATGAAGAAGTTGCTCATGTTTATGTCCAACAGATTTCTGCCTATGTGTTTTTCTAAGAGCCTTATGGTTTCACGACTTACATTCAGGTCTTTGATCCATTTTCAATTTACTTCTGTCTATGGGGTTAGACCATGATCCAGTTTCATTCTCCTACATGGTGCTGTCCAGTTTTGCCAACACCACCTGAATAGGCTGTCATTTCCCCATTGTATATCCATGGCTCCTTTATCATATATTAATTGACCATGTATGCTTTGGTTAGTATCCAGACTTTCTATTCTGGTCCACTGGTCGGTGAGTCTGTTCTTGTGCCAGTACCAGATTTTCTTGATTAATGTGGTTTGTAGTAGAGCTTGAAGTTGGGAAGTGACATCCCCCCTGCTATATTCTTCCTTCTCGGGATTGCTTTGACTATTCGGGGTCTTTGGTGCTTCCATATGAATCTGTTCCAGTTCGTTGAAAAATGCTGTTGGTATTTTGATAAGGGTTGCATTGAAGCTGTAGATTGCTTTGGGCAGGATGGCCACTTTGACAATATTAATTATTCCTAGCCAAGAGCATGGGATGAATTTCCATTTGTCAGTGTCCTCTTTAATCTCTCTTAAGAGTGTCTTCTGGTTTTCAGGGTGTAGGTCTTTCACTTCTTTGGCTAGGTTTATTCCAAGGTATTTTATTCCTTTTGATGCAATTTTGAATGGAATTGTTTTCCTGATTTCTCTTTCTGCTAGTTCGTCGTTAGTGTGTAGGAAAGCAACAGATTTCTGTGTATTAATTTTGTATCCTGCAACTTTGCTGAATTCAGATATTAGTTCTAGTAGTTTGGGAGTGGAGTCTTTAGGGTTTATTATGTACAGTATCATGTCATCCATCTGCAAATAGTAGCACTTTAAGTTCTCCTTTACCAATTTGGGTGTCTTGTATTTCTTTGTGTTGTCTGATTGCCATGGCTAGGACCTCCAGTACTATGTTGAATAACAGTGTGGGGAGTGGGCATCCCTGTCTTCCTCCTGATGTTAGGTAAAAACCTCTCAGCTTCTTGCTGTTAAGTAAGATGTTGGCTGTGGGTTTGTCACGTATGGCCTTTATTATGTTGAGGTACTTGCACTCTATACCAGTTTGTTGAGTGTTTTTATCATGAACGGATGTCGAATGCTTTTTCGGCATCTATGCAGATGATCATGTGGTCTCTGTCCTTCTTTTTGTTGACGTGTACGATAATGTTGATGGATTTTCGAATGATGTACCATCCTTGCATGCCTGAGATGAATCCCACTTGATCACGGTGTATGATCCTCTTGATGTATTTTTGGATTTGGTTTGCTAATACGTTGCTGAGTATTTCTGCATCTATGTTCACCAGGGATATTGGTCTGTAATTTTCTTTTTTGTGTGGTCATTGCCTGGTTTTGGTATTACAGAGACGCTGCCTTCAAAGAATGAGTTTGGACCTATTCCCTCCTCTTCTATTTTTTGGAAAACGTTAAGGGTAACGGGCATTAGGCCTCCTCTATATGTCTGGTAAAATTCAGAGCTGAGATTCAAGATGGCAGCATGAGATGTGAGACAGATAATTTCTTCACAAACCACATATAATGTGAAAATATCATTAATACAGCTAGCCCTAAAACAGCAACAGGTAAGAAGGCTGAACCAGGCTGCATGTAGACTTTAAGAAACAGGGTAACGTAAAAAAGCCTTGATCCGGCGGGACCCTAGCCCTTGGCCAACCACAGCTCACCGGCGGGAGGAAGAGAAATGGAGCAGCGAGTCAGTGGAAGCCTTGAACTCCTGAACAGCCAGCCCTGGAGTTCTGCTTTGGACCACAGACCTACATTGTGTGGTCCTTTGGAGGTTGCCGGGGTTGGGGAGCTGGGACAGGTGTAGTGCTTGACAGACTGAGATTCCGGACATTTGTGGAGGACAGGGATCCACAACACGCCGCTCTGGGATAAGGGAAAGGCAGGCAGTCTGAGAAGCTTCCTAGCAGCGAGGATAGAAGGGATACGTGGACAAGGTTGTCTGGGTGCACTGTGCCCAGCGGGTTGGGAACATTGAGGAGCTTCAGGCGCCCCATCCCCCTGGCTGCCTACTCAGCTCCGACGCCCCCCCCCACACTGTGACACACAGCCTGCTGCAACTTCCTTCCAGCCTGCCGGCACCTGCTTGCAAACCAGCAGTCACTGTGCTGGCACCAAGCCAGGCAGAGGCCCCACCAACAATAGCTATAGACGCCAAGCACAGAGGCTTGTACCTGTGTGCTTTGCACACTGGCTCAGATACTGGAGACAGGCACTGCAGCCAGGAATTGGGAAACAGCTCTTTCCTGACCCAAGACACCAGCGCCACTCCCCTATGACCCCCAACCTAACTCTAGGGACTGAGAAGCTCCAGAGACAAGAGCTTCTGGGCACTAGAAGGGACCACACAGAATTATGAAACATCAAAGGAAACTGATTCAGACCCAAATACCACAAACCTCAGCAAAAGGACCAAATGAAATCAAACTCAGCCATCTTCCTGAAAGAGAGTTTAAAATAAAAATCATAAATATGCTCATGGAGGTACATAGAAATGTTCAAGAACGCAAGGACAAATTTAAG
>JAVSCE010006478.1:0-19959 GCA_032199065.1 Smutsia gigantea
AACTTTTCTGAACCTCCATCTCCTCTTCTGTGAAATGGTAGTAGTAATAGAACTTGTCTAACAGGACTGAATAATACAGTTCATTCATTGAAAGCTCTTAGTGGCTGGTATACAGTAAGTGCTCAGGCAACAGCTGTTGCTATTATGTGGTACAAGAACATTTTGCCATCTCCATTCCAACTTTGAGGAGATATAAATCTTTGCATAACCAAGGAATGATACAGTCAAATTTTAATGATTATCTGTATATCCTTTGATGCAAATCAACACTGAAGGCCCATTTATATGGTGCCCATTCCAGTATCCAACATTGGTCTGCATGCTCATAGGTGTGTTCGACAGTAATCCAGCTGTGGTACCAAGATGTATACCTTAATTTCTACTTTTTCTTAAATCCAGCTGTGCTGCCGAAATAATGGTCCAGCATGAATGAGTTCTGCCTCATGTAACTTTTCTCTACTCTGAAACCTTAACCAAGAAGTCTCTTGGTGGTGATTTAATCCCATCCTTCCCTATCCTCCATTTTACAGATAGGTTACCAGAGGCCTAGAGAAGATTAAACTCATGCCTAGGGCCAGCAGGTCACTCTAGATCAAGTCCTGACATTCAATTCCCTGGCACCTCTGTTTGAAAGCTTTGGGAATACCTGCAGAATTTAGCTTATCCATTTTCTACATGGCTGGAAACTCCTCAAAAAAGGAAGTTCCTCCATTATTCTTCTGTCTCTTTCCACAGCTCTGGGTGAACCAGGAGGATGGGGTGGAAGAAGGACCCAGTGATGTGCAGAATGGGCACTTGGACCCCAGCTCAGACTGCCTCTGCCTGGGCCGGCCACTGCAGAACCGGGACCAGATGCGAGCCAATGTCATCAATGAGATCATGAGCACTGAGCGCCATTACATCAAGCATCTCAAGGACATTTGTGAGGTAGGCTCAGCTATGATAGTGCATGTGGGGGCATTTTGGATGGGGTAAAGGGCACTTCTATGAGGAACCAACAACCCCTCTGGGCCCTATCTATGACAACCGCAAGATATTGGAAAGAATGGTTGGACTGGCCTCCTAAATTATTCAATGTGTAAAACTTCCCTTGGGGTTTCTCAGTCTCTCTGTTTCTCTCCTTTTCTCTGTCTACCTAACTTCCATATTCATATTCATATTTATATCCATATTCTCTTTCTCTCTCTACTTCCTTCCCTCCTCCCTTGAATCTCCACCCCATCCTCTTGGCTTTTGATCCAGTTGTTGCTATGCCAAGCAATTGTTCACAAACTTGAATGTGCAGCAGAGCCGCTGGGGGAACTTGTTACAAATGCATATTCCAACCCTCTTCTACTCCCCACCCCAACCAAATTGTGAATTCTCAGTCTGGGGTAAAGCACATGCATCTCTTAGTTTAACAAACATCCCTGGTAATACTGATGTTGCTGGTCCTTCTCCTCCACCTGGAGAACACCGGTTTTGGGTGTGAGCCAAAAATGCTTAGGAAAAGGAATCTGTAGGAGATAAAGGCTGGGTGGACAAGTCTCACCTTCTTCAGTATGCCACTGCCCTACAAGACCCGTAGCTCCACATTCCTGAACTCCATCCTTTCCATCTTGGTGAATGAGGGTAAGAGCCCTTTTCCTTATCTTCCTTTGAGCTCAGCAGAGACAATTCGGCATTTTCAAAGGACATTTTACTGAACAGTATGGGAAAAACAGTCTGAAATGGAGAAAAGAATGTTTTTAAAAGGATTTCTTTCACACACACACAAAGAGGCACATGCTATAGCATGCATTCTTCTTGAACCAGTTTGCAATGATGTGCTGCTTAACTCCTTTTGGGTTCCTGGACAGGATTCCAATGTGTGTGTGGGAGGGAGGGGGGGTCTTCCCACACTCACAACACCAAGCAATTCTTAAACACCAGTAGGGTGTCTCACAACTCAATTCTGATGCTATCTGCCCAGAGGTAGCACCAGATTCCCAGGTTAAGGGTTCCCTCCTACAAGACTATCCTCCACTCCCAACTCCAGATGCCGGTTGCAAGCCCCAGGCTGTTACCTGTGCTTCTGACCTATGGCTACAGATTTGAGGTTCCAATGACCTCCTCCTTAGGTTCCATTAATTTGCTAGAGCAGCTCACAGAACTCAGGAAAACATGTTTACCGGTTTAATAAAGGATACCATAAAGGATACAAGTTAACAGCCGGATGAAGAGATACATAGGGTGAGGTCCCAAATAAAGGAGCTTCTATCCTTGTGGAGCTTGGGGCCTGGCTCGGTGGCGCATGGAGGTGTTCTGATTCCCCAAGTATAGAAGCTCTCTCCAACAAAGAAGCAGGATCCCAGAGAGCAAAGAGAGATAAGCTCCTCTCAGGGGTTTTTGTGAGGACTTCGTTGCATAGTCATGATTGACTAAATTATTGGCCACTAACTGATTCAGCCTCCAGCCCCTGTTCTTGGGTGGGCATCCAAAAGTCTCTCATTAACATGACAAGATACCCATTTCACCTTTAAGACTCTGCAGTGTTCTCAGGAACTGTGGCTGAAGACCAAATACAGCTTGGAAATATATATTTGGCCATATGAATGATCAAAGATGTATTTTAATGACTCATTATATTGCACAATTAAAACTGTACTTGGAGTATTTTTATCCCCTTCTTTCCAGATGAGATGTCAGGTCTTACTATCTGTCCCCCAGCCCTGTTGAATGAGGCCAGGTCCCACTTTGGAGTCAATAGTGTAGCTCTAACATTCTTCAAAGTTCTTAGTGCTGCCCATAGAACTTTCTATAGTTATGAAAACATTCTATATCTGTACTTTACAATTCAGTAGCCACTAGCCAGCCATCTGTGGCTATTGAGGACTTGAAATGCGGCTAGTATGACTGAGAAATGGAATTTTAAATTAATTTTAATTTAAGTAGCCACATGTATCTAATGACAACCACATTGGTCAGTGCAGCTGTGGAAAGGTCAAGGCCAAGGATTGTGCCCTTTCTTCACCTCATTTTCTCACTCCTCCCAGGAAGGTTACAGGTTATCCTCACATGAGGTAAGGTAGAAAGAACAAAGGCTCTAGGGACATGAAGAGGTGGCTTTTATATCCTAACTTAACTAATTAACCCTGTGACCTTGAAAGTGCCCCTTAATTCCTCTGACCTTCAATATTCTGATTTGTCCAGTGGACATCATTGTACCAACCTCTTAACGTTTATTGAGGAAATTAAATAAACATAATATTGTAAGTATTTGGGAAATACTTTCTTTCCCCTCCCTTTGCATCTATTCATCCATCTCTCCGTGTCTTTCTTTGATCTTTTTATCTTCTTCCTACCTCCACACAAATGGCTGATACTGAAAAAAAAATATCCTCTGGAGTGTGCTATGTGGCATTGGGTGTCAGACCACTGATATGTTACTCATTCAGCAGACATTTAGCTGAGTTCTGCTCCATGACAGACCCTGGACATAGCTCCTACCTTCAAACCTCAAAGTATTCAGTCATAGACAAGCAGCATCTGAATCCCCTGGGAGCTTGTTAGAAATGCAGAATCTTTAGCTCTACTCCAGACCAACTGAGTCCAAATCTGCATTTTTACAAGGTTCCCATTTGACTTATACTACATACTAAAGTTTGAGGGACACTGCTATAAAATGATAGCTGCCGTGTAATGTCATAGGGTCTGTAATACAATTAATTAGGGCCTGTTCATTACCCAGCATCCAAGGGATGCTGGCAAGACCTAAGTCAGGGTCATATAGCTCCTCTGCTCAAAACCCTCCAGTGGGTCACATTTCTCCCTGAGTAAAAGCCAAAGTTCTCATTATTACCTACAAAACCCTGTATGACCTATCCCTCCTTAACTCTGTGACTTCATCTCCTTCTCCTTTCTCACACACTCTCACTACTCCAGCCACACTAGCCTCTTGCTATTACTTAAAAAATGCCTTGCATGTTTTCCCCTCACAGCTTTTTCAATGGCTTTTCTCTCTGCCTAGAGCACTCCTCCCTTAGGTGTCTACATGGCTCCCTTCCTCTCCTCCTTCAGGTCTTTATTCAAATATCACTTTCTCCTTGAGACCTTCCCTGACCTTTTTATTTAAAATTGTAGTCTTGTATTATCTTTCCCCCTTCCCTGTTTTTGTGCATATTGCTATCTGACATTTTATATAATTTGCTTATATGTTTTGTTTATTTTCTATTTCCCCTACTAGAATGTAAATTCCATGAGGGGCAGGAGTTTTCACCTATTGATTTACTGATGTATCCTTAATACCTGACACAGTGCTTGGCTCCATAAATATTGCTGAAAGTCAGAATTAAATATAAATGCTCACTGTGTGTACTACTTTGCCAAAGTACATTCACATCTTGTGCCATTTGGTTTCCAAACAGGGCAAAGGTTTATTGTTATTCCTATTTTCTAGACCAACAGACTGAACCTCTAAAAGGCAAAGTTACTTTCTCAGAGTTCTCAAGCACTGGTCAAGTGGGAGTCCTTTAGCATTAGAAGGATCTCCTGTTCCCAACTCCCAAACATCTTTGCCTCCTCCTACAGGGCACAAGCTGAGGTCAGCAATGGAAGTATTTGTCTTTCCAGAAGAGGAGTGCTATGTCCCTGCTTTGAGGACTTGCCCAATCCTGCCACCCCAAGCAAAGCTTTTGTTGGTGATCTGTTTGTTCCATATTTCTTAATCATCTTTGGTGCTGAATTAAGAGTTTAAATGGGAAATATCTCTGTCCCAACTGCTACCACAGGTGTCAAAGGAAGGTTTAGCTAGAGCAAAAGAAGTGTGGAGAAAACTGTTTAGTTGGAACAGAAGGCAATTTTTAGCCCAAGATTGTATCACCTCTAAACCAAAAGCTGTGAGGAACAATGACAGACTCAGAATGGATAGTCCCAGGTTCAGGTCCCACCATGGTCACTGCTTGGCTGAGAAACCTCAGATGAATCTTTTTCATCCTAAGCCTTGTTCCCCAGTTCTAAAATGAGTGGATTGGAAGGATTGCTCTTTAAGTAAGTGCTGTCTGGATTTTACTTTCTCCAATTCTGTACAATCTAGATATGCACTCACAAGAGAAAGCTATGGTAGTGATCCAGGTTACTTCTGTATTTTCTGCCATTCTTCTTTGGTACCCATGGAGGCACACCTTACACAGGCATGGATTTGTTAACATAGCATATTCTACTCTTTTTGTAGAATAAGGGATATCTCTAAACACTCCCCACTCTTGTGCTATTGAAAGGGAAATGGGGGACACTGCATTCAGTACAGAAAAAAAAGTCACTGTCTGTTATAGAATATATTTTTTTACTCCTAGGAGCAGAAAGTGCTTTACGAACATTTAAAATAAAATACCCTCATTTTATAAATGAGGAAGCAGGAAATAAAAGTGATTTTATCAAAGTCATTCAGTAAGGCCAGTAAGAGAAAAAATCTTTTTTAATGAGTTCTCTGCAAAAGATGATAATCTTCTTTCTAAATCCTTTGGGATAAAAAGAGCCTTGGCTTAGTTCTAGGTTACCTTGACCAATGATTGGTGGTATTGCCTCTTACAACCTTAGAACTCATAATCAGGATATTGAGGCACAGGGTAAATAAAACTGAAAATGCCTTACAAAGTTGCCTCATCTGCCTCTCTCAGGTATCCCATATCTGTGAAATAAATTCTATCCTCAAATGCCTCTAGAGAAGCTGTACTAGCTTTCTTCGGTTATTTGCATTAGTGTCTCATACCCTTCACCACTAAGAAATTCTTCGTTAGGTCTAGTTGAGTTTATTATGCTGTTGCTTCAAGTAATTTCCATTTGATATGTTTAAGTCTGGGGTTTTCAAACTTACTAGTCATTTGGGTTTTCCTTTCTGTAAATTGCCTGTTGTGATACTTCCCAATTGTCTTTATTTACATCTTGATGTACACATAGAAAATGACAAGACATTTATAAACCAGTAATATTTGTATAGCATACTAAGGTAAAGGGATGAAGCAGCTCATCTGCCTAATGTGACCAGCTTATGGGTTTCTGGCTGCCCTAGGTCCTACCTACCCATACCACCTGGATATTCCAGACTCTGTTCTCATCTTTTGCCAATTTTCCTGTAGTTTCTCATATTTTTCCTGCTGATTTATAGGAGACCCTTATATATGTCAGATACTAATCCCTTCAGTTTTCCATGTTCCATCTTTTTCCTGCCATCCTTTTGTTTTTCAATGGTTTTGTTTCATTTGAAGAAATGGTTTCCTGGTCCAAAAAGGGAAAGAAGAAAAGAAAAAAGTACTAATTTAAGCATTCTGTTTCTAACTTACCTTTTGTTATCATTAACATGAGAAGAGATAGTCATTCTGCATTTATTCAACATATATTATTAAGCAGTAACTATATGCTACGTACTGTGTTAAACTCTGGGTACAGCTGTGAGCAGGACAACCATGGTCATCATTCCCTAATTTTCTTAAAATTAACTTCAGGATGTTTATCAGGCCTCCCATCAGACCTCTAGAAAGTCAGAGCTGAAAGGAGCCCTGGAAATCTTTTTTCATGGTTGAATCTTTTTTCACGGCTTTTTTCAGGGCTAATTCATGCTGACTGTAATTGATTTGATAATTCCCACAATATTCTTAATTACTGTTGTCCTGCCTTCCCCCCATGCCCACTTTACTCCTAGGAGGCAAAGGAGAGGCTCTCAGAAACTGCCCCTGTTAAATCAGTTTGCACCTACTCCCATATTATCCTGTCTTCTTTTACCATTCATATGGGCTTAGAGGGTATTCAAAGCATACTTGGTAGTAAGAACCACAGACCCCTTCTGCTCCCTCTGCCCTATGAAAGGCCCTCAGAGGTCCGCTGAATCTTCTCTTCTCCAGGACAAACAGCGCTGGTGCCCTCCACCATTCTTCATGGTGTTGCTTTACAGGCCCTCTACCCTGCTTACTGCCCTCTGGCTCTGTATCCTTTTCTCCATATTACTCTGAAAACAGGGCTCAGAATTGAATGATGCTCTCCTGTAGTGGTGTGACTGACTACCTTCCTATTACTTCTCACTTTCCACCCTCTCAATCTGTTTCTTCTTTTTCCCTAACTTAAAATGGCATTAGGTTTTATGGAAGTCACATTCCACTGCCAGCTTATCTTAAGCTTATATACCCTCAAAAATGAGTGAATGAGAAGAAACAAATATTGACTGACCCCTTAGCTAAACCTCCATTGTTGCTGTGTAAATTTTGATATAGTCACCAGGTCAACCAAAGGAAGGGGATTAAAAATAAAAGCAAGACTCCAGGGAACTAGTCATCTATCCTGATCTTTCTCCCCTCAGAAGCCCATACAGTTGTTTGGCATAGGGGCTAGGGTGACATTATGGGGTTCTCAGACTACTTTCATATTCTTATATCCCATCTCTTATTTCCTTGATAAGGGCAGTTTTTATTTGTAATCCTTTCAGCAAGTCTTAACCACTAGGGCCAGGAATTTTGAGAATGCACTGGGTTCTCTAACTTTCACTAGTTATATTGTACTCAAGACAGCCTTCTTAAGGCTATATTTTCTTTACAGTCTTCTGGCAAAGATGTTTTTTCCCTTTTTTTTAATCATAAAGACAATTTGAAAACAGCATTAAAGAAAGTTTGAAAATAGGAACAAAATCAACCAGAATCCACCAAATAGAACTGTTCACACTTTTGTATAATTCCTTCAAATCTATCCATATGTATATATATTTACAGTGTAGTTTTCATAGTAACATACCATTTTGTGTTCTGCTTTTTAATATTATATCATAAACACTTCTCTTTGTTTCTAGACAGTCTTCCTAATAATCATTTTTAATGGCTATGTAATATTTCACCACGCTAAATGTACCACAATATATTTATAATCTAGCATTAGCTTTAAATAAAAACAGTTGACAAAACACTCTAGGGTACCACTGTCCTATGGGAAGTAACATTTTTCATACTATATATCTTAATGTTCCCTTGCTATAACACACATAATGTAACTGAAAGAAAATGGTGTCCTTGACAGTGGCAAATAACATATTTGTGGAATTGGAAAGCTGCACTGGCATTTCTATTTATTATTTATTTTCCAGAGCCCACTTTTTTCTTCTTTTTCATTTCTGTTATATCCCATACTCATGTTGAAATCTAGGATCCTTGCTGCACTTTGGGGATTTGATGGTAATTTGTTTCTTCCCTGAGACCTTTCAAATGGAAACAGCGAACAAAACTATTAAGTATTTCTGAACTGGCTTCTCAGGGGATTAATAGAACTGTCCAGGCTTGCTTCTTCTGTCTCCCAATGTGGTCACTCACAAATATTTACTACTTATCCAGAAGTGACATGCTGATATGACATAGTTACCATTTTTTTCCAGCTGTGCTCATAGGCATACCTTAGGAAGAAAAATTGGGAGAAGGGCAAGGAAATCTATGCCCCCTTGCCTAATGTCAAGATGGAAAAGTTCCTGCCAGATGATATGCTCACTGCTTTCCACATTCTACTGTAGCTAAGATACTTCCAAAGGTGATAGGGTAAGGAAAAGAGAGAGGAAGAGAGGGGAGAAAGACAGAGGCAAGCAAACCTTGGGAATTACATATTAGATAGGGAGGAGCCTAGAGGAGTTTATTGCCACTCTCCCTGTTAGTCAAGGAAAGCTTTCGAGGAGGCAGAATTTTGTGAGTTATTTCAGAAAAGGGAGTGGAGCTAAAAGGGTATTCTGGGAATAGAGTCTCCTTCCTGGTCAGGAATTGGATATTAATGGGTGCAGAACATCTTGAGTGTGTAAGTCAATAAAGGCAACTGCCATGAATTAAATGTCAATATAAGCATAGACTATTAATTTGCAAACTGTTGAAAGATACTAATTAATGGCTGAATTGTATGGTGAGAAGAGATAAGGGATGTGAGATTTTGGTAGTAGTTGATAAAGGGTATTGAAGCCAGGGTTGAGGATCTTCCTCAAGTATGCCTAGATTGACCTCATTGGAAGCTGTGTTAGGGAAGACAAAGTGGAGGTTGGACACGGCCAGAGGTTATGTCTATCACTACAGTGCTTCTTATTAGAGGCGAAACACTTAAAAATGGTGTTAGGAAAATCACATAAAACTTTTAGATGAAAGCAAGTAAAACAATAATGTATTCTCACCAAAGACATTTTCACAAGCTAATGATTTCTAATAAAGATAGTGACCACTCCTAAAAATCTACAGCAGTACGTTCAGAATGGAAGACCATGGCTTCTTTTGTCCTGACTTGTGGTGTGCCCTGGGTCTTGTTATTCTCTTGGTGCTCTCTTAACAGACCAATTGCTCTTTCATTGATCCTTCCCTTTCATCTTTTGGCCAAGTGTATTAATTCACAAATATGTCATTAACATTTTTTTTAAATTTTTTATTAAGGTATTATTGATATACACTCTTATGAAGGCTTCACATGAAAAAACAATGTGGTGACTACTTTTACCCATATTTTCAAGTCCACACCCATACCCCAATGCAGTCACTGTCCATTAGTGTAGTAAGATGTCACGGATGCACTTTTTGCCTTCTCTGTGCTACACTGTTTTCCCCGTGACCCCCCACACCATGTGTACTAAACATAATACCCCTCAATCCCCTTCACCCACCCTCCCAACCAGCCTTCCCACACACCTCCCCTTTTGTAGCCACTAGTCCCTCCTTGGAGTCTGTGAGTCTGCTGCTATTTTGTTCCTTCAATTTTGCTGTGTTGTTATACGCCACAAATGAGGGAAATCATTTGGCACTTATCTTTCTCCGCCTGGCTTATTTCACTGAGCATAATATCCTCCAGCTCCAAACATGTTGTTGCAAATTGTAGGATTTGTTTCTTTCTTATTGCTGAATAGTATTCCATTGTGTATATGTACCACCTCTTCTTTATCCATTCATCTACTGATGGACACTTACATTGCTCCTGGCTGTTGTAAATAGTGCTGTGATAAACATAGGGGTGCATATGTCTTTTTGAATCTGAGAACTTGTATTCTTTGAGTAAATTCCAAGGAGCGGGATTCCTGGGGCAAATGGTATTTCTATTTTTATTTTTTTGAGGAGCCACCATATTGCTTTCCGCAGTGGTTGAACTTTGAACTAGCTTACATTCCCACCAGCAGTGTAGGAGGGTTCCCCTTTCTCTGCATCCTTGCCAGCATTTGTTGTTCTTAATCTTTTAGATGGTGGCCATCCTTACTGGTGTGAGGTGATATCTCATTGTGGTTTTAATTTGCATTTCCCTAATGATTAGTGATGTGGAGCATCTTTTTATGTGTCTGTTGGCCATCTGAATTTCTTCTTTGGAGAATTATCTCTTCATCTCTTCTGCCCATTTTTTAATAGGGTTATTTGCTTTTTGGGTGTTGAGGTGTGTGAGTTCTTTATATATTTTGTATGTTAACCCCTTGTCAGATATGTCATTTACAAATATATTTTATTCTTTTTGATGCAATTGTGAATGGAATTGTTTTCCTGATTTCTCTTTCTGCTAGTTCATCATTAGTATATAGGAATGCCACTGATTTCTGTGTATTGATTTTGTATACTACAACTTTGCTAAATTCAGATATTAGGCCAGGGAGTTTTGGAGTGGTTTCTTTAGGGTTTTTTATGTACAATATCATGTCATCTGCAAACACGGGCAGTTTAACTTTTTCCTTGCCAGTCTGGATGCCTTTTATTTCTTTGTGTTGTCTGATTGCTGTGGCTAGGACCTCCAGTACTATGTTGAATAGAAGTGGGGAGAGTGGGCATCCTTGTCTTCTTCCCGATCTTAAAGGAACAGCTTTTAACTCCTCACTGTTAAGTATAATGTTGACTGTGGGTTTGTCATATATGGACTTTATTATGTTGTGGTACTTGCAATCTATACCCATTTTGTTGACAGTTTTATTATGAATGGGTGTTGAATTTTGTCAAATGCTTTTTCAGCATCTATGGAGATGATCATGTGGTTTTTGTCCTTCTTTTTGTTCATGTAGTGGATGATGTTGATGGATTTTTCAATGTTGTACCATCCTTGCATCCCTGGAATAAATCCTATTTGATCATGATGGATGATCTTTCTGATGTATTTTTGAATTCCGTTTCCTAATATTTGTTGAGTATTTTTGCATTTATGTTCATCAGGGATATTGTTCTGTAATTTTCTTTTTTTGTACTGTCTTTGTCTGGTTTTGGTATTAGAGTGATGCTGGCTTCATAGAATGAGTTTGGAAGTATTCCCTCTTCTTCTACTCTTTGGAAAACTTTAAGGAGGATAGGTATTAGGTCTTCACTAAATGTTTGATAAAATTCAATGGTAAAGCCATCTGGTCCAGGAATTTTGTTCTTAGGTAGTTTTCTGATTACCAATTCAATTTCGTTGCTGGTAGTTACTCTGTTCAGATTTTCTTATTCTTTCTGGGTCAGCCTTGGAAGGTTGTATTTTTCTAGAAAGCTGTCCATTTCTTCTAGTTTATCCAGTTTGTTAGCATATGATTTTTCATAGTATTGTCTAATAATTCTTTGTATTTCTGTGATGTCTGTAGTGATTTTTCCTTTCTAATTTCTGATTCTGTTTATGTGTGTATACTCTCCTTTTTTCTTGATTAGTCTGGCTAGGGGATTGTGTATTTTGCTTATTTTCTCAAAGAACCAGCTCCTGCTTTCCTTGATTCTATTGTTTTATTCCTCTCAATTTTATTTATTTCTTCTCTTATCTTTATTATGTCCCTCCTTCTACTGACATTGGGCCTCATTTGTTCTTTTTTTTCTAGTTTCATTAATTGTGAGTTTAGACTCTTCATATAGGATTGTTCTTCTTTCCTGAGGTGGGCCTGTATTGCAATATACTTCCCTCATATCACGGCCTTCGCTGCATCCCACAGATTTTGCGGTGTTGAATTATTGTTGTCATTTGTCTCCATGCATTGCTTAATCTCTGTTTTTATTTGGTCATTGATCCATTGGTTATTTAGGAGCATGTTGTGAATTCTCCATGTGTTTGTGATTTTTCATTTTCTTTGCATAATTCATTTCTAGTTTCATACCTTTGTGGTCTGAGAAACTGGTTGATACAATTTCAATGTTTTTGAATTTACAAAGGCTCTTTCTGTGGCCTACTATATGATCTATTCTTGAAAATGTTCCATGTGCACTTGGGAAGAATGTGTATTCTGCTGCTTTTGGGTGTAGAGTTCTGTCGATGTCTGTTAGGTCCATCTGTTCTAATGTGTTGTTCAGTGCTTCTGTCTCCTTACTTATTTTCTATCTGGTTGATCTGTCCTTTGGAGTGAGTGGAGTGTTGCAGTCTCCTAGAGTGAATGCATTGCATTCTATTTCCCCTTTATATCTGTTAGTATTTGTTTCACATATGTAGGTGCTCCTGTGTTGGGTGCATAGGTATTTATAATGGTTATATCTTTTTGTTGGATTGACCCCTTTATCATTATGTAATGTCCTTCTTTGTCTCTTGTGACTTTCTTTTTTGAAGTCTATTTTGTCTGATACAAGTACTGCAACTCCTGCTTTTTTCTTCCTATTAGTTGCATGAAATATCTTTTTCCATCCCTTCACTTTTAGTCTGTGTATGTCTTTGGGTTTAAAGTGAGGCTCTTGTAGGCAGCGTATAGATGTGTTTTGTGTTTTTTATCCATTCAATGACTATGTATTTTGATTGGTACATTCAGACTATTTACATTTAGGGTTATTATTGACAGGTATGTACTTATTGCCATTGCAGGCTTTAGATTCGTGGTTACAAAAGGTTCAAGGTTAACTTCCTTACTATCTAAGAGTCTAACTTAACTCACTTAATATGCTATTACAAACACAGTCTTCAGGTTCTTTTTTTCTCCTCCTTTTTCTTCCTCCTCCATTCTTTATATATTAGGTATCATATTCAGTACTCTTCGTCTATCCCTTGATTGACTTTGGGGCAGTTGATTTAATTTAGCATGTGCTTTGTAATTAACTGTTCTCCCTTCTTTACTGTGGTTTTATTACCTCTGGTGACAGCTTTTCAACCTTAGGAACACTTCTATCTATAGCAGTCCCTTCAAAATACACGGTGGAGATGGTTTGTGGGAGGTAAATTCTCTCAGCTTTTGCTTATCTGGGAATTGTTTAACCACTCCTTCAAATTTAAATGATAACCTTGCCGGATAAAGTATTCTTGGTTCTAGGCTCTTCTGCTTCATTGCATTAAATACATCATGCCACTCCCTTCTGGCCTGTAAGGTTTCTGTTGAGAAGTCTGATGATAGCCTGATGGGCTTTCCTTTGTATGTGATATTATTTCTCTCTCTGGCTGCTTTTAATAGTCTGTCCTCATCCTTGATCTTTGCCATTTTAATTACTATATGTCTTGGTGTTGTCTTCCTTGGGTCCCTTGTGTTGGGAGATCTGCGCACCTCCGTGGCCTGAGAGACTATCTCCTTCCCCAGATTGGGGAAGTTTTCAGCAATTACCTCCTCAAAGACACTTTCTCTCACTTTTTATCTCTCTTCTTCTGGTACCCCTGTAATGCGAATATTGTTCTGTTTGGATTAGTCACACAATTCTCTCAATATTCTTTCATTCTGAGAGATCCTTTTTTCTCTCTGTGCCTCAGCTTCTTTGCATTCCTCTTCTCTGATTTCCATTTCATTTATTGTCTCCTCCACTGTATCTAATCTGCTTTTAAAACTTTCTGTTGTATGTTTCATTTCTCATACTGTCTTCTGTAATGATTGGATCTCCGAGCAGAATTCATCCCCGAGTTCTTGAATATTTTTCTGTACCTCCATGAGCATGTTAATGATTTTTATTTTGAAATCCCTTTCAGGTAGATTCATGAGGTCAATTTCATTTGAGTTTTTCTCTGGGGTTGTATTCATTATTTTACTTTGGACCAGGTTCCTTTGGTGTTTCATATTTGTATATGGCACCCTCTCGTACCCAGAAGCTCTACTCTCTGGAGCTGCTCAGCTTCTGAAGCAATGTCGGGGGTCACAGGGGAGCGGTATTGGTGCCCGGAGGTAGGAAAGAGCTGTTTTCTCCTTTCCGGCTGCTATGCCTGTGTCCACTTCCAGAACCAGTGGGCCAAGCACACAGGTATAAGCCTCTGTGCTTTGTGTTTGTAGTTGCTGTAGACGGGACTTCCCTCTGGCTGGCCCAATGCCAGGGTAAGTTTCACTGATTTGTGAGCCAGGTGGGGCTGGCCAGGAGAAAGGCTCAGTAGGCTCTGTATCACGGAAAGGGTCCTTGGAGCTCTGTAGCCAGCTAGGGAGCTGGAGCTCCTGAAGATCATGAACGTTCCCAACCTGCTGGGCAGAGTGCACCTGGACAATTTTGTCTACCTGTCCTTTCTCCTGAGAATTAAGTTCTGTGCAATCCTTGCCCCTTTAGCAGCCTTCTCGTTGTTAGGAAGTCTCTCAGACTTCCCACATTTCTTTTGTCCCAGAGCCACTGGATATGGATCCCTGATTTCCACAAGTGGCTGGAATCTCAGTCTCTCCAGGTATTCTGCCTGTCTTAGCTTTCCAACCCCATAATCGTGAGAGTACCATGAAAACACCATGAAATGTAGGTTTGTGCTCCTAGATCAGATCTACGGAGTTAGGTATTCAGCAGTCCTAGGCCTCCACTCCCTCCCCGCTCTGTTTCTCTTCTTCCCACTGGTGAGCTCTGGTCGGGGAAGGGCTTTGTTCCCACTGGGGCACGGCTTTGGTATGTTACCCTGTTCCATGAGGTGTATTCTTTTCTCCAGGTTTATGCAGTTTGGCACAGTCCTCTTTCCTGTTGCTCTTTCAGGAGTAGTTGTATTAATTATATTTTCATATTATATGCGGTTTTAGGAGGAAGCCTCTGTCTCACCTCTAACATCCCCATCTTTAATCCTCTCTGTCCTTAACATTTTTAAAAGACTATACCTGGGTACTTGTGAGCATGTTGGTTCAGCTCATCCAAATTGATCTCCCCTGGCCAGCTACCTGAGATGGCTAAAGACATTCGCTGTGAGGAATTGTTTGGATTTGCCAATTCCTCTTTCCTTTTGGAAAGTTTTCCTGCCTGGGTCTATTGCCAAATTGTTTACAAAGTTATTAAAGCCTTTTGGATTGGTCCTGTAAGAAATAAAACTTCAGAGATGTGAATGGATCCAGCTAAATCAATAACTACTAACATGAGTAAAAATGTTTGTGCTTAACCAGCTTCTGAGAAAGGACCCTGTGACTTTTGGGGTTCATGTCATAGGGAATGGTAAGCAAAGCCCCATACTCTAGAGTCTTTGTACTATGAAGACCTTTGCTTGAGATCCAGCTTTCCTAATTACTCACAGGTAGAGTGAATTCCTTTTCTAAACTTCAGTTTCCTCATATGTAGCATGGAAATGATTATTCTCTGTCTACTTCATGGAACTGAAAAGAGGTCCCCAAATGCTTAGGAGGTGATAAAGCCCTTGAGGAAGAGCAGAGGCATCCTCACCCTGAGCTTTTCCTTTATTTGCAGGGCTACCTGAAGCAATGCCGGAAGAGAAGGGATATGTTCAGTGATGAGCAACTGAAGGTGATCTTTGGGAACATTGAAGACATCTACAGGTTTCAGATGGGCTTCGTCAGAGACTTGGAGAAACAGTACAATAATGATGACCCCCACCTCAGCGAGATAGGACCCTGCTTCCTGGAGCACGTAAGCATTTTCCCCTTTGGGGAAGGCTTTGAGAGAGGTTAGGAAGCAGTGGAAGGATTATCCATATTGTCTGGTTCTGCACAGCTGCTTTGTCTTCTGACAGGAGTTGGATTCCTCTCAGACACCTGATGTTGTCCCCCTTGCCAGGGCACAGAGACTTAGGAATGTACTGTAATTTGGCCTAAGACTCATTTTCTTTACTGTTCCTTTCACTTTTCTCTCTCCTTCTGGGCAGTTACCAATAGGATTTTTCATCAGCTTCTCTTTTTGTTCCTGTTGGGTTCAGTTTCCATGAAAGTGTTTTGGGAGGCACTCTTGAACATACTCACTGCATGAATAACTAGGAATCTGAGAAATAGGAGAATCCATGGTCATCATGAAAGTAGGCTGCTGCAAGGTATTTATGGGAGAGCACTAGGGTGGGGGAAATGACAAGTGTAGGGAAAGGGGCCATGTGACTTAGAGGAAGGAGTGCTAGGAAATAGGAAAGTGAGGATTTCAGTCCTGTCTGTAAATGACTGGGTAACTAGGTAAGTCCCTCACCTTCTTTGGCCTTCCTCTTATGGAATATGAGAACGTTTCCTTGTATACCTCTCTGGTTCTTTAACATCTTTTAGGTGTCATTTGCAGACAACCTGCTTGTTTTGACAACTCCTTTTCCCCCTTTTCAAAAAGTGTTTATTTTTAAAGAGGTAATATGTGCACATGATACAAAATTCAAATGACTCATATAGTGTGCAGCTAAAAGTAAGTCTTCTTGCAAATTCTCCTGCTTTGCTTATGGGAATGTGTGCTGGGGGGATATCCCTGAGACCACCTCTATGTTTGGCGATTTGCTAGAAGGACTCATAGGACTCAGGATAAAGTCATACTCACAGTATGACTTATTACAGCTAAAGATACAAAGCAAAATCAGCAGAAGGAAAAGACACATGGGTCAAAGTCTGGAAGAAACTAGGTGCAAGCTTCCAAGAGTTCTCTCCCAGACGGGTCATACAGGTGACAACACATCTGAAATGTTGTCTACCAGAAAAACTCATTAGGCACTCATTGCCCCAGATTTTTATGGGGGGCTGGTGATATAGGCACCCTCTGCCTAGCATGTACCAAAATCCAGACTTCCAGAAAGAGAGATGTTCAAAATAAATCATACTGTTTATAAAAACAATTTAGGCACAGTGAGCTACTCTTGTTAGGGAATAGTGAGAATCCTCTTGAGAGCCACGTTCCAAGATGCCAGTCAAGGGCCAACCTTTCAATCAGACTTCTAAGGATAGCAGCCTCAGACCTGACATGTTAAGTCTTCTGCACAGTATTTAAACTGGTTCAGCCATGCCCGAAAGTACCTGGGTAGGTATTTACCAAACTTAAGCATATGTATGACCTAGTGGTTCCATTCCTGAATTTATATCCCAGAGAAATAACCACAGAGGTTCATGAGGGAACATTTGCAAGGCTGTTGATTGCATGGCAGTGTTGTATGTGGTGAAGTGCAATTAGAAGCAACTTAGATGTTTATCACTAGGGGATGGATAAGAAACATATGGGGGATGCTTACTGTGTGGTAGTATGTAGCAAGAAACAACAGACTAGATGAATGTAACTTATAGCAATATGGATAGGTATCATAAACGTAGTGTTGAGTGCAGAAGGTAAAACAGAATAGTGCTTCTCAATTGGAGCGTGCCTTGTGCTTTATACGGTGTTTAATAGCATTCCTGGTCTCTACCCACTGGATGCCAGTAGCATACCCACAATGTTTGTAGCAACGAAAAATGTCTCCAGCCATGGTCAGATGTCTCCTGGGGAACAAAAAGAACCACACTGATGTATTGAAATGATCATATCGTCTACTCTTAATCTGCAAATGTGGTGAATTGGGTTATTTTCATGTTAAATGAACATTGTATTGCTGAGATAAATCCTACCAGTCATACTATATTATCCTTTTCTTTGTATTTGTTAGCTTTTGATAAAAAAATTAGTTTATCCTTTTATTATTCCATTCTAGGATTTCATTTCTTATCAGCTTTGTTTAGGTAAAATTTACATACAATAAAATTCACCAATTTTAAGTGTATAATTCAGTGAGCTTTAACAAATATATGTATAATTGTCTATGTAACTACCATCACGATCAAGATATAGTACATTTTGATCACTTCAAGTTATCTCTTTCTCTCTTTGTAGTCAATCTATGCTCCCACCCCTCGGCCTTGGTGAACACTGATCTTCTTACCATTACTGTAATTTTACTTTTCTGACAACATCATATAAATGGAATCATACAGTAGTAATCATCTGTTGTGTAGCTTTGTTCACTTGACATAATGTCTTTAATATCCATCCATGTTGTTGCATGTATCACTAGTTGATTTTTATTACTTAGTAATACCACCCATCACAGGTACATTCCAGGACATCTGGGTTATTCACTAGGTTGTTTACATCTGTGGGATTACCAAGTTTGCATAGTAGGTGTTCTAAAACTTTATAAGATACTACCAAACTCTTTTCTAAAGATGCTATACCTCTTTGCATTCTCACTTCTAATATGTAAGAGTTCCAATTGCTCCATATGATTGTCAGCACTTGGTATTATCAATAGCCATTCTAATAGGTGTATAGTGGTATTTCATTGTTTTAATTTGTATTTCCCTAATAACTAATGATGTTGAGCATTTTTTCATGTGCTTATATGCCATGTGTATAAAAATTTGCTGAAGTGTCTGTTCATGTCTTTTTTTTAATTACAAATTTTTTTATTAAGGTATTATTGATACACACTCTTATGAAGGTTTCACATGAAAAAACAATGTGGTTACTACATTGACCCATATTATCAAGTCCCCCCCATACTCCATTGAAGTCACTGTCCATCAGTATAGTAAGATGCCACAGAGTCACTACTTGTCTTCTCTGTGCTACACTGTCTTCCCTGTGACCCCACACACACACCATGTGTGAAAATCAAAATACCTCTTAATCCCTTTCTCCTTCCCTCCCCACCCATCCTCCCACACCCCTCACCTTTGGTAACCACTAATCACTTCTCGGAATCTGTGAGCCTGATGCTGTTTTGTTCCTTCAGTTTTGCTTTGTTGTTATACTCCACAAATGAGGGAAATCATTTGGTACATGTCTTTCTCTGCCTGGCTTATTTCACTGAGCATAATACCCTTTAGCTCCATCCATGTTGTTGCAAATGGTAGGATTTGTTTCTTTCTTATGGCTGAATAGTATTCCATTGTGTATATGTACCACCTCTTCCTTATCCATTCATCTACTGATGGACGCTTACATTGCTTCCATATCTTGGCTATTGTAAATAGTGCTGCAGTAAACATAGGGGTGCATATGTCTTTTTGAATCTGAGAACTTGTATTCTTTGGGTAGATTCCTAGGAGTGGAATTCCTGGGTCAAATGGTATTTCTATTTTGAGTTTTTTGAGGAACCTCCATATTGCTTTCCACAATGGTTGAACTAATTTACATTCCCACCAGCAATGTAGGAGGGTTCCCCTTTCTCTGCATCCTCACCAGCATTTGTTGTTCTTAGTCTTTTGGATGGTGGCCATCCTAACTGGTGTGAGATGATATCTCATTGTGATTTTAATTTGCATTTCCCTGATGATTAGTGATGTGGAGCATCTCTTCATGTCTGTTGGCCATCTGAATTTCTTCTTTGGAGAATTGTCTGCTCATATACTCTACCCATTTTTAATCAGGTTATTTGCTTTTTCGGTGTTGAGATGTGTGAGTTCTTTATATATTTTGGATGTTAACCCTTTGTTGAATATGTCATTTACAAATATATTCTCCCAAACTGTAGGATGCCTTTTTGTTCTGTTGATGGTGTCCTTTGCTGTACAGAAGCATTTTAGTTTGATGTAGTCCCATTTATTCATTTTTGCTTTTGTTTTCCTTGCCCAAGGAGATGTGTTCATGAAAAATTTGCTCATGTTTATATTCAGGAGATTTTTGCCTATGTTTTCTTCTAAGAGTTTTATGGTTTCATGACTTACATTCAGGTCTTTGATCCATTTCAAGTTTATTTTTGTGTATGGGGTTAGACAATAATCCAGTGTCATTCTCTTACCTGTAGCTGTCCAGTTTTGCAAACACCAGTTGTTAAAGAGGCTGTTATTTCCCCATTGTATGTCCATGGCTCCTTTCTCATATATTAATTGACCATATATGCTTGGGATTATATCTGAGCTCTCTAGTCTGTTCCATTGGTCTATGGGTCTGTTCTTGTGCCAGTACCAAATTGTCTTGATTACTATGGCTCTGTAGTAGAGCT
>JAVSCE010006479.1:0-58740 GCA_032199065.1 Smutsia gigantea
TAGGTGATCTTTTTTCTCTCTCTAGCTGCCTTTAATACCCTGTCTTTATCTTGATCTTTGCCATCTTAATTATTATGTGTCTTGGTGTTGTCTTCCTTGGGTCCCTTGTGTTGGGAGATCTATGAGCTTCGGTGGACTGCGAGACTACTTCCTTCCCCAGCGAGGGAAAGTTTTCAGCAATTATTTTTCAAAGACACTTTCTATCCCTTTTTCTCTCTCTTCTTCCTCTGGTACTCCTATAATGCGAATATTGTTCCGTTTGGATTGGTCACACAGTTCTCTTAATATTCTTGCATTCCTAGAAATCCTTTTATCTCTCTCTGCCTCAGCTGCTCTGTACTCCTGTTCTCTGTTTTCTATTCCATTAACAGTCTCTCGCATCTCATCCATTCTGCTGTTAAGCCCGTCGATCGCTTGTCTGATTTCTGTATTGTCTTTCCTCAGTTCCCTCACTTCCTCCCTCAGCTCTTGCACATTTCTCTGTAGGTCCATCAGCATGGTTATGACTTTTATTCTGAATTCTTTTTCAGGGAGGCTGTGCATTTCCATCCCTTCAGACTCCCTCTCTGGGGTTGTCTGGTTGATTTTGGTCTGAACCATATTCCTCTGTCTTTTCATGGCTGTATAATTTGGTCACTGATAGTTGCCACGTATGTCAGCTGGGCTCTTTAAGACTTTAAAAAGAGAAGAAAAAAAAAGAGAGAAAAAAAAGAAAGAAAGAAAGAAAAAAGAAAAAAAAGAAAGAAAAGAAAAAACAAAAACAAAACAAAACAAAACAAAACAAAAAAAACAAAAAGAAATGCCCACCGGACGTAGATTCTGTGGGAATGCTCTAGGTGGCGCTATTGCCCCACTATTCCACAGCTGTGACTGTGCCGCTCCGCAGGGCCCTTTATCGCTCTGGCAGGGGTGGGAACGAATAGGAGGCTGTTGATCTCAGTGAGAAGTGTTAAGTATGGCTACGCTTCCTCAGTCACCAGCTAAGGCATCTGAAACTCCCCCGGACTCCCAGCCTGCTGGACTGAGTGTGCTGGGGCTATCCGGCTCCTCCGCTGGGCTCCTGTCTCTTTAAGACCGCTGAAGGGAGCGCGCACTTTTTTTTTTTTCCTTCCCGGGAGCCGGCTGCAAGCACCCTGGCGCGTTCCCTGCTCAGATCCTGCCCCTCTGTCTCCCCAATCTCCGCTGCACTGTGCAATGTGGGTCAGCGCTCCCCGCGCAGATCACCGGGGCTGGCTACTTCGCGGGGTGTACTTCCACTCCCTCCCGGCTCTGAATCCTCTCCTCCCGCCGGTGCGCTGGGGTGGGGGAGGGCTCGGGTCCCGCCGGGTCGCGGCTCCGTATCTTACCCGCCTCTTGGGGTGCCGAGTCCTCTCGGGTGTAGCTGCACCCTGTGCACTTTCCTGTGTATTCTCGTCTCTCTTTTAGGAATAGATGTATTTTCTGTGTTTTCGTAGATAAATATAGTGTTGGGAGGAGATTTCTGCCACCCTGCTCACACCGCCATCTTCCCGGAAGTTTTTCGCTCCACCTTTTAATACCATCATATTGGGCATTAGTGTTTCAACATATGAATTTGATGGGGTGACACCAGCTTTTGGACCATAGCAGGTAGCCTCTAAGCTCATTTCTATGTATATAGCAGAGCTTGACTTAGTGATGGTAGAAATAGTAGTGATCTACAGAGATGATTCAGATGAACTCCACTGCCTTGGGTACGGTTGCTCAAGTTGGGCCTGAACGAAGGGACTTGGCTGAGGGGGCATGAATGGGCTCTGAATCACAGCCCACACTCCACTCAGGGGGGACTGACTCTGTGCCCTGGCCATCTTGGAGGAAGGGCCCTCTTTGCAACAGACCCTCTCACAGGGGGCTCCTTTGTGCATTACAGCTGACCAGAGGAACTCCTTTCTCTGAGGCCCTCTGTTTGTTCCGCTGTGTGTTCAGATCCCTCTCCTCCAGGATAGTAGGGCTGTAGTGGAACAGTAAATAAACTGCTCCCCAGTAGGTCCCTGTCTCCCATTCTGGGTGACTTGTATGTCCTACACTGGGGTAACCTGTGTCTTAGACAAAGCAACCAGGTAAGACATATGGTTAAACAATGATGATATCTTGTCTTGGATGTCTTGAGCCTGAGGGGTTTACGGAAACCAGTCAGGTTGAGACCGACCTGCTGAGCCATGCATCAGTGTGAAATCCAGGTGGATATCTCTGCTATAGGAACTGAAAAGCCTAGGCTTTGGAGGCCGAGCAGTTCCTGGTTTTACTATGCAGGAACTGTGTGATTTCGGACACTGTACTTAACCTTGCCAAGTGTCTAAGACACAGTCACATGAAAAGAGCCTGCTTCATAGGATGTTACAGGATCAAAGCATAAAGTATTTCAAAGGACCGGAAGAGTGCCGACTTCATAGTAAATGCTCAGTTCTCATTTGCCGTCCCCACACCCACCCCTCCTGGGCCCTTCCTTCTTGCACTTCCTCCTAAATTCCTTTCCAGTAATGCTGATATAAATATTGGGATTATTGTAACTAAAACCACTTCTAGTTCTACTAATTCATACAATGTTAGCACTGCAAGAGGCCAGTTTAGGTAGATTTGGGACTTGGTAGTACCTAATTTGATTAAAATTAAGAGAGTTGTAAAGACCTACCTTCAATTCCAAAAATTTACCTGCATAAGTATATGATGCATGAGATGTGGATTAACATTAACATTAGAAAAAGACTTAAAAGTTTTTAGTTGAGAGCAATCTAACATCCATTGGCCAGCCTAAGCACACAAGCAGGCCCAAAAGTGAGGAGTGGGGCAGGGTGCCCACCAACCATGAAGCCAAGGCGAGGGGTGGGTGTATGACATCTCTACAGGGGAGTGAAAAATTGAGGCCATGATTTAATCTACCACAAGGATTATGCACTGGTGTAGATGACTTTTATCAACAACCATATAGGGTATACATTTTCAGTGGGGCCATGTCTTAGTAACTTAGGACTGCTGTAAAAATTACCACAGGCTGAGTGGCTTAAACAATACATATCTATTTCCTACAGTTTTGGAGGCTGAGAAGTCTAAGAGCAAGGTGGAGGTCTAGGAGTCTAAATCCAAGATCTGTTGTCTGGCAAGGACTCTCATGTGTATCCTCACATGGCAGAGAACACAGAACGGAAGGGCTAGCTCTATTCTTCTTATAAGGACATGAATCCCATTCTTAGGGTTCCACCCTCACGCCCAATTACCTCCCGACATCTCCACCTCCAAATACCGTCATAGTGGGGCTTCAACATAGTGAATTTTTGGGGGGGGTCAGGCACAAGCATTTATCCCATAGCAGGTCAGTATTTCAGCCAAGGGCAAAAACTGATTCTTAGGAGAAAATAATCTTACTGTATTTATGTGTAAGTCTCAGGTACACATACAATATGTAAACAGATATGTAGTATATCTGTGCTATTAAAATTCAGTGTGGGGGTTAATTAGAAAAAGTTTATCTAAAAAGGCTCCTTAGGGGAAGCAATAATTTTTTAAAAGTCCAAGTATTGCCGTCTGGTATTATTGTTTTTATTAAATAGATGTTTAAATGTAGGTTGAGAGGTTAAATAATTTGCCCACACAAAATGATTTGGTAGGAGAGCTCTGACCCAAGCCCTGTGTGGTGCAAAAGCGTGTGTTTTATTCACAGCACCACACTGTCTCCTTGCTGCTTGTCCTGAGGATGGGAAACAGTTCTCCGACCTTCCATCCCCTGCATCCCACAGGTATTTTTCGGATTCCCCTCCTCCCAATTCCTCAGTCTCCTCCCTGTGGTGGCCTGGACCCTCCAGTACTGCTTTGTTGGGGTGCATCTCTATGGTTTCTTTGCTTGTGGAGGAGTTCTCTAGGAGAAAATTCGGCTACTGGGTTGGAGGAATGGGTATTTGTATTTTAATGCCCGTGCAGAGGAATTACCCACGGGACTGGCCCTTTCTCTGTGGGATTTCAAGGGCCCTCCCAGGCCAGTGGGAAGCAATTTGGAGCTGTGTGCCTTGCAGACCCGTGCAGAAAATCATAGCAGGAAGCGAGATGCCCTGCTCTAACCGAAGCCCTGTGTGCTCTGTATCTTCACTGACCCTCTTGATAAGAATCTCCTGCTGTTATTCTATAAACTGGGTTGTACACCTGAGTTTCTCTGTGTAGCAATTCCAAGAACATTCAATCTTTAAAATGCATTTTATAGTAAACAGAGGTAGCCATGAGAAACACTTTGCAGTTGCTTTGAAAGGTTATTTTGAAAGAATTGAATAGACAATCTCGGTTTTTTACCCTGAGTTTCTAGGATCAATTTATCAGGAATGAGTGGATTTCTTTCTCTCCTTCCCTGAGGGCCCATGCAAGATGAGGAATATAAGGAATAATAGCAAATCAATCAAATTAACATTTAAAAGCTTCTTTTACAAGAGCACTCTGGAGGCCCCTAGTTGGATATATCAGATATGTACACCCTCCCCAACTACCCCTTTCCCTCCACCCCCGCCGCCTCCGCCCATCCTATCCCAGTCATGGTCTAGAAGGGTGGGCTTCAGCTTCTCCACAGAGATGCTAGTAGCTAACCTGAGGAAGCAGGGCCTTCCTGAGGGAGAGGACACTTGGGCACTCTCAGCGAGGGCACCAGGCGCCACTCACTCTGGCTCTCAAGAGAAAAATAGAGAACTGTTCAGAGCCATTGTTAGAGAAAAGGTTACGCCCACATTTTCAGTAACCACACTTACATGACTGTCAAGTGCTAAAACTTACATACCTTGGATGCCTGTGAACGCCAGGGTTATTTTCTTAGAACAAAAAGAAAATAAGTGTGTCCCACTTGATATAATAAATTCCTGTGTCTCAGTTCCCCCATATTTAAAATGGGGATCATAAGGATACTCTCGTGTATTAGCTTGCTGGCGCTGCTGTAACAAAATACTACAAACTAGATGGCGTAAACAACAGAAAGTTATTGTGTCCCTGTTCTGGAGGCTAGAAGTCCTAGCTCAAGGCGTCAGGAGGCTTGGTTCCTTCTGAGGGCATTCAGCAGCTTGCTGGCATTCTTTGGTGTTCCTACCTCTGCCTTCATCTTCACTTGGTATTGTCCCTGGTGCATTTCTGTATTCAAATTTCCCCTTTTCATAAGGACACCAGTCATATTGGATCAGGGGCCCATCCTACTCCAATTTGACCTCATCTTAATTTAACATCTGCAATGACCCTATTTCCAAACAAGGTCACATTCTTAGGTATTGGGATTTATGAGTTTTTGGGGGGATACAGTTTCACCCATAACACTACCTCCTAGGGTATTGTGTGTATTAAATGAGTATATAAAGTGCCATGAGAGGGATTGGTCTACTTATTATTGGTAAGTAGACATCTTAAAGAAGAACAACATAAGTAATTATCATTAGTATTGAGTCAGGGACTATATTTTTATACTTGCTTCTAATCTTCATAGAAACCTTGACAGTATGTTCTTTATCTCCAATATCCTAAGTTTGCAGATAGGTAAACAGAGGCTGGAGAAGTGAAATATTTCAATATGACTGAAGCTTCTCAGCTTGTTTATGATTGTAAACAAAACTGTAAGCTCACCTTGATTGTGTATTACTCCTTACTTGCTTTTGTATGTAAATACGATTTTCCATATAATGTATTTGAGTTTGCATAATCCAATTTCTACCGTAATATTTCAGATAGGAAGCTCAGCTGTTGCATAAGAATGGTTAACTAACCAGACATATAATAAGTCATTCTGATCTTGTCAATAATGTCTTTAAAATAGTGTCAGATTGCCACTTTAGTTAACATTCGGTGAACATAGCCCCTGATACTGTGTTAGGAATTCCAGACTAATAAAACCCGGTTCCAACCTTCAGAGAGCTCTTGGTTGGATGTGGGAGTGTGCTGAAGGGATGCCAGGCTTGGAATCCACAGGATGAGAGCAGTGGGGCTGAGTATGGTGAGGAAGTCAGACTGATTGTTGGTACCTGGAGAGGGTGCAGCGGAGTTTACAGGGAGTTAGTGAAGAGCTTCAGGCATTCTTATTCCCAGGAGAATCTTAATTTCAGTGTGTTAGGAATGTTAGGTAGAAAGATAGAGTTGGGGAAGGGGAAGATAACCTTCAAGGAAAAAAAACTGCCCAAACTCTGCCCAGGTAGGGAGTCTCATGGGAAGAAAACAGAGGCTTTGCAGGGAGATAACTTCTTGCCTATCCCAGGCCAAACCGGTACCGCCAGGTCCCAATGCAGGCGCAATGGACAAAACTATGAACGGCCCAAACCACACCTGCTCATAATCGCATTTGCGTACCAAGAGGACCGGGTAACTAGAGCTGTCAATCAAACGCCCTCACCCTGTCAGTCAAAAGAAGCGCCTCCCAGTTAGGTGGTGGTAGACCCTCCCCTACGGGTTCAGTGTCCTTGCCAGCTCCTCTCTTGGGGGTATTCAAGTAAAACTTTCCCTCTGCTTAGCCATTGTGTGTCTGCCTTTCACTTTGTTGCAGCAGGGACAAGAATCTAGGAGAACAAACTCAACCCATAACAAACGCAAGCTGCAGGAGGAAGAGACTCATTTCAGCTTTGTCTTTAAGCTCATTGAAGGGCCCTGTCAACAAAGCTGAAAGGTTTGAGATTCTTTTATTTATCAATCCATGCCTGATTTTACAGAAATACGATACAGGTTAAATGGGTACCATTGGCATAGAATTTATCACGTAATCAGTAGATTGGAGGAAAGAAAACCGTCTTTCTCTTTGGGCCATCTTCCATGGGAATTAACAATATAATGGAAGAAAGTTTTTAACTTGTTTGACAGGACCCTTGACAAAATGAGTATTTTTCTGGAGATGGAAATTTTGGGTTTGGTGCCATGTGCAAAAATGCATATGGTACCGTCCTTGCATAAAAAGAGCATATTTCTAGTAGGGGAAGATATACACTCCAAACTTTTCTCGTAGCTGGCCTGAATATGAAACTCTTCCTGCTCTTGGATGAATTATGTTGATGTTGTGATTAATGATAATGGAATAATATTACTTTGTATTTATAGGATGCTTTTAACTTTTCAAAGTGCTTTCCCATAATATTTTTCCTGTCAGACAGTCAAACAAGCGTGGGTACGGATAGAGGCTGGGCTGAGGTCAGGACTGGCTTGAGCTCCTGTGAACTGGGCCTGGCTGCCACTTTTCTGGGGGCAGAGGCCTTCTCTCACCACTCCTTCCTAGCCTGCTGCTTCTGTCCTTCCTCTCCACTTCCCACACCGTGCTTCCATTGTTCTGGTCTTCCTTACTGTTGCCTTGGAGTTCTCTGCATAGCACACTGTGCTCTTTGGAGCAGAGCTATTACAGAAATTAATAAATAATAAATTTCAGTGCTCAGACAGATCAATAAAATGTATGATAAGAAGAGGCCATTATGGCGAATGAAAAATGTACAAGGGGATGCCCACAGCTTGAGTCCACCTTTAGCCAGGAGAAGCTAAGCCTCCTGAAACACCAGAGACCCAGCAGACCACGTCAGGACATTCTGAAGCTTTCCTTTCTTACTTTATCCACAGACGTTTGTTGAAGGTATGGGCCCTGCGGGGTCTGGTGCTGGGCATTGGACACGAAGAGACGTTCTGTATCTAGGAGCTCAACAGTTTAACCAGAGATGGATGATGTTGTCATAACTAATCGTCATGCAATGCCATTGTCTCTGTAGGCAATAAAGATTTCTCAGAGCCCAGAGGGGAAGGAACAAACTGTAGAGAGGAGTGGGAAGAGGCTTTCATTAAAGTGATGACAGTGGACTCGCCTGTAAAGGATGGGTAGGATTTTTTAAGGTGGAAGAGTTAAAATAGGTGTGAGATAGAATGCTTCCAAGGACAAGAAATAGCAGCTGCACAAGCACCTAATTGTACGTGTACTGCCATGTCTAGGAATTTTTTTGGTCCATACTTCTTCCCAAAGCATTTTATGTCTTTCTCGATCTGGGGCAGTCTAGATAACAGCCTTATCTTCACACTCAGTCTGCTCCAATATTTCATGTTTTTACCCTTTAAGAAAATATAAGTCCCAGTAAACAAAATGTGAACAGAGAACAAAGAGACTCAGCCCCAAGGGTGTTGGCAGAGCTGGTGGGCTGCCAGTTTTATCCTGGGGATCTCAGGTTGGCCCCACAGAAGGGAATAGTCCACTTTTCTTACCACCCTGGGCACATGGAGCGAACACAGAAGGCAGGGCGTTTTGCCTCAAAGGTGCTTTTCCTTCTAACTATCCAGTTTCCACATATGTGGCCCAAATCAGCATCCTTAGCCTTCACCTGTCAATACCAATACTCTTCTCCATGCGGGAAGAGGGCAGGACGTGGAGACTGGAAGCCTTAATTTTCTCGGAAGGCAACATCAACGTCCAACCACAACTTTGTTATGAAACCTGATGCAGGACTGACATGAGACGCAAGGAAGGCCCTGTGCTAACAGAAGATTCCTCTCTCATCACCTAAACCTTTTTCCTCTGAATTCTCCTCCTTTCTTATCTACCTACTCTTTATTTCTACCTGTTAGGCAGAGGGTTTTATCCTCTGCCTCATTTCTTGTTTTCCCTATTAAAGCAGCTATTGATAAATTATCTCTGGGGAAAGAGTATATATAATTTAGAGTCAGAGGTGGATTCAAATCTAGGAACTGTTACTTGCTTAGCTACCTGACCTTCGGAAAGTTACTTAACCTCTGAGAGTCTTAATTTCCTTAAATGTAAATTGGGAAATAAATTTGTGTCTTAGATTTGCTGGGAAGATTAAATAAGATACCTTATGTATAGTACATTGCATGATGCCCTGTAGTTCAGCTGTTCCATAAATGGTAGCTATGCTTTTCTCACTGTTGGCGGTGTGGTATGCTGCAAAGAACTTCAGACTGTGAGAGCACGCCAACGATTATGAGCTGTTTGTCCTTGGGCAACTTATTTAACCTTGACTAGTTTTAGTTTTTGCTTTTGAAAATTAAGAAAATGATACCCACCTCATTAGATTTTTGTGTAGATTAATTGGGAGAACCCACATAAAATATTTAGCATGGTGCTTTATATAAAAGGTGTGCAAGAAAATGCCAGCCCCTGCTTTTCTTTCAGGAGGAAGGTTTCTAATTCATTTTATTCTTTGCTAGCATTCTGGCAGAAGTATAGCTAGTAAGCCATGTTGAGCATTAACTGCTGGCTATCCACCCAAATCCTTTCTCCCATTCTTCTTTGCTTTGACCATTTTGTCTCCATTTCCCAGCCTTCATGATAGCAAGTGTGGCCATGTGACTAAGTGGCCACCAATGGAGCGCGATTGGCAATGATGTGTGCCGTTTCCATGCTTGGCCACTGACTTCCCCTAAGCCTTTCTCTGTGCTGTTTCCTCCCTTTCAGACAACTGGGACGGGGCTGCTCAGGGTGATCTTAGAAGCCGGTCAGCTGAGTTCCCCTCAGCCTCAGTTCCTGAATGATACCTTCCACACACACAGACACACACACATACGGACGGACACAGACACACGTACACACATACACACTGAACTGGATGGGAGAGCAACGATTGTCTTTGAGCCATTTAATTTTGGGTCTTTTGTTCTGGCAGATTAGCCTGCCTTAGTACTCATTTTTTTCCTCCTTCTATCTTCAAATTTGACTGAGATAGCTGGAAAAATACCAAACTGAAGAGCACTTTTAAAAGAGCACCAAACCTACAAGCAGAGCTGGGTTTGTGACTTGGCTTTGTACCAAACAGTTGTGTGATCTTTTATTATTCAATCTTTCCCTTCTTATAGAAAAAATGATGATAGTCTATATGACTTTGTTGGGCCATTTAACTTCTTGGGATTCAGATTATTTACCTGCAAAATATGTCACAGAGATATTGTGAAGATCACTTAGGATAATACATGTATAATTTTACATTTGTACAGTCCTATAGAGCTTCACTGTCTAAAATGCTAGCCCCTAGCCATATATTGCTATTTAATACTTCAAATGTAGCTAGTCTGAACTGAGATACTCTGTAAGTGTAAAATACACTCTGGATTTCACAGTCTTGGTACAAACCAATTTTTAAAGTATCAAGTGGCTCAAAAATTGTAATGTTGATTTCATGTTGAAATGACGATATTTTGGGTATATTGTATTAAAGCATATTATTGAACTTGCCTCTTTTTAATGTGGCTGCTAGAAAATGTAAGATTACAAATGTAGCTCACATTCCGTTTCTATTGGACAGACAGAGCTGCTCTAGAGGTGAAAGTATTAGTACTTAGTATGAGTGAATATCCTGTAATACCTCCAAATGCAAGAACTGGGTGGTGAGAATTGGGGATGAAGGTTTGTTTAAACAGTGGCGTTGGTTCTCGTGGGGGCTGTTACTGGCATTAAGGATCTTCTGTGGATACTGTGTGATATACAGAAGTTGCCCAGCCAGAGACAGCTGTTGTTATTCTCCTACCTCTTCCTTTCATCCAAAAGCAGCTTCCACAATCACCAGCTACTGTCTTTGAATTTTCTCATTAAGGAAAGCATTCTTTTGTTTCCTCTTTAAAAATCCTTTCTGAAATATGTTTGCAGTATCAAAGCTGAGATGGTTTTTGTTCTCCTGTATAGCCTTTTTAGTATCACCATCCCCGCAAGTATGCTGACCTCTCTCTGGATCTAATCTTAGGAAACTGAGAGCAATTACCTTCTTTGAAATTAGGGAAATAGGTTTCAAGTCTAGCAGTCCCTATTTAAAGCCCTTTGCTTATTAGCTAATGATTTTGTTTAATCAAGTCATACTGCCCCTTAATTTTTAAAGGAAGGGAGTAAACTAAATGGCTATTATCCTAAACCCAGAAATGCTCTATTTTTCTTAGTTTTTAAAGATCCGTAATTTAGACTGTCTGCATGAAGTATGTGTTTTCCAATACCGCTCTCTTGGAACCAAATGTTTCTTCTCTCCTCTTGTCCTCTCCCCTTCTTTCCTCTTCCTCCCCACTGTTTACCTCTCCTCCCTTCCTTCCATCCCTTTTCCTGTTCTCTCTCCTGTTCTGTCGTTTTCCCTTCTCTCTTCCCTCCTTATCCTTTGTTCACAAAGCAAAGATGGAAAGAGGATGACACATTAGGAAGCCTGAGAAACTGTCCTATTTGTGACCATCTAGAAACCAGAAATCACTAAGATAAGTGCTAATACATTTCTTCTCCAAGCACCAATTTATTTTGTATTAACATGACTGTCAAGACACTCTTGAGGCCAATGTTCCCTTCTTACATCCTGGATGGAAACTGTGTATATGCTTCCTTCAGGAGGTGACCTTGAGATGTATGTGTCCAGTTTCTATTTTTATTTTTTTAAATAATAGCTTTATTGATATATAATTCACTTAACATAAAATTCACCCTTTTACAGGTGCAATATTATACTCCAAGAGTTGTACAACCACCTCGGTTATTTCTTTTCTTCAACCAGTTTCTTCTTCAGAGCAAACACCTATTAGCAGTCAGTTTCCATCCTCTCTTCTTCCAGCACCTAGAAACTATTGATTTACTTTTTGTCTCTACCGATTTGTCTATACTGGATATTTTCTATACATGGAATCATACAATATGGGGCTTTTGTGACTGGCTTCTTTCACTTAGCATGTTTTTGAGGTTTGTCCATATTGTATTATGTGTCAGTACCTCATTCCTTTTGTGGATGAATATATTCCATCCTGTGAATTTAACACTTTTTCTTTAATCCATTCATCAATTGTGTTCACTTTTTGGCTATTACTAACAACATTGCTATGCACATTTGTGTACAAATTTTTGCATAGGCATGTTTTTAATGCTCTGGGGTATATACCTAGGAGTGGAAGTCTGATCATGTAGGAACTATATGTGTAACTGCCAAACTGTTTTCAAAAGTGGCTGCGTCCTACTACAGTCCTACCAGATAGGTATGAGAACATAATTTCTCTACCTCCTTCCCCAAACTTGTTATTGCCCATCATTTTATTTTCCCCATCTTAGTGAGTTAAAAGTGGTGTCTCATGGTTTTGATTTGCACTTCTCTGGTGATTAATAATGTTGAGCACCTTGTCATGTGTGTCTTAGCCCCTGGTATGACTGCTTTGGAGAAAGGCCTATTCAAATCCTTTGCCCATTTTTTAAAAATTGAGTTGTCTGTGTATTGTTGAGTTGTAAGAGTGCCTTGTATATTCTATATGTCATGCCCTTATCAGATATATGATTTGCAAACATTTCTCCCATTCTGTGGATTCTCTTTCCATTTTCTTGATAGTGTCTTTTGAAGCACAAATTAATTTTGTTGAAGTTCATTTTGTCTATCGTTTCTTTCGTCACTTGTGATTTGGGTGTCAAGCTAAGAAATCCTGGCCAAATTCACAGGTGTTTCTTTCACAGCTCTAAAAAAAAGAGAGAGGAATTGAAGAGGATGTTTTGTGATTTCTAAACTGCCCTTTTCAGACATCGGTGGCTTCCAGACAAACTTTTGACTTTGCTATCAAAGAACTGTTTAAATCTTATTTTCATAGTAGGCCCGTGGTATGGGGAGGGCACAGGTGCTATAGGCATTTGGACACTGCAGCGATTGCCTTAATTGGACATTCCTCACCTCTCTAGTATGACTTCTTAATGGCTTTTTAAGTGAGACCCACCAGCCAAGTGAATTAAACTACTTGGCAAGTCAGTTCCTGCTCACTTGGAAGCGTTAATCCATGGAAAATAAGCAGAGGCCATCAGCCAGGAGGAAACATGAATTTCATTTACAGAGGTGAAAGAGAAAGAGCTGTTGTCTGTAGTCTCAGGAACTTTCAAGTACTCTTCTAGGGGCTGTCTGGGAAAAGGTCTTATCTCAACCAAACTTCTTCAATTCGGCAAATGTTCATTAGTGCCTGCAACATGGCTGTGAGGCATTTAAGGGAGGTCTGTCATGGTGCCTGCCCTAAGGAGCTTTTACTCTTTGGAAGGCATAGAAAATGCACATATGAATTGTTAGAAATAATTCAGTAATAACATAAAATACTTCCCATGCACTCCTCAGCTTCGTATATTATGTGGCTTCTGGCCACCACTCTGCACAGTTATTTCTCTCAGAGAGCAATGAAAGTCACCCGTAACCTGCTAGTTGCCAAATTGGACGAATTTTCACATCTGTGTTGATAGCCTTGACTTTTCCTCTGGGCTCCATCTGCCTTTCCACCTGCCTGTCGCAAAGCCTCTCGTGGAAAGAAATCTTGGCAGCGCTTGTCTCCTGCTCCCAAAGTGAGCTCTTTTCTCCCTTCTTTCTCACTTCTGTTACCTCACCAGTCTCTCTCACTCCTTTGGTCATGGCAAAACCACCTTCCCTAATTCCCAGGCTCCAGTTTTTACTCCCGTGTCACCAGGTCTAACCTGTTTATGTTCTTTCCTTTCCAACCCCACTGTCTTAGTTCAGATTTTGACTCTTTCCTAAATATTACAATATAAAGCTGCCCCACACCCAATTTTTCCTCTTATCCTTTGTCTCCATTTCTGCCAAAACTATGTTCCAAATGCATGATCTTCACCCTGCTCGTCCTTTGTCCCCATATCTTCAGTGGCTCTCCACTGCCTGGAGAATAAAATCTAAACTCACTGTACAGCTTCTGTTGACCTCTTACTTTCTGCCTCGGCCTCCCTTTCTAGCTGTATCTCCCAGATCTAAATTCCTCTCTGTTCTCTGATCACACCATAGTCTTCTGTACATCCATGCTTTTTTCCACTTTCTTTCCTCTGCCTGAAGTGTCCTGTCTCTTTCTTCTCTGTTTGGTAAACTCTTACTCACCCTTTAAGTTCTCGGACCAAAAATGATCTCTGGAAGGTCTTTCTTGAGACCCATGGGTGAATTACATAGGCTTATGTCATGGTTCTTATCAGACTTTTGTGATTGTTCACAAGTTTCTCTCTTGCACCAGTTCCTCATTCTTGCTCCAATGCATTCCTTAATTCCCTGCCCTCCTTTCTTCCTTTCTCAATCTCTCTCTATTCCTAAACTCCACTTATAACCTCTCAGCTCCTAGATAAGAGACTATCTTATCTGGGCACCTAGCATAAAGTCTCCCTCATAAAAGATGTTAGTAGATAAAGGTTCTCATGAGTGAATATACTAGCCCAAATATGACTAAAACTACTCCCCTTGCTCACCTAAAGGCAAGTAGGTCCAAATCTCAGATTAGTCTGCAGTATGGTTGAAGTGCTTTTCATGTGCTAATTTGTATGTTTTGGAGTGTGGGAAGAGTTCTCATGTGGGCACAAGAGAAATCAGAAAAACCAAATGGAAGGAATTTAGTGATGCTGTATTGGCCATGGAGGGTCAGGCATCAAGCCCGGAGTGACTCATCTCACCTGTATATTGTACTGTAGCTTCTGAAACCGCTTCATATAGTCCTGTAGAGATGGCTGGTAGGATGGGTGGCACTGTAGTATAGGTTACATGGACACTGGCTTTAGAGGGGATTTGAACCCAGGCTTATAGGTCTCATTCGAGATCATCTGCCTGACTCCTTGGAACCTCAGCACCTACCTTACCGCTGTGGTATGAAACAAACACATCCCTCAAGGATTTTGTAGGACGACTAGGATGACATGTCTGTGCTTAGCCAAATCCTTGCATGTGGTTGTCAGATGGGAGCTGTTTCATGTATATATTTGAAAGGGTATATATGTATTATTTAATTAGTCTCAAAAAAAATATCGGTGATATTGCTAATACATCCAACCCTAATCTCTTAAGCATGATCCTTTTTCTTAATTTCTTGGACCAAAGACCAGTCTCTCACTCCTGAATCCTACTGTTGCAGAGAGAAGTACAGTTAAAGTTAGTGACTTAAAGGTGTGCAAAGTGTGAAATGCTTCCTAGAATTTATATCCTTGGAGGTATTTAAATAATAGTGTTCAAGGCTGCAACCACAGTTGAGAAATGCTGTTATTGCATTTAAGAATCAGTTTTCTGTAATATTAAGACATCTTGATTTAATTGATAAGCTGCTGTGTGATAGAATTCAATTTAAATGAGGTTTGTGGAGTGGGGCATCATAAGGCAATTTCTTGCTGATGATTGCTGATGAAGTCTACCTTATTGCCATATATGTCAGAAATCAAGTCACTGTCTACTGTCATGAACTGATCTATCCGATTCTCTTCTTGATAGTAAAAGGCCAATGGGAGGAGGTAGAGAAAGTGGGGACATAAAGTAGAATTCTGTTACTTCCACATTGTGCTGCTTCCTTTATGGTGTTGGAGGTGCTCTGGCTCACTGTACTAGAAATTATCAGTCTCTGTTTTTATATGAAATGTGCACACACACATACACATACACACCCACTCTCCAAGAGTAAAATTCTGAAGGGAATATAATATAAAGAAAAGAATAATTTTTGTCTTAAAGACAGTTGCAGGAAACTTGAGGTTCCTTTGTTTAGAATTATTTCCAACTTAAACTTTCTTCTGCATTGTTCTTCCACCAGGAAATTGGTAACAAAGAATATGCCCTATTCCCTTTCTGAAAAAAAGAAGTAGAATTGATTGTTTGCTGAGTTCTGGACAAAAAAAATGCCATCACTGATGTCTTCTGGCTTGTATGAGGATGGAGGAGCTTATTTAAAATGTGAAACCTTTCACCATTAAAGCTTCGTATGAACCTGAACTTACACAGAAGCAAAACTCTTCTGAGAGTAAGACAGAAAGAGATTGATTATGTCAATATACTAGGTCTCGAAAATGTGATGAAACATCAGGCTTCTTAGTATATTACATGATGCTGCTAGACTATGCCTCAGTATGGTTAAATTACAGAATTCTTTTACTGTTTTTATTTAAGATGGGCTTAATTGGGGCGTGCCCTTCATGGAAAACTATTGATGCAGTTACATGAATCCTGATCACCATGGCGACATGTAAGCTGTAAGCTTGGCTGGAACCACTGTAGGGCAGACAAACCAGGCATTGTTTACTCTGGGAGCACAGGAGGCCCCCCTTTGCGGAGCATTCTGACTTTATTAGTTTCCAGTATGTGAGCAGATGGCGGGAGGTGTGCGGTAGCCGGTTCCTTGTGCACAGACTCGCATCCTCCAGAGGGCTTCCGTGGGAGGCTGGTATGTGCAGTACAGATTCTGAGGTCCTTCAAAGGATTCTCAAAGCCTTCCAGTGGCCAATCAGCAGTTGAGAGGGAAATGGTGGTAAATGAGGTAGAAGCCCTCTGTGAATGAAGTAATGGTCTGGAAGGGGCTTACATTAAAATTCTCATTCTGTTAATTTTCTCTGTGACCTTGGCACCTTATTTCTCTGCTTCTGCAGATGGAAGGAATCACGCAAATGGTCAGACAAAACCTTTAAATCATAAAATGCTGTGGAGATGCTAAATATGCACGATGTGATTTTCATCTAGGACAGTTACTGTTTTTGGCATATGTGGACCAGAGGAGACTAGTGCTGTAATGCTCTAAGAAGAAAACAGGAGTTAAGCTGGATATTGGTGTGCTTAGCTACAATTAATAAAGTTGCTGTGGAATTAGTGACTCACCCTTCAACAGGATGGCAAGGCTGTCTCATGCCAAGGTTTTGATTTTCTCCCCTGCTCAGTTTGTTAGATAGTCTCTCTTTTGTGACAGGCGAAGGTGACAATTATCCTCCTCTCCTGTTGTTTCCATTTTTGGTAAGCAGTGGGCGGAGTTTACCTTGGATAAAATTTCAAAGGATGTTTTTGTGAAAAACCATTCTCTCCTGACAATGGCAGAGTGGTAGGGGAGAGACTATATTTGGCTTTTATTTTAGTCAGGTTCAACCATCTGCAAAGGTTAAATTCAGTGACCGTCTCATAGACATTGAGAATCTAGTTATTGTCACAAACTGACTGTGGATTTCTAACCTTAAAAAACTGTCCTGAATTTTACATTAAGCTGTTTTTAACCTGATGTTGACTACATCCCTGTGTCAAGTTCATCTTCCTCTCCCACCCTTATATCCAATGAGTTGTTTGGGCTTGGGAGGAGTACAAACTATTTTTAATGCAGGGTTAGCTTGGACAAATTATACTTAAATGGTGAATTTTGTAGGAAAAGCTGCACACTGAGGCCATCAGTATGCATATTTTGGATTTTCTGCTCTTTTTGTTTTATTTATGCGACAGTACTTTTCCATTGGTGCAAATAAGGAAGAGTCCATTGAACTTCCTATCTGGAGAGAGATAAAATGAGATTAGGAATGAAATCTTGCAGAGGTTGCAAACTAGCTCTGTAAGGCTGAATTTGGCCCCTGTATGTATTCTGTTTGGCTGGTACAAATTTAAATTTCGCTACATTTAAGTGGCTTTCCAGTGTAGTTGGCTGCAGTCTCCATTGCTCCTTAATGTCTGATACCCTACCTGTTTCACTGCTTTATTGCCTCCTGCGCCTTGAATGAATTTGAGTTTGCAACCCCTGGTTGAAAGACTCATTCCTGCTAGGAAGCTGTGGTGTGTTTATGCTAAAGACCTAATCTTTTCCTCTTGTATGGCAGGAAAGGATATCCTTACCAGAACGATAATTGGAAACTAAAAGGGTGGAAAGACAAGAAGGACAAAAGCAAAAGGCAATAGTGGGGAGAGGAAAAGAGGGAATTGCTGTTCAACACATTTAAGGTTTCAGTTATGCAAGATGATTAAGGTCAAGAGATTTGCTGAACAGTATTGTGCCTATAGTTAACAATACCCTATTATACACTTACAACACTGTTGAGAGGGTAGATCTCATGTGAAGTGTTCTTACCGCAATAATTAAAAAAAAAAGCAAAATATATAAAAGTCAGGAAAATAATGGTATAAGGCAAATTAAGTAGTAATCAAATACATTTCTATGAGAACTTCTATAAAAGAAAAGGAAAAAATAAAGTATAATTATATAGGGCAAAAATAGAATTAAAGAATAAATGAAAAAAATCCTCAGTGATACTGATGGACAGTGAGTGCATTGGGGTATGGGTGGGGACTTGATGATATGGGTGAATGTAGTGACCACATTGTTTTTCATGTGAAACCTTCATAAGAGTGTATATCAATAATACCTTAATAAAAAAAAATCCTCAGTGATAAAACACACACACATACATACACACACACACTAAAGTACAATTAGGAAAAGCTGTAAAGAGGTCCAAAGTCTTAACTTATTTAACTAGTCTGGAAAAAATATAAGTAATTTTAAAACTTAGCAAAATTCAATCTAGTATTTTAAAGATAAATATTAAGGTGCTTGAAAATACTTTAAAAACATATTTCTGTTCTTGTACAGACTTATTCTAACAAGTGTTAAATTACCTTTGTAAACTAAAAAAGAAGAGAAAAAGGCAATGATCTTTTCTCTCCAATTCTGTTTCTTTGGACCAGCCATTGTTGAACAGATTGCAGATCCATTCACTTTGTAAAATTGTAGTAATTTTTAAAGACAGTCTTCATGTAAGAGAAGGCTAGCTATTTGGAATATTTCTTCATGACAACAAAAAGACACTGAAACTCAGAGAAAGCAAGAAGACCCCATTTTGGGTGCAAGAATAGCAAAGAAAAGAAAGGGAAAATCCTGAACGAGTTGCTTTCCAGCGGGGTAGGTGTATGTTAAAGTGGTAGCGTAAGTGGCATCCTACTGCTTCAGTGAGTTTAATTGCATCAACCAAAAACAAAATGTAAACCAATTAAAAAAATTAGAATTTAGAGGATACTTGTGGGCAGGTTAGAGGGCTTTTTTTTTTTAGTAAGATTTAAATTAAAAAAATAGGTCCTCTTCTGGTATTTATTATGGACTCACAGGTTGGCAGCAGATATTTCTAATGAAGTGCTTTAGAATATATCATGAAGTTCTGAAACATAAAGTTACTTGGGATTTTTTTAATCTCTAGGAAACTTGAGGAAACAAATGCTATGTATTTTATAAACAGGACACACTAAATAGTAATTTCACAGGAGTGGGAAAAATACCCCAGTTACAAAAGTTAAAATCATAGTAATCTGAGGCATTCACAATACTTTGTATATCCTGTCCGTCGTATTCAGGGCTACTGATGATATTTCTAAAGAAACTTACAAAACCAGATGTCTGGTTGGCAGCTGGTTTTGATGAATCTCCAAATCTTAGCAATGAGAAAATTTGACAGTTGTCAAAGGCAGCTAGTTATTATGAGTGAGACAGGGAATTTTCTTATCTGTTGCAAGTATAGAACTATTACAGGGAGGCATTGCATCATAATGTGTTTATAAAGATTTCAGAGATACGATTTAAACTTCAAATTTTTTAAAGTGACAGTTCATTTTCTTGTATGTTGGAAGGTATTTTAATATCAATATTATATGAGTATGATTTTACTATCACCAATCAAAATGTCTTGACATTTCTTAATCTAAAGAAATTCACTTTATAAGAATGACATTGCCAAGAATTCACACTGTGGCACTAACGTGGCTTGTGGCTTCCGTTAGTGGTTCTGAAGCCTGCATATGCATCAGATAATTTGAAGGGACTTGTTAAATATACAGTTGCCTGCATCCCTCCCCTTTCCTGGAGACCCTGATTTAGCAAATCTGTCGTGGAGTCCAGTCCTGCCTATTTTCAACAAGCCCCGTGGGCAATTCTGAACCATAGTCAGGTTTGAAAAGCACTGGTTTGGGGAACACCTACTTTAGTTCAAAGAGTTTTTGAGAGTGTTAAGCTGTGTTCTTTAGCAACAGTAGCACCTTGTACTGCCACGTGTATTCCAGTAACTTTCCTCCCCGTTTGCTCTCTCATTGCCCCACTTGAGTCTCTGCTTATTCTCTGTCCCTGTCTTTTTGGCCTGCACCCACTGTTCACTGATGAAAGCCCATAGCTTCTAAAATGGGCCTATATTCACAGCTGATAGGAGCCAAGAAAGAATGACAGGTCATTCTGCTAAATGATATTGGAAGAAGAGTGTCATAGATGCCTAGTGATGTTATTTTATTTCCTGTCTGGTATCTTTGCACTCTCGGCTGCTTTTCCTTTTGTTAAATTAAATCTCATGCACAATCCCACTCCGTACAGCAGACGAATGCGGAGTCGTTCTGGCTGGCAGCCCTGCTCATTTGGCCTCCCTGTGACTCAAATGCCAGTCTTCAGGCCCCTCTCGTGAACCCAAAAACTGCTGTGACCTTTAAGCTTTTGTGTCCCACTTAAAGGCAATAAGCATAGTACAGTGTTTTTTCCATGTTTAAATTGTCTAGTATAACTAATATGTTCTCAGAGTAGAATTGGTCTTTAATTGAAATGATTTGAATGTAATCCGAAGTGTTTTTCATCATAAACCTATCTCCAACTTTTATAGTGAAATTCAATTGTAAAGTAAGATGAGGTGTTAAGTTTGATTTTTGGGGGGAAGAAGACATTCATTCAATATATATTTATTAAGCACTTTCTAGTTATGACACAATTCAGTTTAAAAAGTGCAGCATACCTCCTTACAAAATTGCTTGATCTTTAAATTGGAAGGCCAAATGTTCTCATCAAATATTGCTTTTTCAGGCCTTTATTTGCTTAGCTTTTTAAAGAAATGGGCACCTTGAGCATGGGCAGGTTTATATGCAGATGATAATTCCAGAGCCTTCAAGGCTTCAGGTTGCTGGGGAAGAAAATCAATTTTATTGTCACTTGAAGTCTCCCCTGGGACGAAGTAATATTGGACGAAGCAAAGCAGTCTAGTGTCGACTTTTCTGAGGTTTGGAGTTTTCTTAAAAAATAAGTGATCACTGACTTAATTAAGCTTCTTTTGCTTGCTTGCTATATATAAGCCACTATGGGAGGCTGGGTGTGCATGATACTGTAAGATGTGGCTCGGCCCACAGGGGCTTGCAGTCTAGTTGGAAATAAAGATCTGACAATAAGAAAACAACCCAAATGAAGGGTTCAGATTCTGCATACCTTAGGGCACATACTAGGATTGAGGAAATAGAAATCACCAGGTTACATAGCAGACTAGAAAAACCAGCAAGTTGTTTTGGACTTACTTGTGAGCCTCAAAATATATTTCCTCCAAAATTTTATAGTGAATCAAGGGCATCAAAGAAGTAAATTCTTTCACATGTGATGGGAGAGTCTTCTTTCTATGAGAAGATTTATATTCTCCCTGCCTTTTCAATCCTGTTTTCCTATCTCATGTGCTATAAACAAAACCTCATTCGGGAAAATAAAAGATGATTGCATGTTCTAGAAGAACATAGAATTATGATGCTCAGCTGAAATGACCATGATTTCTTTTAGGAGGTGAAAAAATTAAATATGTAGGTGAGAAGCTTTAGGATGAAATGCTCTAGGTTACCATTTGCTTACAAAAAAACTGGAAGCAGCTGCAGTGATGAAAAGTTCTCATGGCAGAAGAAATCAAGTGCTAGTTAAAGTAGGGACTAAGGACGAAATGCAGACTCAAACAGCAGGTGATGGAGTGTTAAGAGCATGGGCTCAGAGGAGACACTGTTTGGGCTCAAATCCTGGCTCATCTATGCCTGGGAATGGTTACTTAACCTATTCTAGTCTGTTTCATGGAATAAAATCTATCACATGCGTTTTTGGGTAAAACACAGGGCATAGTGCCTGGCACCTTGTCAGTGCTCAATAAATAATAGCTTGCTATCGTCACCTGCATCATCCTTCTCTAATAAAGATAAAGCCCTTTGCTCTTGGTTAAGTCCATAATTTAATACCAGTGGCTCCTTTTAAACAGTTTAAAAGCAACCAGTACTCTATAGATTGCAGCGGAGAGATTGTAAGTGGAATGGGTACTGTGAGCTAATAGCCACGATCACAATACCCATCTCTATAGTATGTAAATGCTGGTGCTGAATGCACACACTCTGACGCCGAAGAATTTAATTAAATTTGGGCTTTAGCATTTTCACTTTTGATAAGGTTGTATTTATTTGCTCTGGTTTACAAAGCAGCTGGGCTTACCCAAAAATCTAGCAGTCTCTTTCCAAAGTTTAAGATTTTCTCTTTCATTCATATAGTTGCTCTAGACCCTACAACAGTACCCCAGAAGGTAATGGAGACTCATCTGTCTGTCCTTTGTTACTCTCTTGCTCTCATTTTGCTTTTCTCTTTCTTTTTCCAGCTGAAGCATAGAATAATGAGGCTGTGTTCATCGAGCTAATTTCCCCACCTGTTTCAGGGCCTTAGAACCCAACAACCTGTGCGTGGTTTGTGATCATGGCAAGCAGAAAGCTTTGGGGACCATGCTTCTTCACATCTGAAATAGTCTTAGTTTGAAAATGTGGGAGGGAGGCCAGGCAGCTAGAGTACCGCTGTGGCTGCCTAATCAGAAAAATTTTGAAGTGCAAAGATGTTGGAAGAGAAAATCAAATGTCATTTATTCATCAGCCTACACTTCCACAAGTATCTTCCTGGAAGTCTAATCATATTCTTTGTGGCAGTGGCCTTTTAAATGTCAACCTGCAGAAGGATTTCTGTTTTTTAGCAAAGGTCGATCTCTAAGGCAATTAAATAGTGTTTAGAGTAAGAACCACCACTTTTTAAGCACTTGCCAAGTGCCCGGTACTGCGCTCAGCACTTTCTTACATTATTTCATTCAATCAGGACAGCACGATGAGGTGGGATGTTATTATCATCATTTTGTTGTTGATGCAACTGAGGTTTAGAGGCAAGAACCTCGCCCAAGGTTACGGGTAATAAGTCTTGGAGATGGGATATGAACTTGGATCTGTCTGACTGCAAAGCTTGTGCTCTTAACCACTTTTCTATCCTTCATGTATGTCTCATGGGGTCCATTTCTAATTTGCAGATAAATCTGGCCAGATCTACAGAAAATTACATACAGACTCAGATTAAATTTAATATGTCCATATCTCTCTCTCTTACTCTCTTAGTTTTTCATTTAACAATTTTACTTTTTTTTTTTGAAGGGATTCTTTTTTTTTTAACTTAATGATATCCCAGGAACATCCATCCAGGTTAATATATATATGTGTCTGTCTTTTAATAGGTTCATAATATGGTTTGGTACACCATTATTTATTTGGCATTCTTTTATTGGATTGGTACACCATAATTTCTTCAATTGTTCTTTTCTTGATGGTCATTGACATTATTCCAGGTTTTTTCCAATTAGATACATTTTCCATTCCCTGGAACAGCATCCAGGAAATACAATTTCCTGTTTCCGCATCTCAGCTGTGATGTGATAGAAGTTGAATATTGGCAATGCTTGGACAGTCAGGAGACACAAGCGCAGGGGTGAGCACCGGGGCAATAGAGTTGTGCTCCAAGTCCTGGCCCTACCACCCACGTGCTCTGTGACCTTTGAAAGCCACCCAGCCTCTCTAAGTCTCAGGTGCTTCCCGTGAAAGATAAAGTAATCTCAAGGAATAATGCAGAGGACTAGTGGAATACTGCGTGCCGAGGGCTGAGCACAGAGCCAGGCATAGGGCGGGTGCCACACAACAGGAGGCCACCATATCACCAGGACCTAGTAAAAACGTCCTTAACTAGAACTGGGACATGTGGCAGGACCATGTCATCCCTCTGTGCGCCTGGTTCCATGTTAGAGATTCAACGAATATCTGTTGATCAAAGAGGTTTGAAAATCTACTACTGTCCTGAACGATATTTGCTTCTTCTTCTCTGTATCTTTATTCTAACAAGTTGCTAAACCACATTTAAAGAGTGTGTGGGATGGAGCACCTCCATTGGTTTAGACAGTTTTACTGAGGAATGTTTTCACATGGAAAGAAGATGTTTAGATTTATAGAGACCTTGCCCCATCATTTTCATTTGCCTAAACCATGCGTTTATGACTCTAACATCTGAGTTCCTAACCACTAAGCCATATTGCTGTAATAGTGATGATACGGATATGATGATAGCTGACATTTACTGAGCACTTATTCAATGCCAGAAAAATGTTCCCAGCACCCTTTACCAACCATCTCCTAATCATCACAGCAATCCTGTGAGGAACATACCCACAGTATCCCTATCTTATACGTGGGGAAACTGAGATGCATTGAGATACACCAAATTTTCTCAAGTTGGTGGAACCAGGACTCTGACCAATATCAGAGCTACCATGCTAATTTCATGCCATGCTGCTATAACTATATGTTATTAGCTCAGTTTTTATGAAGATTTATATTTATAAAGATGTGGGAACATTTACTATAGGACGGGTGCAATTGAGGGGATACCCAGAGGGCTAAAAGAGGAATATTACTTTGTAATTTTGATGCCTCTTCTTTGATGTTGATATTTGGGTCATCTAAATGTATGATGAAAACAATAAATGTATGATGAAAACAATATTCAAGGCACTGGTTTGGCTGCTTTTGTAGAATAAGGTTAAGTGGTAAGAGCTGGAATTGAGGAAAGCAGATAAGAGGCTGTTGCAGTCTTTAGGCCCGAGGTAAGGAAATTTGGGATGAGAGACATGGCAGTGGATACAGAGACAAATGGGATGAACACCGTGGTGGGACATAAAATGGGCAGCAATTAGACTCCATCCAGGAGTGTACTGTGGAGTGAGGGGAGCGTGGCTCGTCAGCCGTCAGGATAAATCTGTCCCCGGAAACTGGACAGCCTACCCAAACATTTCCTACCTCCCCTTTCAATTCACGGGTGGCACCTCCCAGCCTCCAGGAGTGATGTCCCCTGTTTGTCATGTCCTAGTCAAGAAGCACTTCCTTTTCTGTGAGACGCACTGGCCGTGTGGTAATGTGGTGATCTGGAGGCCGAATCTAGGAAGATGCTGCCTGAGGGAACGTCAGGCAAGGCTTCCCAGGAGCAGCATCCTGGCTGAGCCGCCCTGTCCCAGAGCTGATCCTCTACCTGTGAGTTCAGGTGAACAAATTTGCCCAGGTTTGCCCAGTTCTGTCTCTACCTCATGAAAATTAAATTTGAAGAATAACATAGAGGTTATGGTTCAGATCCTTTGCCAGTCTTAACGGTGTTATCTTGGGTAAATGACTTGATCTTTCTCAGCTTCAGTTTCCTCTTATTAGCATGGGATCTTCCTCGTGAAACGCTATGTTGATACATGCATGTAAATCAATGAGTAGTGCTTGGAGCATCACAAGTGCTTGACAGATATATGGGATATTATCATGACTGATCTGTAAATTAGAATCAACTTATGCAATATCATTTTTAAAAGGGTATCAAATCTACAGTCTCCATGTCAAGGGCTCTCTGTGCTTTCCTTGTCACCTCTCCTGTCCCCGTCCCCGTTCTCTTATTGGGAAATTGATTGTTAACCAGAAGTGGCTCAGTGAGCATGGAGTCAGCAAAGAAAGGCGATCGTTTAGGCCTGTAATGCTGAAACTCGATAAAGTGGCAACATACTCATGTCTCACAATAGCAGTTACCTTTCTGGTAATAGAATTGGTTTAGTTTCTGAGCTCCAGTGTCTCATTCTTTTGGAGCTTGCTGGGTAAACACATTTTGTCCCTTATGTTTCTTTAATGCTCATCCCTGGCCGTTGACATATTCTTTCTGTTGTTGTGTTAGCTTCGCTCATTAAGCCAAAGTCAGGGTCGCCCTTCTTGTGAGCCTGGAACGTGCTCTTTTTCTTTTATCTGTTGATTACCTTTTGGGCCAACTGACTTCTTGAAATGGGATACCATTGTTATTTTGTATGACATACAGAAACCATCGAATACTCGTGGAGTTGGAAGGAGCCACAAAGATTCCCTCTGTCCTCATTTTACAGATGAGGAAACTTACTTAAGGAACAGTCTGAAATTCTATTAGAACAAGCAGAGACTGTCAGGAGGGAGTTGGGGTTAGCTCTAGGAGGCCACATCAGCCTAATAGTAGCAGCTTCAATTTTTCTTCATACTGCACTGAATTCATTTGGTATAATGGACCTATCTGTCTATATATATATTATAGCCATCAAATTACCTTCAGCAACTAGATAGGTGTTATTAGTTTAAACCTTTAATACCCATGAAAATACTTTGGTTCACCAAGCACGTCTGCCATATGCACTTAAGGAGATTCTTCACTGAATGGTAATTGTAGTAACTGCTGCCTTACTCTTGTAATATCTTCTATAAAAATAATAATTTGTGCTTCAAATGTCTCTTTCTGTGAGTTGCTCGAAGTAATTTGCAGGAATCACTTACTTAAATCCATCTAGTAGGAGGTTGGGGATGAGTGGTGGGAGCTCCTAGAATCCAGACCTAAACCTGGCCTTCTTCACACGTGGTGATCCTTATTCATTACATTAGAATTACAGTCTCTGCTTAAAGCTCTTTCATGTTTATTGAATTAATAGATTCTCATTAAACTCCTTTGAAATAGTAATGGTAGATATTGTGACAGGTGATTAAGATAAGTTTGGAGAAGTCTTTTTTGGCTCTAAGAACACAAACTGATTATTGATGAAACCATACCCCATGATTTTTGACTGTCACTCCAGTACTTTTTCTATTAGATTTTATTACCTAGAGATGTGTTTTCCTTGATAACCTGTGTTTTCCTTTATGCCTCTGGATTACAAAAAATAAATTACGCAGCCCTCATTCTATGATGCTAGTTATCTCTTTCAGGAACACCATGGGACCCTTTATAACATCCAAACGCTAAAACTCAATGCCATTTTGTTCCAGGAATGCTTATATGGGTTATTTTTAACTGTGACAAACTGCTTTGAAGAAAAAAAAGTGGTTTTGTCTAGAGTAAGCACAATTAAAACTGGACATGGCGGCTTTCAGCGAGTCATGTTTGTTTTGAACAATTCAATTTTGAGACCAATTGTGGCTTCATTGGCCATCAGGTTACTGGAGGCAGGTCATGATGACTTTATGGGGAGATGATATTGGTACAGTGTTACACTGTAAGCCTAATAGCTTTGTAACCCAAGATAGCTAACCATTTTAAATCAAGACTAGAAATTCAATTGTAACATTTCACTGCCGTGTGTAAGCATTGTGGTGCTTAACCGGTCGCTATCTTCCCTCCTCCCTCATGGTTTTCCTGCCCCCATCGCTCCTCACATTGATAGGCTGGGAAAAGTAAGTCTCACAAATGTAACTGTACTTCCTCTCAGTTCATCACTATGAGCATATACTTTCCTCAATGACGTAAGACTGAAAATGAGACACACCACTCCATTTACTCTTGGGTCTGTGGCTGACATCCACCTAGCTCACTGCGGTGTGTAGGAGCATGGGTTTCCGATTTAGGCAGGCCTGGGGTGGGTCCTCGCTCAGCTCCTTCCTGGTTTTGTGACCTTGTACAAGTCAGTTTTCTTATCTTTAAAATAAGGAGGATAGCACTTGCCTCATAGCATAATTTTAAGGATTACGTGAAAATGTGTATGACGTCTCAAGCTTATGGCCTAGAAAAAAGTATTCTTCAATGAACGTCTCCATGTTTCTCAAATTATTGTGTGGACATGTATCAGCTGCAGTGCTTCTGAAAGCTTTGGATTCTTGCACTCATTCTAATCTCCCTCCAGAGATTTTGGTGCAGTAGGTCTGGTTAGGGCCCAGAAATTTGGAGCTTCATGGGTAGATAGATGGTCTATTGGACCATTGTTAGAAAAACCATGCTTGAGGTTCTAAGCAAATGGGATGTATAATGAATTCTCCAAATTTTTCTGGGTTATGGTCAAATTCCTTCAATTTTTCAAAGGAAAAAATGTAACTTTCAGGGGTCACTTCACCAACTGCAAAGAGCTCACAGTAGAAAATTGGATGTTGTGGATTCCATGTATTCATTCACCATTTGTTACCAGGCACCTCATGTGTGGCAAGCCCTCTCCTGCGGGGGACACAGTAGCAGTCGAGGCAGGCATGGAGGCAGACCTCTAGATGAGCACCTCCTTTTCCTGGGAGCCTGGGGCTCTGTTTCCAAGGTCAGCTCTTCCTCAGTGTCAGGATGGCTCTATCAAGTAGGTCTGTAGATCCTCTTACACCCTCACTGCCACTCCTGCCTTTGCTCCAGAAAGACATTGGGTCTCAAAGGCACTTGTCTCAGAGGAAGTAGGACCTGAAGCATCTGCTTTGTTGGGACCAGACCCTGTATTCCTGACTGAGAGCAGATCTACTTGTTCTTGTCGTGGAGCACAGGCTCCTGGGACAGCACATGTGGCCTCCTGCCTAAGAAGGCAATGTCCCCTAAAGCCTCTAGGAAAACAGCTGGTCACTCTTAGGGCTTCATCTGACAACTGGCTTGGTAGATGCCATCTCCAATTCTCATCTCTCTGCTCCATCTAGATTTTCGCCGTCCTTCTGAGCTTCCAGCTGCCACCACCCAGTGTGTATACCAGCCACTAACTGCACTCCCTTCTGTCCCACTGGAGGCAGAAAGAATCTGGAATGTTGGGAACTATCTGAACTCTCATCTCACTTGTCTCTCCAACCATGTGTTAGATTCTGTGGCCACCCACAATCTCAGGCTCAGTTGCTCTGCAGGACCAGTCACAAGTGGCCCGAGGAAGTATTTTCTTTGGGCTCTCTCCCATGTAGGGCCATGCTCAGGTCTCTTTGAGGGGCAGCATGATGAATGGTGAGAAAACTGTGCTGGGAGCCACAATGCCAGCTAAATCCCCTCTGCTCCAGCCAGCCCCCCATCCCCAAGTCTCTCCAGAGAATTCAAACTCTCCTTCCAGCCCAGGAATGCTGTGGGGCAGTGGCAGAGTGTGCCTGTGTTACACTCTTTCCTACATCCTGACCTCTGTAACTTGTCCCCCAGTTACCTTCTCCAGGTTTTGGGACCTCAAGGCCTGACCTTTTGATCATGACACCTTGCTTGATGATGGACGCGTGGAACTATCTACCTCCTCCTTCCAGCTTGTGCTGACCTCTCTGGATCTGCTCACTAGTTGGCCTTGCTTCACGTAGGATCTCGCAGGGGCATCTCCATTCACTTCCTTTCCGTCCTGTTCAGGCTCTGTCCTGCTACTGTCCAACGCTGGATGAAGCAGACCTGCGCCCCCACTGCACTCCCCCTCTTCTTCTCTCTTCCCTCTTCTGCATGAAAGATGAACTTCTGCATTAAACCTCTTTGTATTTTTACCACCTTTTCTTCAGTGCCCACCTGAAATAAGATAGATTATGATGGAAAATATGTCAATACTGAGGCTGAATATGAAACTGCTCTTCATAATTCTCAGATTTGAAAAAATCACATGTTTCCTGAATAAAGTAGACTATTATCTTAATTATCACCTCTGTAAAATTGCTAACGGTCAGAGGCCCAAGAAATGGCTTTACTCTGACTGTGTATGATATGCAAATGAAATGGATTCATGGCAACTGAAACCCTGGCTTTAAAATTAGTGCTTTGTGAATCAAAAGCAGCTGATATTCTGTAAATCCTCCCCAGATAGGGTTTCAGAGAGAAACACTAGCAGGTTCTGTTAATGACTGTGGCTGCTTTGATATGAGGATGTAGTCGATATCTCATGAAAAAAGATTTCAGCTGTCTACCATCTGTAGTATAGAGAGGGGGAAGTATGTGATATTCTCATGTCCTTCTGATTCAGTGACTAAAATGCTTTATAATTTTTTAATTGATTTGTCTGGAAGAGTCCATTCTCCGTAGAATTCACAGGTCTGCATTTATGTAGGGAAGAAAATTGTAGTCCTATCCCCACAGTTGCTCCAAATCCCATTATTGATGTGATGAGCTCTTTGGTCCTCATTTTGATACAGATAAGATACTGAACTGAAGAAAATGCATGAAATAAATCTTTCTCTACTAATAAACTGAGAAGTGGTAGTGGTGCTGTTTATTCATTCAAGATTTATTTTGCTTTGCCAAATGGATTTGCCATTAATTTCACTCAGGCCACACAGAACTCTGTATCAGCTATATACAGAAATGGAGGTGGGATTGCCACGTGGTTGCCAGAATTTGTCTTGATGAGGCTTGATGCAGATTTCAGAGAGAGAGAGAGCGCAAAGCAGTACATTGGGCTGGAGAGGCAGAGCTGGGAGGATGTGGCAGCCACTGTGGTCGGGACCCTTTCCTTTCTGTGTGGCCCTGGTGGCAGTCAGCTTCTCCCTTCAGCCCCGGCACCAGACAACTCAGTAAAGCCATGCATGAGTGATCTTGATTTCAAGAATGAGAAAGAAATTGGGTCTCAAAGTCTCAAAGCTGAGGTACTTATGCACTAAACTCTAAGAGGCATTTCATTTTTAACTAGTGTCATGTTTCCCATAGTTGGACAACAATCCAAATAAAGAAAATACTTAAGGAAGAAAAGTAGAGCTGCTGGAAATTAGGGCACTACGTGAAGGCTGAATGAATTTGACACCCTTCCCCCACGTTGTGTCAACGAGACTGTGTCTCCTGTGTACAGCCTGTGGTGAGCTCTGCCTATCCGTGATCTGCCCATCTTCCAAGGCCCAGCTGAGGGTATCTTTGTCAGACCTCTCTCCCTCCAGGGACCACTCAGATCACTTTGTCACCAACACCACACATTTGGACACTTTATGTTGTCTTGTATTACTGTCTCATGTTTAAATCCTTCATAGGATTTAATGTTATTACTACAGAAGATTGTATTTCACTAAAGGGAGAAAACCTGACCTTGTTTTGGTCTCAGACTATAAGCTAGAGTCAGCTGTGCAGAAGCTGAGAGCCAGATTTGCAGCCCATCTTCAGCTAAGTGTATAGAATTGTGCAGTGGACATTGTGGGTTGTGACCCCATTCCTGGCTTCATCGCGTTGTTTCTTCTCCTCCCTCCCCTTTCTCTTTGTTGTCTATCTGTGCTAAACCTCTTTCGGTCCTTTTGGGGATTAGGTAGAGTATAAATAACCTTCCATACTCCAAGCCAGGGGGTCATCAACCCAGATGCTAGCAGTCACCAGGCAGGTAATGGAATGACTCAGCACAGGGAAGAGAGCCTGGCCTGTCTCCCTCTGCACAGCTTCAGGCACTGGTGGCCTCATTGGAATGAAGGCCCATTGTTGCCAAGGTTTTATATATTTCAAGAGAATTCCAAAATCCAGAGTGTTAAGTAATGCCATGATTTTTAGACACAGACAATTAGCGTGTGTGTGTGTGCACATGCATGCATTTTGTATATAGTCCTCAGTGCCCCCCATCCCACCCTATATATATTTGCTGCCATATTCTGCCTGTGCACCACTGGTCTGCACGGTATGCTTTAAAGTTTTATTTGGTAGCTACCCAATTGTAATGGGATTGACTGTCCTACCGTGGCTCTCTCAGTATAAGGCCATGCATATTTGGTCATTTGCCGAGTGCCCTTTGCTGACCAGCAAGAGCTGTTGAAGTCTGAAAGAAATAGAAAAAAGAAAGCTAGTGGCTCAGTTCTGTAAAGACATTGGCTGTGTCACACCAACCATTTGGAATACACCTTTCAAAATCCTGGACATTGCTAATGAGCCCTCTCTTCTCTAACTGCTGTGAGTTAGTGGGGACCCCGTGTGTGTGCGTCTGAAACCCGGTGAGGCTGAGTTCCTCCCTTTCACCCTTATGTAAAACATCAAGTTGATGTCACAGCCATGCTTCCAGTTGTCAGATTCACCCTGGGGTTTCATTCTTCCAGATACGGGATTCAGGGGCATTTCCATCAGTGCTCCCTAATGCTGGTTCCTCAGAAAAGTTCTCTGACCAACCGCTCATGGTATGTGAAAGAGAACAAGTAGTTCATAAAGTTAAAATTATTTAACTTATTTTGAGATTATGTACTTTTTTTGTCCTCTGAGTGTATTAAAATATCCTGCTGAGGAGGCCTTTTCAGAAAGAGTACATTCACTTGACAAGCTAAAAAGTTGGCGGTCTGTAGTGGTTCCTCCAGTCTCTCTTTGCTTTATTTTTAGATTGTGTTGGTCTATGACATCGAAAATTCTATGACCAGACTTGAACCACACTCTCAACTGATAAAAGGCGTGTTGAGGGAGGAAAAGATGGGAAAGGCCTGAAGCTCCAGGTTGTAGGAGGAACGTGTCCATCTCAGAGAAAGTGGTTGCCTTTGCGAGAGGAGCATGTCCTCATTCAGTCCACCCTTGAAAGAGATTGATCTGAAAGCTGTTGCAAGCAGTTCAGGTTTGCAGGGGATTAGGGGGGTGTTGACCTTTACCAGTCTTTGAAAGAGGATGTATTGCTCTTGATAAACAAAAGATCTTATTGTCGGCATGCTTGAATTCAGCAGACAGACCTGGATATGGCCCCGAGGGATCATGGGCTCAAAGAACATGGATGATACCGAGTAACTGAGCACTGCTGAGCCTGCCCTCTGGGGCTGACTGTCTTGTTTGTTTTATAAATTGATCCTCATATTGATTCTTACTTGATGGCTGTGGAAAGATGTCTCCGTTCTGTATGAACTCATGTCTTTGTGGGCTGCCTTTAATAAAGGACTGGCCCGCTTCTCACATAAAAGGCTCCCAGTCTTCACGATTTGGCAAGTGACTTTCTTGCTGAGAGTTTTCCAAGCTTACACCAAGTAGGTGTAAAGTGGTTTGCTGTAATGGGAGGTTAGAAGAGAGGATCCTATCTGCATTTTGAAATGACATTTAAGTGATGTTACTTCTAGCAACCATAAGAAATTATTCTCAGAGAGAGAGAAATTATTCATAAATTCATAATTATTCATGATTATGTATTGCCTACCCCCTCTGCGCCTGGCTCTATTCCTGGCACTGGGGCTTTAGCCAGCATTAAACAAAACAGACACAAATGTCTGTCCACAGTGATCTTCTCTTTAGTGGGACAAAACAGACAAAAGAAAGTAAAGCCCACAGCACAGAAGTCATTACATAGTACGTGAGAAGGGGACAGTTTTATGTAGAAAATAAAGCTGGGAAATGGTGATCAGGAGGGATTGCTATTTAAATGGGGTGGTCAGAGTAGGTGTCCCTGATTAGGTGACTTTTGAATGACAACTTTATTTATGCTTTAAAAAGACTTCTCTGGCCACTTCTGCTGGTAGACACAGCAGAGGAGATAGGGTGGAAGCATGGAGCCCCACTAGGAGGCCATCGCAGCAATCCTGGCGGGAGGTGCCAGTGGCTGGGAGCACTGTGACAGCAGTGGAGGTGGTGAAAGGGTCAGGTGACAGAGTATTTTCAAGGTCCAGTTGTCATGGATTTCTGATGGATTGGATAAATGTACAAAGTAGGGAGAGACTTTAGGGATTATTTAGACCTTTGAGGCCGGGTAGGGAACATAGGTGAGTGAAACTAGCTGCATGCAAAAGCATTATTACTGTTAACTGTGATGCTTGTTCATAGGAATAAAGGTTGGGTAAGATGCTAAGCTTAAAAAAATATATGGGACAGTATGGGCTTTTAGAAACAGAATGCTATGCCCTATTACACTAAAAATAAATCAAAACACATGTGAGACAAACTAAATACATTTGCACAGTTGGCCTGTCAACTTCCAAAGAGAATCCTCTAATAGTGAATCCCTTCATTTTTAATACAGAGAATCCAAAGTCCTAGGAAGTTCATTGACTTGTCCAAGGTCATTAGAATCAAGATCAGGATCAGAGCTTCAGGCTTCCACGTTTACGGTCCAGTGTTCCTTCATTACATCTGTACTTGAACTATGAAGACCTTTTCCACCTTAATGTCACTCTTTGAGTGAGCGCCCAAAGAGTTGAATGCTTTTTCTTCACTCCCTCTGGGGTAGTATGATGTATTCATTTTACTAGTCCCTAGTCTCTGTCAAGTGTCATCTTCTTCAATTTGCAAACCCTTACCTGTCCCAGCCACCGTCAGATCGTGCTTGTGTCTGACTGACTTGACAAAAGGTTAATAACCTTAATATAAAAAGTGTATATATCTCTTGAAAGAAAAAACAATCCCAACATCAATAGATAATGGAATTGAGAGGAAGAACTCACAAATTCATGGAAGAGGAAATAGAAATGGCAAGCAAACCTACAAGAAAATGTATAAGCTTCCTTCCTACTAACCAAAGAACATGAAAACAAAACTAAAATGGGACACTGTTTTCTGTTTGTCAAATTGGTAGAGGTCAAATAAAATTTTTAATACTTAAAGCTGGGAAATTAAGGTAGACCTGTGTTTGTACATTCCTGGCATAAATATGTCTGTCCTATTATATCAATCTGGGAACCAATATGCAGCATGCATTGAGAACCTTAAGATATTAATATTCATCAGTCCATCCATCTTACTTTTGGGATTTGATCCTAAAAACGAAAAAGCTAAAATGTGAGCAAAGATTTATATCACAGCCTTATTTACAATAGGGAATAATTGGAAACAATCTAAATGTCCACTCAAGATGTGTAAGTAAATTTTGCTATACTCATACGGTGGAATGATGTTCCTGGAAGTGTACCTCCCCGTACCCACAGTCGTGAACCACTCTGGCGCTTCATATAGTATGGAGGTCTGTTGTTCAGAGTCCCTGGTCCGTTTCATAGCCACTGTTATGTCACTGCTTCGTTCAGTAGGAACAGGTTATACGGCTTAGGGGTGAGAGTCCCATTCATCACAAAAACTTTGGAGTATACATGAAACTAAATGGAAGGAAAAGACCAGCCATAATCACAATATCCAAAGTCAAACATAGTTAATATTTTAGTATTTTCCTTTTAATCTTTTAAAAATATATTCATAGTTAGAGGGAATTTTACTTAGTTGTCATCTCAATAATGAAAAACTTCAAATTATGCATAGATTATATATGTGTGTACTTGTGGTTACATATATATTATGTATATATATGTGTGTGTGTGTGTGTGTGTTATATATATATAGTTTTATCCTAATTCTCCAAATTAATAGACTCCGAACCTATTCCAACTCATATTAAATGTAAAGTTTTTATAAAGATCCTAATTTACCCTCAGCCTTTTAAAAACACACCTGCTGTGCAAAGGGAAGTTGGAAGACCCAGCTAGGAAACCTGCCTCTGTAATTCTTTGAAAACCAGTGGCTTGGAGCGGGCGTGGGCTAGCCTTGCCTGGGTTCGGCTCCCACTTCTTCCAACCTTCAGTGATTTGGGCATTTCACTTGGCTCAACCCGATCGCGGACCAGTGTCTTCTCCCATTACTCATCATTCCACATCAGGAATGTACAGGTAAGCAATTCAAATGCCTTGAGTGGAACAGGAATTAAAGCTATTTCTGTGGCCCAAACTTCTCCCATCAGTAGAAGAATGTCAGCAGTTTTATAGTCAGAACTTATTAAATTCTAATATTATTCTGATATTGTTTTAAAAATGCTAGCCCTCGTCTTCTCTGTCTGATTTCTAATCTCTGAAGGAAACAGTAAATGCAAATATAGGCACCTTGAGGGGATGGGATTGGAAAGGGGATGCTTTTCCGGGGTGCTCTCTTACTGTTTTCTCGACAGTCTCGTGTGATTTAACAGTTCCCGGTAGAGACTTTCACCAGCAGTTTGTCACTGTGACAGCACGAGCACTCAAGTTTGGGGAATGTCAAACTTCCTCTTGTGGTGGGTTCAGACCTGGCCAAAAGACATTGCTTCCCTAGATGGAAAAATGTCCTTCTCCGTGACCGCAATAAATGGAGCCTGGAGTTCGCCTTGTATGCTGAGAGGGTCATGGTAAGGCATCCCTGTAGATAGAGAGGCTCACCTCCTATGCTGTATGGAAACAGTGTTTTCCAAAATGTGTTTAGTGCAATTACAGTTTCTCATCTTGTGATAGATGTTCCTCTGGAAACGTTCATTGCTCAGATGCACTTAGGGAAAGATTCACTGCAGGACTTTAATATTCCAAGGTGTATGTGAATCCATAAGAACAGGCTGTAGCATGAAACATTTCCTAAGTTGAAATGAATAGGAAGCCTTTCTCATGGGGGAGTAGTGTTTTCTAAAGCTTACTTTGGAATGTTTTATGTTGGGACTTTGTGTAGCAGATTGAATCTTGATCTATAAACTCAGATATGCAAGAAAGAGCATATATTGTTTTTTCAAACATGAAATTCATATTTTAAGACCCAATCCATCTTGGAGGGCAGGAAGTGTAACCTTGGTCTTTCTTGGAGCTGCGTCCCTCCGTGTCGGAGCTGTACCACAGTTCTGGTCATCGCTCATTCATCTACACTTGACCAGTTGCCTCTGGTCCAGACAATGCCTAAGAGCCACCCAGAGGGCTTTCCTCGGCAATGCTTGAGTCCCCACTGCTGGATGGGGATGTAGATCTTTTTTTTCCCCTGCTCACTCTCTCTACCCCAAAAGTCTTTTTCCTTCCTATTCTTGAGCGTATCTAGCATTAGGTTCTCCTGTTTCATTTTCTTCTCAATTGATGTTTTCTTAGTATTTAAGAAAATTATCCCCTCCAGTATCTATATATTTTAAACAACATGGGGATTTACTGACATTTATCTGAATGGTTCACTGGCAGTGCAAGCTTCAGGACCGGTGTGATTCTGCAGCTTAACAGTGTCATCACCAGTTTCACTCTTCTGTGTTGTATTGACTGTGGCATGAGGTTGATCCTAAGGTATATTCCTTTGTGGGGCTAAATGGCTAAAGTGATTCCAGGCTTTATATTTGCACACCACATATTACAGAAGGAGAGAGACAGTTGGCTTTGGGCAGCTTCTCAGAATATGAAGAATCCTCTCATAATAACTCCCATAAAATCTCTCTTAACATCTAATTGGTCTTCATTGGACCCACAAGTCCCTTAAATTGTTTTAAAAGATTATTAGAATATATGTAACATATAATATAGATGAAGAGTAATGTAATGTAAACCCTTGGAGCTACTGCCCAGCTTACGCAATAGAGTATTACCAGTTCTGTTGGAGGCCCTTCCAGTCCTCCTTGTCTATATCTCCCACATTCACTGCCAGAGGTAAGGTTTCTTTGTTTTTGTTAATACCTTGCTTTTCTGTATAATTTTATTCTGTATGCATATATTCCTAAACAATGCATTATTTAGTGTTGTGTGATTTTTGAATTTTATATTAATGATACCACCTTCTGCAACTTGCATTTTTCATTCCACATGGTTTATGAGATTTGTCTATGTGATGGACATTTTAACTGATACAACATGCTCTTGTGTAATTAAACCATAGTTTATTAATCTGTCTACTGTTGATGGACTTTTAGTTGGTTTTAGTTTGAGCTGTCATGAATAATGCTGCCAGACATCTTTTGTACATTCTGGTGCCTATGTAGAAGGAGTTCCCAAGTGTACATACATGTTTAAGAATGACACTGCTGAATGAGATCACACACAACTTTTTAATGGTACTAGATAATAAAAAGTTATTTTCTAAAATAGAATAAAATTATTTTCAATATGAGTAGAATATAAGAAATCCTGTCATTCCACATCTTTTCCAACACTTGGTTTTGTCAGTATTTTAAATATTTGGCAAAGTGGCCTGGGAAAATTGCATTTTGTGGTTTAATTTCCTTTTTTTGACAAGTTAATTAGGTTGAAAACATTTTCGTTTGCTTATTGGTATTTTTATTTCCTCTTTTGTGAATTGTCTGTTCATACCCATGTGCTTTTGGGTTCTTTTTCTCTTCTAAATTGACTTGTAGAAGTTGTTATATCTATTCTGCTTTCTAATCCAGCATGAGTTTTTTGCGTTATGTTGCAGTGTCACCTCCAAATTTGCCATTTACATTTTTCACTTCTTCATTTTTAAAAATAATGTCTTTTAATAAATTAAAAAAATTAATATGGTTAAATCTACCAAACTATTCCTTAAGGTTTGTAGTTTGGTGTCGTATTTACAAATTATTTTCTACTCCAGCTTCATTTTAAACACACACACACATACACACACACACACACGTCTTTAATTGACCTGGCATGAAGGAGGGGTACTATTCCACTTTTTTTAATAAGTCTATTAATTGTCTCAGCACCATTTATCTTTTCAGAATGATCTGCAATGACATCTCTGTCATCTATCAAGTTTCTGTATGTAAATGGATTCTTTTCGGGCTCTGTGTTGTGTGCCATTGTCTGTTTGTCTGTCTGTGTCTGGACCGCACTTTCACCTAGCTCTTTCACCTTTATATACTAAGCTTTAAATCTCTTAGGCAAGCCTCTCCCCAACCCCTATACCTTTTTCAGGAATGTCTTGGCCATACTTAATCCTTTGTTCTTCTGCATAAATTTTATAATTAGCTTGGAAATTTCCAATATTTTTATTGAATTACATTAAAGTTATAGTTTTGGAGTAGAATTGATGTATTTATAATTTTATACCATTGAGTCTTTCTATCTATAGCTTTGTCTATCCATATCTTTACTAATTTAGGTCTGTGTGTCTTTAGTTGCTATTATAAATGGTATCTTTCAACATCACATTTTCTAACTACTGCTGGGCATTTTTTTTCCAATAGACTTTAGTGTTTACATAAGACAAGAAGGGACTTTTATATCCTCTTACTTCTACTTTTTGATTAGTGTGAATCCCTGAGACAAGAAATGGTATTGTTTGCTTAGTTGCTTGAAAGAAGGAATGAAAAAATAAAGGGAGAACAATACCATTTAAAAATCATTTTAGTAAATTTGCCTGCCACACATGCATGAGTTTCGTACACCCACCTTTCAATGAGGGTGTTACTTCTCTTCTTTCAATGACAAGGAAACCTGGGTTTAGAGAAGCCAAGGAACTTGCTCAGTCACACACAAATGTGTTATGGCAAAGCCAGGATCTAAAATTCAGGGAGTTTCACTCCAAAATGGTTGTATTCATCATACGGTACTTTCCTTTAGGCAAAAAGAATGTTCAGAAATTTCTAATCACTCAACAATGACCAGAATGGATAAATCCATTCTATAGCCCAATTATGTGGCACTACAGCTCCCCCACCACACACACACACCCCCCAAAGTCAGCAGAGGTTTGACAGCATTTATCCCACTGCTCTTGTCACTGTTCCCTGCTGAGGCAGCCAGCTGGTCCCCGGAGAAGGACCACCGTTTTGCACACCTGAGGAAGCAGATAGCAGACATCACCAGCCGCCTCCCCTAGACTGCATGTCGATGCACACAGCCAGGCAGGGGAACTAAAATTGTAAAGCAGAAGTCTGTGTGGAGCCTTTTAATATTTTCTTAAACGATCAGTGGTGGAAAACTCTGGTAACAACTCAAGTAAAGGCTTATGGCTGTGAAAGTCTCCTCTGTGGATTCGACTGGAAAGGATTCTCTGTTGGATATGGCCTGGATGCCTGAGCCCAATGTTCTTTGGTGAAAAAATTACTGCAAGTCACCTCGCCATCTGGGATCCTCACAGGTGGAGTCTTCTGCTGGAAGACAAGTTGTTATCAGTCAACCTGCATTATCCAGCAGGGCTGGGGGTGGGGGTGGGGGTGGCGGGGCGGGGATCTTGTTGCAGAACAAACAGGAAGGAGAAGCTTTTGTGGGGGGAGATAACCAGTCAGGGTGTGGCCTGTTTAGGTCAGGGTGAGGACTGTTTGGGTCAGGGGTCAGGCCTGTTTTGGTCAGAGTGAGGCACTGCCTTATCTGCCACCAGAGACAGAAGATTCAGTTGAACATGCCATTAGCAGTGGCAGGGGCTGGTCCTATGCATTATCACGGAGGATTCTTGTAAGAACTAAGTGAAATCATGGGAATGGAATTGCCAATGAAATAAATGGAAGCTGTTATCACCATTGTTAATATTATGTGCATGGTGTGGTACAAACATTTGGAGTCAGATCCCAACTCAGTCCCTTGCTAGCTGTGTAAATTTGGGCAAGTCCCTTTATTGTATTTGAGTCTCTTTTCTTTTCTGTAAAATGGGAGCAGTAATGCCCATTTAGGAGTTGGTCATAGGAACAAATAAGATACTTTGTGAAATCACCTAGTACAGAGTAGGTGTTCACTGAATTATTGCCTTTCTTCTCCCCACCCAAGTCTATTCCTTGGATCTAGTCCCTGTATGTATGTATTTATCCGTCAGGCACTCATCTAATGCTTACTCTGTGCCAGGCGTTCTTCTAAGTGTTTTGTAAATTTTACTCTTTAATATCATAAAAATCCTTTGAGTACTTACTGTTATTACCCCATTTTACAGATAGGGAAACTAAAGCATAGGGAGGTTGATAATTTGCCCAAAGCCACATGGATAGTAACCGGCAGAGTCACTAACTGATTCATGTGAAGACACCTTAATGTGAGCTGTTTTCCCTTTTAATTGAAAATAGTATTACCCTGAGATATTGCCTAAAAATCGATACAGATTTTTCTCTTGAGTTTGCAGATTTTCTCTCCTAAAGACTTTAGGACAAAAGAACATGAAACAAAAGCACACTTCATTACGAGTTTATTTTCTGTGTTAGTGTAGTAAAGGGGGAGAGTGCGTTTCATAAAACACATTCTCCTTTGGTGCTCGTCTGAGGGAGGCATCAGGCTGCAGCCCTGGCTGCTTTTCATCAGTGGAACTGGCCAGACCAAGGTGCCTCCAGCTTGCCTGGGGAGTCGTGCCAGCTGCCCCAGGAGAGCCTGAGCCCCTCATCTGCGCAGAGTGCATTCAGCATCCACGGGCACACAGACGGGAGTTCAAGTGGGACCACAGTCACTGGGCAGGGTTGGGAGGGGACACCTGGCCAAAAGACAGCACCCTTCTGTTTAAGCAGAACTCTGGAGCCGGGTCCAGGGGACAATGACGGCAAACTGACAGTGGCTTGGGCTCATTCAGCATCTTTTTCTCATTTGGGAATGTTCTGTCCTTGGGAAGGCCCCAGACCTCACCTTACTACACAGTTATACTGCCTAGTTAGGAGTTTTCAAGGAAAGTATTGATTCATGTGGCCTAGACTCATTATTACTTAAGACCATTAACACATTCTTAGGTACAGGTGACAGTAAGGGAAGGGAGGAAGGGACATCTTGAGGACATATCAGATGCCAGGTGCTGTGGTGGGCATTTCTACCATGTTAGCATAACTGGCGAGAGTCGAAAATGTCTTTAGACAGTACTGGAAAAAGTAGGAAAAGCATTGCAAATGGAAACAGAAAAGGGAGGACATATCCCAGTCTTTTTGATTCCAAAATCCGTTCCCTCAAGTCACTTGAAATGATCAGAAACAATATATAATCGCCTTGTGTAAGGAGACAAAAATTATATTGTGTGTGTCTCTCACCCTTTGTCTCCTGCCTGCTGAAGAAGCTCTGGCTTTACTCAGTTCCTTTCCTCCTTTGTCCTGACTTGAGAGACTGGTTATAAAGCTTTTGTGGCTGATTTCAGGAGGGAGGGAAGGGAAGGGGGAATAAGAGGCTTATGGACACAGGTACATATCCATATACATATAAGTGTACTTATAGTTTATATATATGTAATTTCATATATAATAAATACACAGATACTATGAAATAAGATACCATACTTCATCTTTTGTTATCTGCTTTAAACGCGTTTACTATGAACATTTTCCCATGTCAAAATGTTTAAAACTACAATATCCTTTTCAGTATTGCCTAAAATTCTATACTAAGTGTGTGCCAAAACTTGGTTATTGGATATTTAAGTTGTTTCCAGTTTTAGCTTTATCAACAGTGCTGCATTGACATCTGGAAAAAAATCTAAATGCCACAAATTCCTATTTCTCAGGGAAAAGCTTTACTGATTTTTATTAAGTCAGAAGAACTATCTATATTTCATAACTAATTTTTTTAAAGCACTGGAATCATTCCTGGAGCAGCATCTTATGGAGGACCCGCCCTGTGAGACTTATGAAAATGGCATTTTTCCCTCCATGCATTTCCCTCTTGCTCCCTCAGTGCCCCCAGCCACTGTGGGGAAACCACTGAGTTAGTTCCTACCTTTTTGGTTTTTTTCCTATGATGTTACTATTTGCTGATGTCATATCATACTGAAAATTTGTCTCTTCCTTTAAAAGAGGAAACTACGTTTTCTTTTTCTAACTCATGTTGAATTTTGATGTACTGCTTTGCCAGCAGAATTAATCATTTTTGTTTTTATTTTTTATATCTATTTATGTATATTGTAATAGAGCCTCTACAGTCCAACAGACTCAAACATATTCAGGCAGTCTGGGAGAGAGCTCGTCTAAGTGTCATGCGTGCCTGGGCAGGGCCATGAGGTGCTGTCAGTGTCCTTTGTCCCATCAACTTAGGGGAAGGCCCAGGGATCAGGGCCTGCCATATCCCCTGGAAATCAGCAATAAAAAGAAAATCTTGTCTGGCTAGCACAACTGTGTTCCTCCTTGTCTTGTCCCTCTTGATGTTCTACCTTACATTTGAGTTTGAAATGTTAGCCCTACATGTCTTGTCATGACTTTAAGTGGTCAGATTCTTGTCTTCTACAACAAAGCTCCATTTTTTTCCTATGATTTTTATGATTCTTTGGTGGTGCTGACGTGGGGAGGAGTCAGGAAATAGAAATCACAGGCATCTGCCTTAATGTTTTCAATGAAATTCTTTTTTTTGTGCCCTCCAAGGCAAACCTCTCTGGGTGAGTGTGATCATAGCAGCCAATAAACAGGCGGTGTCTTGTCTTCAGATGTTGGGATTCATGTAGTTTGGAAATTTCACATGTTGGGCTTAACTCAAAGACTTCAAGTGACCATACAAATGAGAACCTTCATGAATATGTTATTAGGAATCTTTGTCATTCATCCTTTCTGTGCCCTTGCTTGTTGGAATATGGGAATTTCATGATTGGTTCAAGCCAATGGAAATGTCAGAGAACTGAAGTAGATATGCATAGGATATTGAAAGGACATAAATTTATACTTTAAAGTACTACCATTATTAGATTTATAATTTTAATTTTTCCCTCTAGTCTTAGATAAGGTGAATTGTTGACAGGTCTCTGAGAATAGAAGGAAATTAGAAAGTAAATGTGTGTCGGTAACACCAAAGGACCAGAGAGGGAAATCTATTATCAAATAAAAACAAATGGATAGAGGACGTTATTGTAAGCAAAAACTGGCAAAAAAGGAAAGGTTTGGGGCTGGAAATGGTAAAATAATCCTTCCAAAAGTGAGAAATCTTTTTAAAAGAACACATTGGACATACTTTTTTATTCCCTGGGGCCAATGGAAATAGATAGGAAAGTATGATTGAAACAGGTGGGATTTGGTTGTTTTTTGAAACTTTAACAAGCAAAAAAGGACATTTTTCATCCAATTAGTAACATTAAGATAAATTTAACATGCTAGCTTCCTGGGATTTGTGCCTTCAATTTATAAGCTTTGCTGATAAAGAAGAAAACCAATTTCATTTTATTCTATTTCCCAGGGAGATGGCAAAAGCTTACGGATTTTTTTGGTGGGGGGGGGACTTTTAATTAGGACTATTACGGAAACAAGTTAAAGAACCAACTGTCAAAACTGAGAACTATCTCATGGGATAGAGTGTGGACAACAGTGAGGTTTGGAGGCAGTGTTTATTAAGGGTTCTCCTGTAGGGCTGCTCAGCCTTCAGAGGCCAAGGTGATCAAATCCAGTTGTTCTGGACCCACTCCATATGCCACTGTCCTGCTGGTCCTCAGAGCAGACAGATCACGCTTTACTGTGTGTAAGATGCAGGGCAGCCTCAGAGAGATGATGATGGGTGTGAGTTGTGGCCCAACAGAGTGCCAGTACATGTCTGTGGGTAGGGAGAGGGATGTCCACACATCCTGTTGCCTCCACCCAGCCAGCTCTCCTGGTCAGAGACGCAGGAAATGAGGCAAGGAAAGGAGTGTCTGGGTCCTGTGTGAGGCTTCAGCTGCACCCCCAAGGCAGGCGTCTTGGGGACTAGACCTGGCCACGGGAAGGAAATCCTTGTGCCTAACCTAGAACTAAATGAGGCGGGAGCGCACATTTAGCTCATTTCCATCCTGAAGCTCTCACCAGAAGCTTCCATCTTAACATTCCAGCATTAAGGACAAGACAGTATTACCACCCTTACCTGTGAGAAGTAAAAGTCTGTGTAGGAAAAAGACAACATTATTCCTAAAGCTTAGAGCAGACATAGGCTAGCTGATATAGCCTATACTTGTCTAGGCTAGGAAGGCAAGGCCAGGCCCCTAATTAGAAGAGTGTGGGGGGGTTTGTGTGTGTGTGTGTGTGTGTGTGTGTGTGTGTGTGTGTGTGTGTGTGACTGACTGCAGGGCACAGTGCCTGAGGCCCACAGTAAGTTTAGAAGTGCACAAAAAATGTTTTAATACTTTTTTGACCAGGAGAAATCACTGAATACAATAATAATGAATATACAATAATGGGTCCATCCTGAATTATATTTACCTCTATACCAATTCAATCATGAGATGTTATAATATTTCTCTTTCTGCGGGAGGAACCAATGAAGGCCCGAGTGCTGAGGGCCCCTGGAAGGCCTGCTGCAGCCCTGACGGACTGAACACCCCTCCGAGAGGCACAGAGACCCACAGAGGCAGAGAGGGAAGGGGACCGGAAAACACACGGAGTGAGACAGAGAGGCAGAGAGAGGGGGAGAGGGAGAGGGACACATACCAGGGAGAGAGATGCTCAGACATACACAGAAACAGCCTGACAGGTCCAGGGAGGCAGGAAGGGTCAGAAGGATGGAGAGCAGGACAGACACAGACAAAGCTATCACAGGCCGCATCCCCCTAGAAGGGGCAGCCATCAGCTTAGTCTGATCTTTTTCAGCCTCCCAGGAGCACCTGCGTCTGAAGAATCACAGGCCTCTCCAGCCACTCTCTTATCCCCAGCCGCAGAGAATTAAGGGAGAGAGGTGAGGTCCACGCTCCTCTTTCCCCACACTCCTGGGTATGGGAGAGTCCGTGAAGGAGGTCTGTGACAGTCCCTGGCCTTGACTTTGGGCTGCGTTCCTCATTTCAAGTGGAAGGGGATGTAGTGACCACTCACTTCCTCCAAAAAGTGCCTCGGTGTTTGCTACAAAGCCACAGACCTCTCGGCCATGCTTCAGCCAAAGCAGCTGAGAATTGCAAAATGAAGATTGGGTTGGGGCAGGAGATGTCCAGCCTGAGGCCCTAGGACGGCTGCCTTGATTGTGACTATACCAGGGAAATGGGAGCGACTGGAACATGAACCCCTTGTCACCTAATTGAAAGTCACACAGGTCCTTTTTGTTTGTGTTGTCTCTGGAAAATAGGGTTGGAGATTGTTTTTAAAAGATTCACTAAGATACACACCATTCGAAATGCCCTACAAGAAACACCAGTGAAATGAAATAATTCACACTAAACAGTAGTGTGTATACTTCAATCCAATCTGAATTCTGGTCTTCCAATCTTATCAGTGATGGTTGGCGGAAGAAATCAATAAGAAAAGAAAAAAAGAGAAAGGGAGAAAAGTCATTAAGCCACAACAAGCTCGGCCTTCCCACCTTTCAGGGCCCGGAGGAAGCAATAGGCAGCGGGTACTTGGGAAAACAGTGCCAGCCTAGAAGGGAAAGTGCTCACACGTCTCTGGTTGTGGAGAGGGTTTCTAGGTGAAGTAATTTCTTATTTTGCCCCAATGATCAATCACAATGGGTCTGTTTGTAGATTCAGTCATAGCTGTTGTCCAACATCATTATGGAGATAATTTGCTCAGTTAAAAGAGAAAAGGCAGTTGAAGTTATTTGTAAGTTTGTTTTTTTGCCAGTTGTAGGTTATTTTTCTGCCTTTTGTTGACAACCAGCGAGTGTAGGATGTTGTATAAATCCCCATCAGAAATGGAGTTACACAATCCCATTAAATGAAGCCTCCTTTTCCTCCTACAAGCTAACAGCAATTACTTTTGGACTCACTTTTGTAGGTGTGAGAAGCTCATCTATTTAGAAGATGAATAGTTTATTTAGGATCATCTGGTAGCAGCAGGTTAATTAAAGGGTGACTCCATCATCTCTAGCCAAAATCAGGCATTATACAAGCAGGCCTGTTTTGTGATTGTCATGTGAGAGATGTACACAATGAGGCCCCAAGGGTGTAAGCGTCATTACAAGTTAGCCCACTGGCTGAGTTCATTCTTCTTCCACAGTACCCAGTGTCTGCTAATAATTTCTTCTTTCTTGATTACATGCACTTTTTATAATAGAATAAAAAAGGATTGTTTTCACTTTTGCAAATGATAGCATAGGTAACAACACTCAGTTCTAAGTGCACCACGTTTAATTGATCTGCAACTTTTGAGCTGGGAATACTGTGATTAACTTCATTTTACAGATGAAGAAACTGAGGCACAGAGCATGAAGTGACTTACCCAAGGCCGCCCAGCTTGTGAGCAGCTGAATTGGGATTAGCAGGCAGCCTGCCTTGGGAGCTTGTGCTTTTACTGCCTACACTCCACTGCCCTCCTCAGAAGTAGCATAGGAAATACATCTCCAGCTTTCTGTTGGGGGGAAGATAGTGATTCATTACTCCACTGGTGGGGCAGGTCTTCTGTTTACCAGGATTTTTATCTTACCTTTTTTGCCTGTGGACCTTAGCAATGCCTGCTCTCTAGAAGCTCTGGAAGGAAGAATGGTGTAAAATCATGTGGGAGCTCAGAGCTGAGATGTTCATTATTTTATGCTCTCCAATCTTATATAGCCAGTGATAATGTTTTTTAAAGCCCAGTGGTCTAATTTCTGCTTTCAGATCAAAACAATGCCTACCCCTCAAAACCTCTCTATAGATGTTCTAATATGCACAGCCTAAACAGCAAACCACATCAGACACCAGTTCCCCCAAACATGTGAACCCACTGGTCACTCTTTGCTGGGCCCTGGGGAAAGTACCTAGAAGTGTCGGTCCTAGCCAGTCCTGCCCGCCAGGGCATGGCAGACTCCCAGAGGGAATGGCACACACCGCTAAGTCAAAAAGTACCGCAAAGAGCTTCAGATGAACAGTGTGCTCAGTAAATACTAGAAGCTCAAATAAGGGAGAGAAATCAGGTCTGGCTGGGTTGGGTGGGGGTCTCCAAGGAGGGGCCAGGATGTGGACTTGTCTGAGGATGGGGAGGAGTTTGGATTTGAGGCAGACCCTCCAGTGTAGGCTGGACCTGGATGACTGGGGAGAAGGACGTTGCATGGGCAGACATATGTAGGCCAGCCTCTGGGGTGTAAAAGCCAGGAGATGCTAGGGCCAGGGAGGAGAGCTGTTTTGGCAGTCCTGGGTCATGAGGTTGGAAAGATACCAGTTGACCCAGACTCCCCTGCCGGGAACAGGAAAATGAACTTGAACTTTGCTCATTGGTGTATGAAGCTGTGGAGCTCAAAAAAATCTGATTTTTTTTTTGTGTGGCATGTGGAACAAATCTTCACCCTCCAGTTATGTCTCATGCTAGTGTATGTTCTCATCTTGTCCAGGAAGCTATATTTTTAAGTGCCATGAACTCTAATAAAAACATGTTTTGTTTTGTTTTTTCTCCCACTTGTGTTCTGAAAACCTGTGTTTACCAGATCTTATGTTACTTACACTCTGGCGTGTTACCTTTAATCTCAGCCTCACTTTGCTACAAACAACACAGAAAGGTGACAGTTTCATTTGGGATAAACTCCATTGATCTCTCTGTGTGAGGCAAGGTATTTTTCTCAAGCATTTTGGGACATATTTTTGTTAAGAAGCAACCCGAGCACAGATGGAAGTCAGACTGTCTGGGTTTGAATACCAGCTCTGACACTTACAACGGTGGAAACCCTTGTAAACACTCAGCTTCTCGTGCCTCAGATTCTTCATCTGTTTCTGATTAGATATGTAAATTCAGGAAATTAAGCAGTATGCGGTACATAGTAAAGAATGGTTAGCTTGAATCACTTATGCATTCGTAACAGTGGTGATAGCAGGAGTGAGGGCAAAAAACTATGAATGGTGTGATGAGGAAAAAAATTTCATTTTGTTGTGAGAGGGCTGTGGGTGCAAAAAAAGTGTTTGAGAAACACTGCTTTAAATTCACTCCATTAAATCAGACCCGATGGATCACTGATAGGAGGAATCCAAAAAGAAGTTTAGATATACTTTGAGGCCTAAGACTCAATAGAATATCTAATTAGTAGGCATTTACCGAGAGGCCTGCTAGAGTCCCAACCTCGGGTCTACCAAATTCCCTTTTTGGTTGCTTGTGAATCCAGTGAGGCGGCCGGAGGAAGGGAGCTCTCCCTGGCAGGGCCTCTTCCTGAAGCTAGCGGTGGTGGGAGGACAGAGCTGAGGGGGCACAGAGTCACTTTGCCTACCGTGTCCAAGGACAATGGCCTGGGCAGAGTTAATAGCAAAAGCTCATGTCTGCCATGCATTTTCAGAGTAGTTTCATACCTATTGTCTCACAAGCACTGTTTTCTTTTAAAATAATGTTTAATGACACATTTAAGAAGCAGATTTATTCTTCTATAAGAAAATGAACACATGACAGCTAAGAGTGAAAATTCCCTTCAAGCAGAACTTCCACTCTAGGTTCTCTGCTCCCCTCCTCAGGGTGAACCACCATCATAGGGTGTGTGTCCAGCATTCCTCTGTTTGTTGACACACAGGTAAACCTATAAAAAGTGTCCAGTATTACTTTGTATTTTCTTACACGAATCATAATATGCTATATATCATTTCTATTGTCTTTTTAGTTCATGATATGTCTTGGAGATCCTGATATATCTCATTCTTTGAAACTGCTGTATGCCCATGAATGCCCATTTTTTACTTACCCATTTCTCCTTCTGGTAGATATTTATGGTATTTCTTTTTTTTTCTTTTACCACAGCTAATAATTCTGTCCCTTTGGGTATGTGGGTGTATTTCTATAGCCGCTCTCTGAAGCAGGTAATACTGCCTTACTGCAGAGGAAACAGAGGCCCAGAGATGGGACACAGGCATTGAGTAACATGTCCAGGACAAGAACCCACACCTTTTTTGTTCCAAACCCAAGTTTGATGAGTTCTCTTCCCCTCCCATCCCATGGCTACCTCTCACTCTCCCAAGACTGTCGCATTTGCCTTGGTGACCTATTTCCTACTCCTGGCGTCCTGGGGCTGCCCCAACACCGCCACTTCCTTTCTCACCCTCGGTGACAGATCAGCTTCCGCCTCTCCCGGTGCGAAGGGGGCTTTCTGGAGGTGGACATCTGTGTGCGAATGAGATGGGGATGGGGGGGTTGCACAGAATGCCCAGCCCGACCTACTTACCAAGCCGGTGTGCCAAAGTAGAAACAGATTTATCCATCCACGGCTGAAATTTGAAAGCTCCGACTGAGAAATGTCAGGATGAAATAACGCTTAAATTATTAAAGAAGAAGGCACTAAAGAGGGTGGAGAATAATACCCTGTGGAGACTGGCTTGTTTTGAGCAGGAAAGGCAGAGATGGATGTTCTAATTGACCATCATGCTCTAAAAGGAAAAGGGCTTCTGGAGCCTGCAAAAAGCTTACATTCCAGAGAACCCCAAGCTTCTTTTTCATGAGCCTTCTTCAATATTTTACAGTGACATATTGAAAGACTTTCTAACTTAATTAAAATCCTCCAATACCTTGTCTGAGGGGCCGCGGATCAGGATGGTCGGACCAGCGCTTTCTTCCCCCGCTGGTTACAGCTACAGTGCCTGTGCCCAGAGTGCCTGCCTCCATCGGCCGCTGCAGAGAAGGAGGCACGCTGCAGGCCTGTCACAGAGGATTCCAGCAGGAGCAGATCCTGGCAGGGAGTGCAGAGCCCGACGAGTTCATTGGGGCCTCATTGCCCCCAGTCCGTCCAGACACTCCCCTGGACCCAATTAGCAGATTGGAAATAGCAGCCAAGTGTGTTGCAACCAAGTTAAAGAGGAGTAACAGACACGAAAGAATCAAGTGGGAAAAGAACATTTTGGATCCTGAAGGAGCAAGTTGCTTGTCAGAGATGTAACGAACCAAAACAAAATAAGTTGCTGCTCCTTAAGCCTTTTTTCTAACACTGCTGGGGTTCATTAGCTTGCAAAAAAGCACTGAAATTGCAAAAGAGAAAAAAAAGAAGAAATGCTTATTGTTCCCATCTTCAATTTCTTATTTAATATAACTTAAAAAAAAGATTTAATAGAAAAGGGAGGGCATCATTAATTTTAGAGTCTGCAAGAAATGAAAATGAAGAATGTTCTGCTGATTAGTGATGTGCAATTTGTTCCTTGAACGTCTTCAATAATGTGTGAATGTCACATTATATAACACTTACAATGATTAAACCAGAAGATGAAATAAGATAGGATAGATCTTGTGTTCTTCCCCAGCTAGCGGACAACTTATCTCATTAATCTCTGGGCTTGCAGCCTTCAATTGAATAAGCAGTGTTATTGGGGGAGATTTATAGCACAAGACTTAGCATCCTCACTGAGGAAATCTTACAGTACTATTTTGAGAAGCCTCCAAGATAATTCTTGGGATTTGTATTCATTGTAGCCTGTCATAAAACATTGCCCGAACCAGTAATGAGTAGTGAACCTTCTCAGGAACTTAGTATTCTGACAGCAACATTGAAAATGAGCAGTTGTGCTCCCCATCTCATGGGAAGTTAAAACATTCTCAGTCCCAATTTAAAATTATTTTGTTAGAAATGGTGGTTTAAGTGCAGTGGGAGATGATGCACTGATAGACCTGTGTGTGAGGAATGCCCATGAAAAATCAGTGCACGTTTGGCATTACGAAGGCAGATCTGCACAAAGCAGGGATGAGGAGACCTTTATGAAGTGTTTGTTGAAGGGATGAATGAACTGGTAACTGTGAGTCTCCTTTGTCCATTTTGGTGACTGAAGTCCGGACAATGGGTATATAAGTACTATTAACTAATTGGCTTTTTAATGCGAGTGTTCAAGGAAATGCTCTGCACACCTTGGACCAGAAACCTGGAATTAAGGTGGAAAAGAGGTTTTTATTTCCCCCCCTCCAGCTTTATAGAGCTATAATTGACAAATAAATGTATATAGTTAAAGTGTGCAACATGATGATTTGGTATATGTATATATTGTGAAATGATGACCATAATCAGGTTAATTACTCATCACCTCACATTGTTACTATTTTATGTGTGTGTGGTGAGAACCCTTAAGTTCTATTCTTTTACAAAATTGCAAGCACACAATACGGTATTATTAACTTTAGTCACCAGACTGTACATTAAATCCCCAGAACTTACTCATCTTATAAACGAAGGCTTGTACCCTTTGACCAGCATCTCCTCATTTCACCCACCCCTGAGTCCCAGGTGACTACCATTCTACTCTCTCATTCTGAGTGCAACTTTTTTCCTTTTTTCAGATTCCACATGTAAGTGAAATCATACAGTATTTGTTTCTCCTTGTCCAGCTTATGTCACTTAGCATAATGTCTTCTAGGTTCATCTGTGTTTTCACAAATGACAAGATTCCTTCTTTCTCATGGCTGAATAATCTGTGAATAACAGTACACACACACCATCCTTATTCATTCATCCATTGATAGATACTTTTTTTTAAAGAAAGAAATGCTTTTGAATGATGTATTAGAATTCTGCGGAGAGAATCAATAGATTATATATAATGTGTATCTATAGTCATATCTGTATTATTTTTTTTTTGGTATCGTTAATGTACAATCACTTGAACAACATTATGGTTACCAGACCACCTATTATCAAGTCCCCCCCACATACCCCACTACAGTCACTGTCCATCAGCATAGTGAGGTGCCATAGAATCACTACTTGTCTTCTCTGTAAATACTGCCTTTCCCATATCCCCCGCCACTGCAGTACATGTGCTAATCGTAATGCCCTTTTTCCCCCTTATCCCTCCCTTCCCAGTCCCTTTCCCTTTGGTAACTGTTAGTCCTTTCTTGGGTTCTGTGAGTCTGCTGCTGTTTTGTTCCTTCAGTTTTTTTCTTTGTTCTTATACTCCACATATGAGTGAAATCATTTGATACTTGTCTTTTTCGGCTTGGCTTATTTCACTGAGCATAATACCCTCTAGCTCCATCCATGTTGCAAATGGTAGGATTTGTTTTCTTCTTATGGCTGAATAATATTCCATTGTGTATATGTACCACCTCTTCTTTATCCATTCATCTACTGATGGACACTTAGGTTGCTTCCATTTCTTGGCTATTGGGAATAGTGCTGCAATAAACATAGGGGTGCATATGTCTTTTTCAAACTGGGCTGCTGCATTCTTAGGGTAAATTCCTAGGAGTGGAATTCCTGGGTCAAATGGTATTTCTATTTTTAGTTTTTTGAAGAACCTCCATACTGCTTTCCACATGGTTGAACTAGTTTACATTCCCACCAGCAGTGTAGGAGGGTTCCCCTTTTCCACATCCTCGCCAATATTTGTTGTTGTTTGTGTTTTGGATGGTGGCCATCCTAACAGTGTGAGGTGATATCTCATTGTGGTTTTAATTTGCATTTCACTGATGATTAGCGATGTGGAGCATCTTTTCATGTGCCTGTTGGCCATCTGAATTTCTTCTTTGGAGAAGTGTCTGGTCAGATCCTCTGCCCATTTTTTAATTGGCTTATTTGCTTTTTGTTTGTTGAGGTGGATGAGCTCTTTACATATTTTGGATGTCAACCCCTTATCGGATACATCATTTATGAATATATTCTCCCATACTGTAGGATGTCTTTTTGTTCTACTGATGGTGTCCTTTGCTTTACAGAACTTTTTAGTTTGATATAGACCCACTTGTTCATTTTTGCTTTTGTTTCCCTTGCCTGGGGAGATATGTTCATGAAGAAGTCGCTCATGTTTATGTCCAAGAGATTTTTGTCTATATTTTTTTCTAATAGTTTTATGGTTTCATGACTTACATTCAGGTCTTTGATCCATTTTCATTGATAGATATTTTAAAAAAGTATTTAGCAAATCACCCAATACAAGATTTCTCTTTAAAAACCATCAGTAAGCATGACTACTCTTTGCTGTGGCATGTTCACTTTCTCTCGAACCAGCCTGTTTATTAGTGGACCATGCCTCCTTGAGTTTGAATCTGCCCCTGACTCTTAGCCCCACATCTCACTTATGCCTGGGATCTATTAAGTACTCTAGAAAAATGTTCTGATATATGAAATGAAAGTTATTATTTACAGGAAGTCAAAATCCACCTTCCTGAACTTCTGATTGGTATATCTAATTCTATCTTCTGATCAAAAAGAGGTATGCTAACTCCTTCTTCCACGTGAGCATTTTGATGTTTAATGACTCCTTACATTTTCTCTGCTCCAGATTAATCCCAAGTTCCCTCAATTAATTATTTTCTTTGCCAGCTGTGTCAATCATTTCGAACTTCCTGGTTAACTTAAACTTCAGACCCTTTTTCCTTCAAGTCCTAGCAAGGAAACCTTCTCACCTGTCTTTCATTGGAGCAAAGGCTTCTTTCAAAAGCTGAATTGTGACCTATCCTATTTATCATTGTACAATTCAATCATACTGTTTTTTACCCATCTTTCTATGGTCTTAAGGGTTTGTCAGATGCTGATTTTTGTCAACAATGTTGTTAGTACAGTGTTGTATCTTTGCAGATCTGATCAACACAGTTGGTAACAGAACACTGTGCATAGTTGGGTAGGTGCCATTAGGGCCCTCTTTTCCTTTTAGGGCAGCACAAATATCATTTAGCCCTTTTGTGTGATCATTAGGCTTACAAAGATTTCCACAAGTGTGCTAGAAGTGACTTTAGAAAAAATTGAATCTGTTAATCCTCTCTGCCAGTTTTGCAAGTAAGGAAACTGAGTAAAAGAGCCCACAGCCACGTGGCTGGTTAGGAGAAACACCGAGACTAGAACCAAGGCCAGATGATGCCCATGGCAGGTGTTCTTTCTTCTTGCTCACAACTGCTACTCTTTTTTTTTAAAGACAATTTTTTTTTTATGGCAGTTTTAGGTTCACAGCAAAATTGAGCTGAAGGTACAGAGAGATTTCATGTACTCTCTGGCCTCACACATGCATAGCCTGCCCCACTGCGAACATCCCTCACCAGAATGGTACATTCATTATAGCTGGTGGGCCTCCTTCGACACATCTTTATCACACAGAGTCCATAGTATACGTTAGGCTTCACTCTTGGTGCCGCATATTCTATGGGTTTGGACAAATTTATAACAGCAGGTATCCACCATTATAGTAACATACACAGTAGTTTCATTGCCCTAAAAATCCTCTGATCTTTACCCATTCATCCTTCCCTCTCCCTAACTCCTGGCAACCGCTGATCTTTTTTATTATCTTCATAGTTTTGCCTTTTCCAGAATGCCCTGTAATTGGAATCATACAGTATGCAGCCTTTTCAGATTGGTGTCTTTCACTTAGTAATATGCATTTAAGATTCCTCCATGTCTTTTCATGACTTAATAGCTCATTTCTTTTTAGTGCTGTATATTCCATTGTTTGACTGTACTACAGTTTATTTATCCATTCACTTACTGAAGGACATCTTGTTTGCTTCAAGTTTTGGCAATTATGACTAAAGCTGCTATAAACATCTGTGTGCAGGTTTTGTGTGGACATAAGTTCTCAACTCCTTTAGGTAAATACCAAGGACTGTGATTGCTGGATCATATGGTAAGAGTATATTCAGTTTTGTAAGAAATCTTTAAGCTATTTTCCACAGCTGCCACTCTTCCTATCATTCTCAAGTTCAATACAAGAAATGTTAAATGTCTTGTTGAAATCCCGACATATCATGGAAGGTTTCCTAGTCTTTAACGTGAAGGTCATATACTGATGTTAATTTGAAGATAAAGTGAAGTGGTCTGTTCCTATTTGTTCTTCTAAGACCATTGGTAAAATTCCTTCTATTTCTAAGTACAAATCTTTAAAACATGAAATATGGTGTTGCCTAACAACTGGTACATTATAGTTAAAAGTAGGTGTGTGTAAATATGTGTGTGAGTGAGGGCTGTTGTGTGTGTGTGTTAGATAAATGTGCATTTATTATACCATAATTAAAGAGCAGGGTAAACAGGATAATTTACTGCCCAGTGAAAACATCACATAAGGAAAACCGGTCATTTCTGCACAGCTATTTCAGGGGCATGTAGCCTTGCTTCATGACAACTGAGGGACCTGTATTTTTGATGAAGGACTGTACATTTGTTCAGTAGAAGGAAAATAGCTCTTTTTACCTTGCTGACTGATTGCTAACTATTCTTCAACATGAATCTCATTATTCCATTATTCAGTATTTAAATATAGATAATGTAATGTCTTTATTACCATTAGTATTTCCAGAGAGCTCTTTTTCTTAAATCTCTAAAAACTCAGGCCCAAAGAACACTTTTCTCTTAGGTATATTTTATTATTGGTCAGCATAGAACAAACCCGTAAATTTCCAAAGTCAAAAAACACTAAGAAAAAGTTCCCCCTACAATCTTCTTAGAACGTTAGTATGAGACCATGTTTTTTTAAGGAAACACCCTGCAATTTGTTGTTTCATCAACTTTGTGGGGAAAATGTAAACCTCAGTATTGTAGTCCAACAGAGGACTATCATACTGCACTTGTAATCAAAAAATAAATTGAACATTGTGGTAAGCTTACAGAAAGAGAGAATTAGATATGATTAGATTAGCTTTAACCTGCCTGGAATAAAACTGTCTGCCTTTCCTGTTATTTGTCAGTGTTTATAGCAGGTTTCGGCTACAATGCTTTCACTATTATTTCCAGGCAGTAAAATGCAGTCAAGCAGAAAAGACACTCATAAATGTAAGAAAATAAGTTTTTTTTGCATTTCAAGGGCTTTGAAGGTCAAGTTCAATCCACTTAAGGGAAATAGACTTTTGGGTATGTAGTACCCCTTGGTGTATTTAGGCATATAATTTATGTGAACTTAACGGACTTATCTGTTACTCTAAGAAAGTGGAATGTCCTGGGGAGAGTCTATTGATTTTTTTTTCTGGTATCATTAATCTACAATTACATGTGCAACATTATGGTTACTAGACTCCCTACATCATCAAGTCCCCACCACATACCCCATTACAGTCACTGTCCATCAGCGTAGTGAGATGCTATAGAATCACTACTTGTCTTCTCTGAGTTGTACAGCCCTCCCCGTGCTCTCCCCCTACATTAGGTGTGCCCTTTCCCTTTGGTAAGTGTTAGTCCATTCTTGGGTTCTCTGAGTCTCCTGCTGTTTTGTTCCTTTAGTTTTTTCCTTTGTTCTTATACTCCACAAATGAGTGAAATCATTTGATACTTCTATTTTTCTGCCTGGCTTTTTTCACTGAGCATAATACCCTCTAGCTCCATCCATGTTGTTGCAAATGGCAGGATTTGTTTTCTTCTTATGGCTGAATAATATTCCATTGTGTATATGTATCACATCTTCTTTATCCATTCATCTACTGATGGACACTTAAGTTGCTTCCATTTCTTGGCTATTGTAAATAGTGCTGCGATAAACATAGGGGTGCATCTGTCTTTCTCAAACTGGGCTGCTGCATTCTTAGGGTAAATTCCTAGGAGTGGAATTCCTGGCTCAAATGGTATTTCAATTTTTAGTTTTTTGAGGAACTTCCATACTGCTTTCCACAATAGTTGAACTATTTTGCATTCCCACCAGCAGTGTAGGAGGGTTCCCCTTTCTCCATATCCTCGCCAAAATTTGTTGTTGTTTGTGTTTTGGATGTTGGCCATCCTTACTGGTGTGAGATGATAACTCATTGTGGTTTTAATTTGCATTTCTCTGATGATTAGGGATGTGGAGCATCTTTTCATGTGCCTGTTGGCCATCTGAATTTCTTCTTTGGAGAAGTGTCTGTTCAGATCCTCTGCCCATTTTTTAATTGGCTTATTTGCTTTTTGTTTGTTTAGGTGCATGAGCTCTTTTTATATTTTGGATGTCAACCCCTTATCAGATATGTCATTAATGAATATGTTCTCCCATACTGTAGGATATCTTTTTGTTCTACTGATGGTGTCCTTTGCTGTACAGAAGCTTTTCAGCTTGATATAGTCCCACTTGTTCATTTTTGCTTTTGTTTCCCTAGCCCAGGGAGATACGTTCATGAAGAAGTTGCTCATGTTTATGTCCAAGAGATTTTTGCCTATGTTTTTTTCTAAGAGTTTTATGGTTTCCTCACTTACATTCAGGTCTTTGATCCATTTTGAATTTACTTTTGTGTATGGGGTTAGACAGCAATCCAGTTTCATTCTCTTACATGTAGCTGTCCAGTTTTGCCAACACCAGCTGCTGAAGAGGCTGTCATCTCCCCATTGTATATCCATGGCTCCTTTATCATATATTAATTGACCTTATATGTTTGTGTTAATGTTTGGATTTTCTATTTTGTTCCACTGGTCTGTGGGTCTGTTTTTGTGCCAATACCAAATTGTCTTTATTACTGTGGCTTTGTATTAGAGCTTGAAGTCAGGGAGCGTAATTCCCCCTGTTTTATTCCTCCTTCTCAGGATTGGTTTGCCTATTCAGGGTCTTTTGTGGTTCCATATGAATTTTAGAACTATTTGTTGCAGTGCATTGAAGAAAGCTGTTGGTATTTTGATAGGGATTGCATTCAATCTGTAGATTCCTTTAGGTAGTATAGCCATTTTGACAATATTTATTCTTCCTAGCCAAGAGCATGGGATGCATTTCCATTTGTTAGTGTCCTCTTTAATTTCTCTTAGGAGTGTCTTGTAGTGTTCAGGGTATAGGTCTTTCACTTCTTTCGTTAGGTTTATTCCTAGGTATTTTATTCTTTTGGATTCAATTGTGAGTGGAATTGTTTTCCTGATTTCTCTTTCTGTTAGCTCATCATTAATGTATAGGAAAGCAACAGATTACTGTGTGTTAATTTTGTATCCTGCAACTTTGCTGAATTCACATATTAGTTCTAGTAGTTTTGGAGTGGACTCTTTGGAGTTTCTTATGTACAATATCATGTCATCTGCAAATAGTGAGAATTTGATTTCTTCTTTACCAGTATGGATGCTTTGTATTTCTTTGTTTTGTCTGATATCCGTGGCTTGGACCTCCTGTACTATGTTGAATAACAGTGGAGAGAGTGGGCATCCCTGTCTTGTTCCCGATCTTAGATGAAAAGCTTTGAGCTTCTCGCTGTTAAGTATGATGTTGGCTGTGGGTTTGTCATATATGGCCTTTATGATGTTGAGGTACTTGCCCTCTATACCCATTTTGTTGAGAGTTTTGATCATGAACGGATGTTGAAGTTTCTCAAATGCTTTTTCAGCATCTATGGAGATGATCATGTGGTTTTTGTCCTTCTTTTTGTTGATGTGGTGGATGATGTTGATGGATTTTTGAATGTTGTACCATCCTTGCATCCCTGAGATGAATCCCACTTGGTCATGGTGTAGTGTATGAACCTCTTGATGTATTTTTGAATTCGGTTTGCTAATATTTTGTTGAGTATTTTTGCATCTACGTTCATCAGGGATATTGGTCTGTGATTTTCTTTTTTGGTGAGGTCTTTGCCAGGTTTTGGTATTAGAGTGATTCTGGCTTCATAGAATGAGTTCAGAAGTATTCCCTCTTCTTCTATTTTTTGGAAAACTTTAAGGAGAATGTGTATTATTTCTTCTCTATATGTCTGGTAAAATTCAGAGGTGAATCCATCTTTCCTGAGGGTTTTGTTCTTGGGTAGTTTTTTGATTACCGAATTATTTCATTACTGGTGATTCGTGTCTTTAATTTTTCTGTTTCTTTGTTGGTCCGTCTTGGAATGTTGTATTTTTCTAAGAAGTTGTCCATTTCTTCTAGGTTTTCCTGCTTGTTAGCATATAGATTCTCATAGTATTCTCTTATAATTATTTGTATTTATGTAGGGTCCGTTGTGATTTTTCCTTTCTCTTTTCTGATTCTGTTTATGTGTGTAGATTCTCTTTTCCTCTTAATAAGTCTGGCTAGGGGTTTATCAATTTTGTTTATTTTTTAAAAACACCAGCTCTTGCTTTCATTGATTTTTTTCTATTGTGTTATTCTTCTCAATTT
>JAVSCE010006480.1:0-76633 GCA_032199065.1 Smutsia gigantea
GTGACTGCTGCCACCAAGTTTATGGTGGTCCTGTCTTCACTTGTATAACAAGTATTTACTGCATTCTAACTTTATATTAAGTATTATTTTTAGTACTGGGGGTATGGCATTTTAAACAAAACAGAGTCCATTTTAGTGGGGAAGCAGCTAAACATAAAACCACCTTGGATCTTGACATGCATTTTGGGTGTGGTAAGGAATGACTGAAAGTGGAGAGAAAAGCATTAGGGTGCTGAAGAAGGCTTTTGAGAGAAAGAGTCATTTGACAATAAGAGAAAAGAACATTCCAGATAGAAGGAAGACCAAGTCCAAAGGATGTAAGGTGGGGACTGAGCTTGGTGTAGTCAAGAAGACCAGTATGGTCACACATAGCAGACAAGAGTGACAGAAAGAGGATATGGGATGAGGACCCAGAGCAGGGTCAGTTCATGTAGTGTTCTGTAGACCATGAGGCAGTATGTATGTTATTCTTACTGTAATTGGCAAGCCATTGGAGGGATATGTCCTAATAAATACTTCGTGAAGAATGGACCAGAGATTGGTGTGAGTGAAAGCAGGGAAATGAGTACCAGGGGTGATGTGAGCTGTAAGAACAAGACTTGTTAGGGAAATAGAAATTTCATTTAGGGTATAATTGGGAGACAGAGTCTGCAAAGTTTGATGTTATTGGATGTTTGGTATGAAGGAAATCATGATAGTAAGAATGATACCAAGGTTTCAGTTAAAAAATGTTAAGTTGAACCATATGAAAATGACGTTTTTGCAGGTGAAGGTAAGCTAAAAGTATCATATCCTCATGGAATGGAACAGGAATTGGGATCGACAAGGTCTCAGAATGTCATCCAGCCAGGAGCTGCTGGCTTGTGTTGTGACTGTCCTAGTGTCCCAACAATTCACAGTTGGCAGCTCATTCAGAATCAGATAGAATGGAGTCTATGAGTGGAGAAAGAAGAACAAAATTCAAGAAATCATTTAACCAGAAAACAGAGCATCCACCTTCAAGTGGCTTTTTAGCTGCCTCAGTGTAACACTTTGCTTAGCAGGAATGAGCATCTTTCTGTTACCAAATCTAAATTGATGAATAAATGGAGAAAACAACTCCTTAATGAGTACTATCAATAAGTATAAAATTAACCATCACAGCAGTCTTATGAGACATTATTATGCCCACTTTACTGAGGCACAGAAAAATCCAATGAGCATCATTCTGGTGGAACGTTGTTTTCCCTAAAATATTCCCATTAAATTATATAATTGCTGAATATGTATAGAGTACATATATATGTGCTTTGTGAATTTTGGGAGTCGTAAACACATATTTATATATATCCAAATATCTAGTGATACTTGAATTCTTAAATCAAGACAGTCTTGCCTTGCCTGCCTAAGACCACTTTTTTCTATTGTGCTTAATATAAATTATTGTTATAATTCAAACCCAAACCTATATATCTTTGCAGGGAGGAAATGAAACCTCATTTTAGACTTAAAAATAATCTAAGAGAAAAAAACAGTATTATAATTGTCCAAAACCTAAGTGCAGGGCCTAGTCTGCAAGGAAGTAGAGTACCTACTATACAGAATTTGCCTCAACATTATGTTTGTGGTTTCCATAAAATACATCTATATTCCTGATCTCCTAAAAATTACCCACCCCAACTCCAAAATGGTATGAAATGGTTGAGTTTAACAAGGCATCTGTAGTATAAGCATATCCTAAGAGCTGGGGTTCTGTTAGGAAAACAAGTAGACGGGCTCAGAAATGCCTGGCATACAAACAAGGGCAAAGACAAAAGGTTTGCAAAATCGAGTGTGACCACAGACAGTCCCGGCTGCCCAGCCAATTCCCTGGTCCATGTGGAGCCAAGAGGCAAGTGGCGCTGGCTTGACGTGCCTTTGCAAGGCTGTTCACCCCTCTTGTGTCCTATGGGCTACAAATGCCATAAGGGAAAAATAGAGAAGTAGGAAGAGGACTGTTTTGATGAAATTACAAAGCTGTCACTCAAATACGCTGTGAGCCATTCCTCAGGAAGTCCTTCCAAGCAACCTGCAGCAGGGCATCTCAAAGGAGGAAACTAAAGCGACATTTTTTTTCAGTCTAATAATTATCCTTTCTACCTCAGAGGTAGCAGCCCTGGTAGCTAGAGGGCCAACTATGTCCACACTATTATCTGGGAAGCCCTAATCAGTGAGAGGCTTACTTGTCTCCCGCTCTGCTCCTGCAAACAATCTGTGTTCCAGAGACACAGTTAACTGGCTGACCTAGTTTCCTGCACACCCAGGCCTTCTCATCTTCTGTTCCTTCGCCAGGGAAGGTGTCCCTGCCCCCTTCTTCACAAGTGCTTTCATGCTCATGTTCTTAAACTTTGCTGATATACACCTTTTCTAGGCACTCTGTCTTGAAACCTTCTCTTCTTATACCAAGAACTTTTCTAAATGGATTCTCTGAACCCAAGTATTTTCAAGCCCTACTGTGAGTTCAGTGAGTGTGGTGGGCTGTGTGTTATGCAGAGAAGCCTAGGACAGAACAGGTGGTTCCTAACAGGTGAGGGAGGAACTATGTGCAAAAAAGAAAACAAAAGGACAACCATAGGAAATAAAATTATTTTCCAAGATCTAGATGAATAGAGTCTACTTAATGAGTCAGATTAATTATCAGTGGAAATGAAAGCAGAGGTTGACTGTAACATGTGACTGAGAGATTTAGGGATACCCCAAATTCTAATCAAGGTGACCTGAACATAGTTTCAAAAAGGCAGAGATGAATATGATGGTAAATAAGTCATCATAAATCTAATAAATTAGATTTACACAGTGCATGCAGAGAAAGAATCCTCAGCTTGCAAAATAGAATCAAAATTGCAACTTGCCAGTGGGAATTATTCATGGAGCACTTTCAACATCAGGGCTGGGACCTGGTGTAGGAACTCAAGCCCTGTGTTCCCTGGGTGGGTTCATTTTCTCCTCTTTAAAATACGAAATCATTCACTAAATTATGTAATCAGCCAATTAGTCATTCACTCATTAATGCAATTAATAGTAATGATAAACATTTATTAAGAGCTTTAAGATGCCAGGCACTATGCTAAATACCTTACATGTGTTTTACTAATGAATTCTTACTCCAAAGCTATGAAGTAAGTACTATTTTATCCTTATTTTATTAACAAGGAAATTAAGGTGCAGAGGATGTGAATAACTTGTGCATACCGACATGGCTGATTAGTGACAGAATGACAGATTTGAGTCAACTCAGGCATTTTGGTGCCAGAGTCTTCACTGGGCACTTCTGTGTGAGGCTCTGTGTTTGGTGCTGGATGTAGATAACACCACTGGCCAGAAGTGGCAAAGATTGTATCTGTCCTTGCCCTAGTCCAGGCCATTTTACATGTTCTTTTTCCTTTTCCCATATGATCTGATTCTTCAACCCAGTCTATGTGAACTAAAGACTGGGAATAGCCCTCATATAGATTCTCCATTCCCTGTCATGCATTGCTCGGAGTTCAGTCCTTAGAATTCTGAGAATATCTGCTTCATCAAAGAAAAAAATAAAAAAGAGTTTAGCAAATGCATTGTAAACCTTGCACCTCATCTTCATTACTTCATAATTTACTTCCAACTGGAACAAGCCAAGCAATGCATAACAAGTGGATGGTACCAGGAAAAATCCCTTTTTTTAAATTGATGTATACTTGATATACAATATTATATTGGTTTCATGTGTATAACATAGTAATTCAACAATTATATACATTATTAAATGCTCACCATGATAAAGGTGGTTACCATCTGTCACCATACAAAGCTACTAAAGTATTATTGTCTATATTTCCTATGTTGTACTTTTCATCCCTGTAACTTATTTTGTAATTAGAAGTTTATACCTCTTTATTTCCTTCACCTATTTCACCTATATCCCGACTCACCTCCCCTATGGCAACTGCCAGTTTGTTCTCTGTATTTATGGGTCTACTTCCGTTCTGTTTCTTTGTTTACTTTTTATATTCCACATATAAATGAAATCATATGGCATTTGTCTTCCTCTGTCTAACTTATTTCAGTTAGCATGAAACCCTCTAGGTCCATCCATGTTGTCACAAATGATGAGAATTCATTCCTTTTTATTGCTTAGTAATATTTCATCATTTGTATATACTACATCTTCTTATCCACTCATCAATTAATGGATATGTAGGTGGCTTCCGTATCTTGGCTATTATAAATGATGCTGCATTAAACATAAGGATGCATTTATCTTTTCAAATTAGCAATTTTGTTTACTTTGGGTAAATATCTAGAAGTGGAATTACTGGGTCATAAAGGAAAAAATTCCTCTTTGGAGATAATGCTGGGTTGGTCTAATCATCAGTGGGAACTCTTTTGTTTGTTATTCAAATATCTAATCCTTCATAGTTGTTTTCTGTGTTCCTTGTAATGTTTGCTTGGTACGTGGAGATGCTCCCCCTTATTTCACCTGTAGGAAGTCACGTATCATCCATGCCACAGCTTGGCAAACTGTCTCCCACCAGTCAAACTCAGCAGCCCACCTTCTTCTGTAAATAGAGTTGTATTGGAACACAGTCAGACCTGCTCACCTACATCCTGTCTGGAGCTACTTTTGTGCTGTATGGCAAAATCGAGTGGTTGTGACAGAGACAGTATGGCCTGAAAATACTAGATGGCACTTTACAGAAATTGTCTACCAACCCCTGCTCTGTGCCATAAAGATAATGTATGTGTAAGTTTTGCTGATTGTAAAATGTTGTAAGGGGTTGTAGCACAAGAATACCATTCCTAAAGGAGACTGGTTTCCTGAACAACCCATCCACATGCCTTTGTCTTTGATGCACCCCTATTACATTAGCTGAAGTAATGATGTCTAAGCCATTTCTATGTGTTGTCCATAGCAAATGATGAACATCTTTGTTGAATGAAGTGAAAATACTGCAATTAAAGAAAAATAACAACTTTATTGAATGCCAACTATATTCCACATCCTTTATGTATGTACATCAAATTATTTGATCTTCACCTCAGCCAGGTGAAGTGAGTATTCTCACCCCCCTTCACAAATGACGATGCTAAGACTGAACAACAAATCCATCCTGCGCATGCAGTGAATACATGCAGAGGCCGAGCTGAACACCTAGGGACTCAAGTCTCTGCAGACAGTATTCTGTTTGTTCCATAAGACTTCCCAGTGATAGTCTTCCCTTTGTCCTTCACATATTCCATTATATGCAACAATTCCTCTAATTCCATCATCCATACTATGAGCTAGACAGAGCCGGCACCATTCTCTGTTTTCCTGAAGGAATTTGAGAGGTAGAGAGAGTCATTAAATTGTTAATTAGAAGAAGAATGCTTATGCAACTCTTTAGTCTCCAACATTTGATTCCTTAAACAGTTCGAAGAAGCAGGAGTTTTATTACTATTGCAGCTTCATAGATGTGGCAACAGAGGCTCTGGAGGTCAAAGAAGATGCCTAGAGGTCATGAGGCCAGGACTCGAATCCTTCCTCCTGACTCCACATTCCTTTTCTTTCTCAGTACATCATCTGGAGCATATTAGATGTAATAAGTAACTCTTAAATAAACACACAAATAAATAACTCATGTTCTCTTACAATATTCGGAGCAGAACAGAGACATCTGGCTTAACTGAGTGTATCTAAAACATACACTTCCTTATTAAAAACCATGCAGGCAGTTTTTCTTCTCCTTAAACTCTCAGCATTTTGGCTGATTATGGTATAAATCTCTATTCTATCTGGAAGAGCTGTGCAACCCTTCCACAAAAAGCCCCTGCTGTTGGCAAGATTTGATATTTATCCTTGAGCCCCACTCTGGGTTTTAATTTGAAGACAACACGCTCCAGAATTATTCTCTTTCTTTGGCAGAATCCATTCCCTATAAAAGTAGATAGTGAGCATTTTGCTTCACAAGAATAGATATATAAGGAGGTCCTAGGAGAAACCTGTATTATTCTTCTCATTAAATTTCGCAGGCCATTTAGGATGCTTGTGGAGGTTTGAGGCTGCAGGACATTTTCTCTGTCATGCTTTGTTTTTCAATTCCGTTTTATAAAAAACAAATGTTGGTTGAATGCACACATTGCGTAACATACTGTATTGGGTTTGGATTGGGATAGAAAAATAAATAAAATATGGTCCCTGTCGACCAGGTCTCACCATCTTGGCCGAGGCAGGGAAGATTAAGAGAGATGCTCAGGAGACCTATGACAAGACAGGTACACATAAGAGTTTGCCAGGTATAAACTGTGGTGGCAGAATGAAGGGACATTGAATCATTGTTTCACTTGAAGGCAGTGATATTAGACTAGTCTTTAAAGTGAGTAAACTGCCCAGAGATGGAGGTAAGATATTAGAGTGGCCAGAGTAGAATTAGCAAGACCATAGATAAAGTCAAGTGCAGGTAGGGTGAAGATCAAGTAGTGCTACGTTGTTGCAGTGTGACTACGCACAGGGAAACTACCAGGGAACTGAAAAGCCAGGTTGGAGCCATTAGAGAGCCATGAATGCCATGCTAAGAAGTGTCTTCTGTAAACATCTCATGATCTTCCATAGGCAACTAGTGTGTCCTACGTCCCATCACTTCCAGCGAATAGCCTGCCTCCTACTCCACTCTCATGAGGATGGTCATTTGACTGCTCAGATCCACTATCTCTTTCTCTGCTTTGCTCTGAGCCCCTCAGGCTGACTTTTTACAGACTGAATCTTACAGATTCCCTCACACTTGAGCTTTCCTTTGTATTTGGCCAGTGTAGGGTATTGACTGGAGACCAGGGACAGAAGAGAGGCCAGCAGGTGAACTCTCTCTCCCATCTTTCCGTCACTACTGGGTCATGACTTGGCATAATTGCAGTCTTCTATGTAAGATCACAGCCGAGTTCACTCAGCATCTGGTTTGCTTGGGGCTGAGAAGTCATTCAGGATGCAGGACTTTCAGTATAAAGCTGGGACCGTCCTGGGCAAGCCAGGATGAGTCTGTCACCTGGCAAACTCCTGCCTGGCTTCTCTCCCACAGAGGTAGTTGCTCCTACATCATCAAGAGTCTTCCTGGGCTCTGGAAATTTCCCCCTGCCTCACCTGCTGTTGTCTGGTTGCTTCGCCATCCCAGCACTGGCATCGCTGAGCCACTCTGAGGCAAGTCCCTGCACTCCATTCTTTTCAAACACTCCTTTGAATGTGAGATCTGTCTCCGCCAGGCTGTGACCAATATACCCACAAATGTAATGTCTCATGATCCATCTATGTCAGCTGAATCCACTCTCTTTTTTAAATCTCCAATATCAAGAAAAATGTGTTTCCCCCATCTGACTTCTGGAAAGGCAATGTAGTGAGTGAATAAAGGGCTTTTGAGCAAAATCTTAAATTCCCAGTTTACAGTTTGATGACCAAGCAGGCATAGACAAGTTATACCCTCACTGTAGGTTTTTTCTATAAAATTGGAATAATCACATCTATCTAAGGTACTTAGCATGAGAATTAAAAGAGAATGAACATAAAATACTGATGGCCATGCCTCAGCACATAGCACCTACTCAGGCAATCTTAGCTCCCTTCCTGTTCCAGGGCACATTTAATAGATCACTGGTTCCCCAAGATAGCTAACACTTAAGATAGTTAAGTATATTCAGCTGGGGGAAGGTACAAATGTATCCATCCAACAACTATTTATTGCAGCTTACTGTGTGTCCAGTATTGTTTTTGGTGCTGATTCTCTTCATGTCTGTTGAGAGCTCAACATGGGTCAGACACCACACAGGGGAATTGCCCTCCAGACGCACAGGCTCCTTACCTCCATGAAGCCTGCCAGGCATGTTCCTGGGCTCAGCATTTGTATTTCTTGTTCCAGGTTTGGGATGTTCTCCCTTCAGATAGTCAAGGCTGCCTCTTTCTTTTCATTCAGGTCTTTGCTCCAGTGAGACCACATGGGGTGGGGGTGGGGGCCCCATGAGCACCCATCTGAAATGAAATCCCACCCCCGTCTGACTGTGTCCTGACTATAGAGCGCTTATCACCTGGCATTATGGTACCTACTGTTTTTTTGGGGTATTGCCTGTCTCTCTCCCTAGAATGCCAGCATCATGGAGGCAAAGGCTTTGCTTTGCTTCCCTCTGTCTCCCCAACACGTAAACAGGGCCTTGCACAAAGTCTCTACTTACTAAAATAATTGTTAAATAAATAATAAAATGCTAAAACTTAGGGGTACAAAGATGAATAAGATATGCTCTGGGTCATTACAGTTCTCAAGACCTGGTAGAAAAGATGAGTTAGAGGCAGATATGTGGCCCAGGAGAGGAGCTAATGGTCAGAACAATTATGTAAGTGCTGTAAAGAGATTTTGACATTTAGGAGACATGAGCCTGTTTAAATATCTCTTTTCTTATCCAACGGAGAAGGAAATCTTGAATAGCAAAGATTCAATGAAGCCTGGCATATCTATCTTTCATTGATTGTCTCCTGAGTGGGACCAGACAAGCTATAGCTGAAGGAACAACAATGTGATGGGATTGTGAAGCCAACTCATGGTTAATTGGTGTTTCAACACGGGGAAGCAAAGGAGTGTTTGAAGCACACCAGAATGTGAGCTTCCACATGATGGAGTGCTCTCACTGGCTCTCTGCACATGTCCAGTTTACACTCTCAAGAGCTCATCCTGCCACTTTTAGAAAGGCACCTTAAGGAGAAGCCCTTTCATCCCGTTGATTCAAGCTTCATTTACAGTTAGATATAAAATGCGCTCTGCACGATATTCCATTCATTCCTACCTGCCATAATCTATCAGAGGAATTGACTGAAATAATAACACAAGTGTCATGTGATGTGACCACAAGTTCTGGAACCATATTTGGCTCCAAGTTCCAGAGGTGTGAATGTGGGAAGCCAGTCCATACCTCAGTTTCCTCATCATTACAACTGAGATGTAAATTTTATATGAATTTTTTTTGGCTCATTTTGTAAAGTATAAAATAGGAGTTTTTACCCAGAGTTCATAAATTCCCAAGTGGATGAGATAGTCCATATAGATGTATGTGCTTTTGAGGTATATAAAGATCTGAATCAAATGATACATAGTGTGTGCATTTAACTAAGTGCATTTTCTCTCTGGGCTCTGTCTCCATGCATGCTCTAAAGCCTTTGCTAGACTCTCAAAGCATTCCTGACTTAAGGGAAACTAAACCTCCCTTCTACAGAGCAGTGTGAGATGTAAAGGGTTTGAAGCAGCTACAGCAGGGTCATCTACTTTGGTAACTAAAAGAGGAAAGGCCAGATCATGCAAACTATTCTTTAGAATTCCTGGGGTTACCAATCATTTTTCTCTACTTGCTTTGTACTCAGAAATCCTGGACAGAAAATTTCTTGGGGAAGTGGTTATTTAGACAGGTAGGATCTGATTTCGACGACCCAATAGGTTATGAGTCACCTTGCCAACTAACGCAGCCAGGAACACCCTTCCTTTTGTTTACTTGTATCTCTACCTTTATTCACTGGCAGTCATGATCTCTTAGATTATTTGTAATCTTTTCAGTGCACCATGTTAGCTACAAGAGTTTTTGGGGTTAATCATTTTATCAGAATTAATTAGTCAATTCAGCAAAAATGGTTGGACTATTTACTTACATCTGTAACATAAACTGATTAGGAGTTCCTAGGATGAGGGGCTAAATTCCAGTGACTCTCAGGTTTTCCCATCTATAAAACAGGGTGTTTGTACTGTGACCTGTTTCTGTCCATTCTGGAGCAACAAATCATCTTTTACCACATTTCCACACCCTTCTGCCATCTGAGATTATTCTGTGTTCTCCCCACCTTTGTTCATCACATTTTCTCAGGCTGGATTGCATGTCTATCTTCTCCACCTTTCAAAATCCCATTCCTAAAAGCGTAACCCAGATTTTATATTCACAGTACTTGGCTCTTTTTTCAAAATCTATTTAACATGTAAATTGTACCTCTCTTTAGCACAGTCCATTTGCATGGCAAGTGCTCAATATGTAGTTATGCACATATAGACCTTAATATATAAGAGGAAATCAGCCAAGGTACAGAAACAGAAACTTAAAGTGCTGAATGAGTCACACGTACTAATGAGAGATCAAAGCCCTCTGTGTCCCCTGACTTGAGTATGTCATATTAGGGGAAAGGCATGCTGTGACCTGGTAAGTAAACATAGAGAAGAAAGTATAGAACTGAGATAAAAGGGATTTTATGTTTGGGAAACTAAGCCAGCGGTGTGTATCAATGCCTTGTCAACTGGGCCAGCCATGAGGTAAGACTTCAGTGCCAATGGGGAAGTGAGAAGCTTAGAGGAGAAACACCAGCAAAGCAATGAGAAGCCATTTAGAGAAGAACAAACCTACCTCCATAAACCAGGTTAATAAGGTGAGAAAGAAGATAAGGCAGAAGCATGAAGCATTCTCAAACAGAACTATGGGCTATTATTGAAGTTCAAGATCTTTCCCTTATGTGCTGAGTGGTCATGAGCATATTGCTTCATGTCCCTAAGTCTCAGCTGTCTTGTCTGTAGAAAGAGATGTATAACCTCAGCATGTAGCCTTGAAAATTAATGAATTCAGTTGCACAGTCCAATGTCTTGCATAGAAAACATGATCTGTGAATGGCTGTTGTTATTCTTATTATTTTCCTCATCCTTGGAATAATGGATTCAAGGAACATTGCCAATAATCCTCCCTTCCATTTGGTACCATATGGAGTTGAGCTGCTGGTAATTTCTCATCCAGGTTAAACTTTGCCCATGAGCTGAAATGAACCTGGGCTGGCTCATCAGTAAACACAGTTGTCAGGACGTGGACACAAGATGATCAGAGAGATGTATCAGGGCCTCTCCAGCCTAGGGCTTGTTCTACTGTATCATTCAAACTGGGTCGCAAGGCTTTGATCTCCATGGTAACCTCCCCCCTCCCCAACACACCAACATCTGGGATTCTTATTTAAGCAATAACTGTTTTTTCCCCTTTTTTCACTCACTTCTCCAGAATTATAAACTCCTGTAATGCATAAGATGCATCTACCTCCTATCATTGACAGACTTTCCTGCCAAGAAAGGAAATGCGCAACGAAAGCAAATCAATGGGCCATGGAGGCAGCTCTTCCCAGCAGAGACCTAATCTGCCTGTTTCAAAAAAAGGTGAGGAAACTAATTCACTAGCAGGCCTGGATGACTGGAAGCCATCATTTTGTATGCAGCACTATTCTTGTGTTCTTTTCATAGCGGTCATAACCTCAAACTGGAAAGTGGATGAGAAATTGCAGCGACCTTGAGTCTTGGCCCTGATGCTCACCTGTGAAATCCATCTGCTAAATCATGTCTCTAAGCCTCAATTTCCTCATCTGTGAAATGGTAAGAGTGGTAGTTACCCAGCTACCTCTTCAGGTTTTCTGATTTTTTTGTTTTTGAGATATTATAGCTGAAAATGTTTGTACACATTACACTGCTATGCAGAAGTAAGGTCTCGTCACCCATGAGGAGTCTAAAGGGGCAGTGAAGCCTCCCGCTCCTCCCTGTTTGCAGCTGAGAAAAGCATGAAGGAGGGAAGAGCACTAAGCATCTCCTTCGCTCCCTCCCTGAAAAGAAGGGTTTTATTCTGTCTTTATTATCGTCATGCCCCAGCCTCAGAACAGGAGTTAGCTGGTGTATACATTCCGTGGGTTTACAGTGTGGGCGTATTTTTGCCTTGGTTTAGGGTCTGCAGGAGCAGTGTCTGCGGTGAGGATTTGCATGTCCGTGGTTCACCTGAGCAGCGATCCCTGGAAACTCCAGCAGGGGGATGGGAAATGAATCCAGGAAAGGAAGCAGCCAAGGAAATGCGCGTTAACAAGGAAGCCATTTCTGTGGTTGGTAGTCAGCCCTTCATGCCTCTGGGCACCGCGAGAGCCAGTACAGGAGGCACCTCGGAGCGGCGGGGGGGCTGGGGCGCCAAACTGCCCACTGCCGTCAGCCAACGGGGCAGGGCCTCTCCCAGGAGGCGCCCATTGCGCAGCACACCCCACCCTCCCCTCACAGGGACAGAGGTTCCGCGGCAGGGGAATGACCACAGACGGAGAATCATAGGTGCTGACACTTTGAAGGTTAGTCAACATCACAAACCTATTGAGAGATTATGGGCATGTACCAAGGAGGGCATAGTTTTAATTATCTATCAGGAAGTTTGTGTAAATCATCTTAATTTCTATGACTCAGATAAAGTATTCTGTTATTCAGTGATTCCAAAAAGTGTGACCTATGTTATTAGTATTGGATGTAGGGGAAGAAAAAACCAAAGAGGTGATGTCTAGATACATATATATCTTGGATGGTCCAATGTCATAACAACAACAACAAAAATATATATATATTTAAACTAAAAGCTGTTGTCTGTTATGACTGAGGGTCAAGGTGTTCTAATGAGAGAAACAGAAATAGAAAGACTGTGATAAAGGGCATGAGATTTGGGTTCAGGTACTTTCCTAGTCATCGACTGACACATTGATCTCAGACAATTCACCTCTCCTCAGCTACAGAATTAGTCTTAAGCCAGAATAGGGACAAAAACTATATTTTAAGTCATGTTCCATCCCCACTGAATCAGAGGTGGCTGCCTGGTATGTTGTCGAGAATGAAGAGACAGTGTTCGCATGAGTGGTAAAAGGCTCATCATTGTCTGCTGATGTCTACAAGGGCCTTTGCAGGGCCACATCTGTGCCCTCCTAATTCTAGAGGATTGCACTGTGAACTCCTTTCATCCCATTCTCTCTTATCCTGGTTCTGTGGTCATTAACTTACAGAAAATTTCCACCAATGGGAGGCAGACTGAAATTCTTTTAAATTTCAAGAGTAAAAAAAAAAAATCCCTTCCGTACTCACCAAAATTACTTGTATCACACTCTCCTCTTTGGAAAGTTCCGAAGACCCATCTGCACTGATAGTGCTCAGGGGCCCTAAATACAGACAGGAAACATCCCTGCCGTGTGGTCCTGAGGAATGGTGGGTTAATACTGGTCCCTCTATCATGACAACTAAACCGTTGTCACACATGGGTGCAGAGATGCAAATTTAACAAGAATATAAACATAATATACTGAAACTGAGGTCATAAAAAAGACTCCAGGGAACATGGTCCAATACCTTGATTAGCCAATTAATAAGTACATTTATTTATAATTTTAAACAGTTGCATATTTATTTTCATAAATGTTCCTCAAAATAAACAGAGACCCATAATAGGAAGCCCAGCGACAGAGCAGTCATAGCTCCTTTATTCGATATTTGACTCCCACCATCTAGGAGAATCTCAGATTCAGTGTTTACCTTCAATAAATAGTTGTTGAATTAATGTCTGATTTTCCCTTTTTTAGACTAGATGAAGTATTTTTCCCACTTATGCAGCTTGCAAACAGAAACATTATTGTTTTAACACAGGCTATGGACTAGTCATTGTACCTATACGTATCACAGTTACTGTTCAGTCCCACAAAATCATATCATTTATTTTTTTAGTTCCCCAACTAGATTGTGGTCTCTTATCTGTCTCTGTCAACAGCTGAGGCCTCAGTACCTAGCTCAGAGCCTTAGATAGAGTCGCTGATCAAACTTAATTTTTGTAAGAATTTCCATTTTAATGGTAAAATAACTTAGAAAAATAAAATAAGGGACTTCTTCAAAGTCATTTGGAGAATGAATGACAGTCTTGTCTAGAATCCATTTTACCCCCTAAGTCCTGATAGAACTCATAAAGAGGAAAACTGTAGAGCAATTAACTGCTAAATATTATTATGTTAACATGCAACACAATTTTAGCTACCAGGGTTCAAGTTTTGTATGATTTGGATATTAAGGAAAGAATCTTTCCAAAAAATATACGGATGCAAATTAGTTGGGAAGAAGAACTTTAAAAAATTGCCCAGTCACCATGAATCAAAATGCTATCAATTTGCGGTGATGTATGTGGCCTTGTAAGGTGATCTCTGGCCTTATTGAGCCTAATGGATGCTGGCTCCAAATGTCAGATTTTCCTCTTTTTCATTTGACCCTTGGATTTCAAGAGTGAATCATATTTATCACAAAAAGGTCAGCAAATACTTTGAAGTGAAATGTGTGCAGAAAAGGGAAATGTAATGGTTAACGGATTGGCTTTTCAGCCTCGTTGGCAGTGGGAAGCATGTTGTCAACCTCTAGCTTTATAAAAGGAAGATACAGCTAAACTCCTACTAAACGAATATTTAAATCAATGGTGTGTTTGTATTTAAGCCTAACCGAAGCCAAGAAAAACTGTAAGATATGCTTCTCTCTGAATTTAAACTATGCAACTTCACCCAAGAACAGTAGAGATGGTCTGGTGCTCATATTCACTTGGCACCTTTGATTTCAGTCATGATTGTTGTGGGTGATTCTGGTTTCCCTCCAGCTGATGGGTCTCAAGATGGCTGAGTCTGTTTACCTGAGGCTTCCGCAGTCCTCGAGTTCACAGTCCTCTCAAACACAGCCTAGAAATGAGGGGAAGTGGGAACATGCATGTCCTTAGTATTAATGGATAAAAGTTGAAAACTCTCCTCTTTCAGAGAGATCAATCTATAATGTGTGTGTGTGTGTATGTGTCTATTCAGTTTTCAGAATTGGGGTACAAAGCAAATTTCCAGGAACAACTACAAAACATTGATTAAATGTCTACAATATATACTGGCCCTGGGTTTACAAAGATGACTGCAGATGGTCCCAGAATTATCAGTGCTCAGGATTCAAAAGGTAATAGATGTTTAGAAATATGTTTCTCCTTCTATCCTCTTGGCAAACTATTTCTCCTTGAAAACTCAGGTCAGGAAGTCAGAAAGCATTCTGACATCCTTCCTGTGAATCTCCCTCTCTGTACTAGCTGTTTTTGGATGTATGTGCTATATCTCTCCCTTTGCTAAAAAGAGAGCTCCTTGAGGGCAGACACCCCACTGTATTCAGTGCTGTATCCCCAGAATATAGAACTGTACAGAGCGGTTCTTCAATAGAGTTTTGATATAAGTAATAAGATTAAATTACTTATGATTGGAACCTTCAGGAAAGTGTCCTGTACATAATTCTGTAGTTTCTTCCTCCCTACCTCCCTCCCTCCTTCCCTCTTTCCTTTCTCTCTTCCTTCCTTCTTTCTACCCCTCCTTCTACCAAGTGGGCTCTTCCTACTGCTACTCCTGTGAACAACTACTTTGTAATTTCATGAGTGAGCAACATTTCCACTTATCTAAAAATAAAAGGATTTCCAATGGCCTTGGAGAAGAGTGGGTCAAATTTCTGATTACATCTTGGGTACCCTGGGAATTCAAAGTTCCTGAGAAATTGATTTTGGTACCTACCATTTTTAGGATAAGCCAACTGTCAAAGAAGGTAATGATTAATGACAGCCACAAAAGACAAGAACAGGTTGATTAGCCAATGATGCTATGAAGTAAGAGAAAAAGTAATAGAACAAAAAGCTGGCTCCTAGGCTTGTTGGCAAGGTGGAGGGGTATGGCCCAACAATAGTCACTTTGTATTTTCTCTCATCTAGGAACATTAGAACCATCTAGTCCCTAGGTCTGATTCTCCTGGCACCATTACTTTCTCCCTTCACCCTCCCACAGCCACACACCAAATAAATGCATGTAATCAAACACAAATGCAAGCCACCTGGCTCCCTGAACATTTGATGCACACCTTCAGCCATTTTTTTTTCAGTCTAATGTTGTTACTCATCAATTGCAGCTGTACAGTGTGTGGGCAAAGTCATATTGCCATTCAGCAGCTGGATGTGTATCCCATTTTTTTGGTGGGCTGGCTGTGAGGCATTTTCTTTATGAATGAAGGAAGTCATCCTGAACACACATTCATTTCTGGTAATTGCTTTTTCTTTTATATCACAATGTGCCAGAGGATGCGTTTTTTTTGTTATTGTTTCCTTCCTGTTGGTTCCATTGCTTATTAATGGATTTTGAGCTCTGTATCTTTAGGTTTGTTTTCTCATTTTGGTCAGGGACATTTACAGAGAGCACTATGTTTAGGTAGGAAAAACTTGGGGACAGAGATAGGACACCTGGTCAGACACCAGGTCAGACAAAAAAGGAAAGAAACACTTTGCAAAATGTCCCCACAGATAAGATCTAGTTGCATCTCTCAAAAACCTTGTAAGACGGGAGGACCAGGCTTTATGATGCGGTTCTACAGATTAAGAACTGATTTGGGGAGGTTAAAATGACTTGCCAAAGTCATTGACATGGAAAGTTTGCAGCTTGCTCATTACAAAATCAAGTCCTGACTCCTTTAGTTCTTGTTTCATAAACCAGTATAAAAGTTAAAATAATAAAAAAAAATCAGCTATAATAAAAATAATAATATATGAGTCATCAAGTAATTAGAGGTTCAACATATGAATTTGGGGGGACACAATTCAAACTATTTCAGAAGAAATGAGACAGGAGACTTAGTGGAGATGCAATATCTAATCAGTAGAGAACTTGCTTCAAACAGTACTGAATCCAGGCTTTAAAAGGCTAAGTGGAAAACATTTACTGCCTTTCTTTTCCTTCTTAATTTCCACCTCTTGGTTCTGCTTATCTTTACTCTGAAGAAGACATCCCATGGCATTCCCTAACTTCGTCCTTCCATGTCTGTACCAAAATGAGAGGTACTTCCACCTCCAAACTGAAGAGCCCAGAGAAGAGCACTGATGGCAGAGCTTGGTTATGGGCATAGCCTTGGGCTCGAGGCTGGACTCCTGGATGACAGGAGACAAAAGGACTGACTAACCGGAAGGGTCTGGGTGACACCCAAGCTGGGGCCAGAGGATGAGATCATGTGCTTGCTCACCACGCAAAATTCACGTTATTGCCTGAGGGATGAGCAGTTGTCCAGGAAAACAGGGCACTAGATGGACAAAGATAGTAGATATTTTTGTGTGCACTTTTCTATGCACTTCAGAAATGTCCTCATGGAGGAACTGATGTGTGATGAGAAATGGAATAACATAGAGTGTGGAAAAGGAGAGTGGCCTGGGAGCTAGGTAATCTGGACTCAATTCTATTACTTTCTACATGTGAACAATGGTTTTTACTTCTCTAGGCCTCAACTTAACCATCAGTAACATGAGGAATCCCCAAAATGGCTGGGTATAGGAATCACTTTGGAGATTTTTGAACGTATATTGCCAAAATGTCCTACCATGAGAAAGCTGTATATATTTAATGATAAAAACTGTAAAAATTAATTGTCTCTTGGCCAACACTCAGGGACCACACACTAGGTTACCTCCCTGGACCTTTATTGTTGTAATATTTGATTATTATGATTGAGAGAGAGAAAATATCTTTGGATGAGGAATAAGAACGTACAGAGTTTCATGCCTAACCCAAGATAGCTGTACCATGTGCCACTCAATACTCCTATTACAGTCTCTGCTTGCTGATAAACAGTGAAACCCTGTCACATGCTTTCAAGCAAAGAAGATTCTTAAGACTTTCCAAATAAAGATCAATGGGCTCATTCTGCATGCAGACAATTTCATCAACGGAAACACACACCATAGAAATAGAGTACTCCCCATGGTTTCCTACCCTCCAGCTTTTGTGAAGTCATAACAGATGCTCGACAGCCTTGCAGAGCCACAGACTGCTAGCAGCTGTGCATTGATTTTTGTTAATTAAGTCACCTATCACCTGACCAACAGTGCATTCCACATTGGAATTGCTCTAGAAGAGGCTACAGTCACACTAATCATTCACCTGGAGTGGGGAAGATTTCAGACATAAAACAAGCTTCTCACAGCACTGCCTGCTCCTACAGGGAAGACAATCCACTCCACATAGAAAGCAAGAACACAATTTACTGGGGATTAGTGTCATAGCTCGTTTGGAGTGTGAAAATAAATAGCTTCAAGATCACTTAGTTATGGAGGTCTCAGCCATGATATACACTTGGATCACTTGTGGGTCCTTTGGATTACAAACCCCTGGACCCCTAGAGCTTTTGTATCAGAATATCATGGTGTGGACACGTGTGTAGATTCATGTAAATACAAATCCTATTTACTCTGATGTGGTTCAAAATGAGTGAATCCCCACCTCTGTAACAAATGCAGACACTGATGTCTAGCATATTAAGAGGTTAATCTGAAACTAGAACTCAGACTTTTTGAAAATTTAAAAAAGAACTGTAGGGGAATTTTAAAAAGAACTGTAGAAAAAGTCCCTGTGGCCAGGATTCTCACCTGACCCTAGTCAGCTTGCTCACTGCACATGTGTGGGCAATAGGGTGTTACTGACTCTGTATAAAAAGCTCCACAGCAGGCAAGCACAGGCTGGAGTGGTGGCAGTGCACAGGCCAGAGACTGGGACGGCTGCAGGGGCAGAGAGGCCCAGAGGTAGGGACTGGCTTGCTGCCTGCAGACTTGCTCTGAGTTGGATGGGATTCTAGTGCTTGACCTGCTACCATGGGAATAAAGTTGAGTGTAAAACCTTTTACCCCAAGAATGTTCCATTGTCATTTTTCAGTCTCAGCGATGTGCCTGGGGCTGAAGCCCATTGTCCAGACAGAACAAATGATAAATGCGAGGTGAAGATTTATGGGCTAGGTCTTTTTGTGCTGTGGTTCTCCTTAAAAGTTAATTTTGATATACAGGTGACCTTTGAACAATGCAGGGGTTAGGAGTGTCTACCCCACCCCCTGACCCACAGTCAAAAATTGCGTATAACTTTTGACTCCCCCAAAATTTAACTACTAATAACCTACTGTTGACTGGAAGTCTTCCTGATAATATAAACAGTCTATTAACATATTTTATGCATTATATGTATTAAATGCTATATTCCTAAAATAAAGTCAGGTAGAGAACAGAAAATGTTTTTCAAAATTTTGCAAATCTCCAAAAATTTTCCAAATATATTTATTGAAAAAACATCCACATCTGATTGGACCTGTGCAGTTTAACCTGTGTCATCCAAGGGTTGACCATATATATGTTTACATTTCATGTCAGACAGGATAGGGATGTAGTAAAGGTAATGAACATGTTTGGAGTCACTTAATTGGCATAGATCCTGACTATGTTTCCTTATTTGGCACAGTATCATGAAAACACACACACACACACACACACACAACTGATAGTTAATAGCATTTTCTGAGAAAATGATCTTTCTGGATCTAAATTTCAATGTCATTACTGACTATGAAACCTCATGCAAGTTAACCTCAGAGTCTTCAAGCACAAAATTGGGATAATAGCAGTACCTACTTCATAGAATTGTTGTGAGATCTAATTTTTTAAATTATTAATATAAAATACTATTTTCACTGCTTGGCTTGTAAATGCTTGGTAAGTATGAGCTGTGATTGTTATTAACACCTCGGAAAATGTTGCTACTTACTGTGGACATCAAAGTCTAGGCCACACAGGGTTAAATCCTGACCATGCCATTTATTTATTGCCATAATCCATTTGCCAACTCTGGTTAAGTGGGGAATAGACTAGTGTGGGTTGGAAGGAAGCTAATAGAGTGGAAACCTGAGGCTGGGAGACAGCAGCTTGAATGCTTTCCACCCAAGTGTGGACCACGGAGCGTCAGCAGCATCTGCATCCTGGGAGCTTGTTAGAAAGCAAGAATCTTGAGCCCCACCCTAGACCTACTGAATCTAAATGTGCATTTTAACAAGATCTCTAGGGGACTCATGTGACATTAAATTTTGAGAAATACTGCTCTAGTAGTCAGGTGCAGGGAAGGCAGATGCTGGAGCAACAGCATAACTCAGTGGAAAAACTACAAAACAAAAATAGAATTTCCCAGTGGTGGGTAAAGACCATTACAGCGTAAACCCATTGGCAGGTAACTGACAGATAATTTTACAAGGACAGAGCCAGTAAATAGAATTCTGGAATAGAAGGTTTTGCTATCTAGGACTGTTCTTCAGGGTCAGTTCACTTAAAAGGATCTGTAATCCTGACCAGAGAGGTCAAAATACTGAGCAAACTTACAACAAAGTTGATGACTTCATGCATCAGAGGCAAAATAAGAAGCTTAGGCAAGATTTCTGAGCTGAAGATGGGTCTGGAGCAAGAGAATGCTATGAAAGGGATGGAATGAGCCATAGGGAAAGGGAAGTTTGGCGTAAGAGTGGGAGCTCAGAAGCAGTTCCAGGCACCCCCACCTCTTCTGCACATGAACAGGGAGGTGCTCACAGTGGGGAAACAAGATCTTAACAGGTGGCTATTCCGTGAAAAGCAGGAGTCATGCAGCACACTTGAGAAAGTCTGTGCTTCTCAACCCTGGCGACATGTCAGCATAGTCGGGGGAGGTCACAAAACAAAGGTGCCCACTCCCACACCCTGGGATTCTGCTGAGTGGTCTGAGGTAGGACTCTGATATTTCTGTTTCCTAAAACTTCTCCCAGCTGGTGCTAATGCCCAGCCAAAGTGAGAAAAGTATTTTGGGTGGTAGGAGAAGCAAATTCCAAAACACATCATCAACAAAAGCGAGTCACCGACAGAGATGAGCCAGAGAAGCTGTTTGAATAAGCAAGTAAGGTAAGAGCGAGCATGCAGCAGAAGCCACAGGGAGTCCATTGGGTCCGCTGGCCCTTCTGTGTGTGCGTGCATGTGTGTGTGAGATAAAAAATGAAGAAGATATTTTACAGTGTCATAGAGAATGAAGAAACATTTTTAAAAAGGTCTATAATCTCACCACACAAAGTTGCTCTGAGGATCGGACAAAAGGAAAATAATGCATGTGCATGGTGGGAAAATTAAAAGGGCCTTGAATTATGCAAAAATAGTCCCTGTGTACCATTTCTTGTAATGCCTTCTAAAAATATTTCAGTATTTATACAACTCCATATGTACATGTACATGAGTATGCTTTTTGTATGTTTACAAATACTGGTACTAAAGCATAGTGTCACAACTTGCTTTTTTTCCCATTTGATAATACATTGTGGTTATCTTTCCAAGTCAGCTCATACGTATTTATTTCAATCCCTTTAAATGTCACACAGCATTTCATTACATGGATATACCATAATTTATATAACCAGTCCCCTCTTGGAGGACACTTTATTTACTAGTCTTTTCTTTCTCTTACTGCAAAGCTGAAGCACACATCCTTATGTACCTTGGTTAGCTTTTGCCAAGATCTACGTCTACACAGGGTGTCCATGTATGTATAGCAGGATGCCTCAATCAGAGGACACACATACCTTGATTTTTATGAATACTTTCTGAACACCTTCCACAGGAGTTGACCACTTTACACGTTTACTGGCAGTACCTGCTTTCTCCACACCCTCCTAGCAATGGATATTCTCAGACTTTAACAATTTTGCTGATCTGAGCAGTGAATACTGTCATCTAATTCTGGTTTTCATTTTTTCATTATTTAAATATGAGTCACCCTGGATTTTAAATGTATCAAGAGACAGACATGATAGCTGTATATGTATCTGATTGCCCTGTTTTATCATGAGTCTTGCTTTGTTTTTCTTTCATCCATTATTCCAGCGCTTAGCACAATACTCTGGCACAGAGATGCTCATACACAGTTGCTGAACTGATTAGCTGAAATGAGCTACCAACTGCCTAGAAATGATTTTACTTCTGTTATTGCGTGTGTGTGTGTGTGTGTGTGTGTGTGTGTGTGTGTGTTGGGGAGAGGTTAATCAAATATTAAGCCAATAATAGCTAACTATTTAGCATTCATTATGTGTGCTATTCTAAGTATCTCATATATGTTATCTCAGCCAATCCTTATAACCACCTGTAAGGTGAGTACTATTATTATCTCCATTTCATCAATAAAAAAATTGAGGCACAGAAAGATTAAATATATTTTCTGGGTCCACAGCTAGGAGCCTGAAGAACTAAGACTTAACAAAACTAGGGTTCAGCTATTTCCTGCTTTTACTCTCTGTACTAAACACCACCTCACAAGTAGTAAACTGCTTGTTTTTCTGGCTCCCCAGGAGATAAGACAATAACCTTGTCCTGTAGCAGGACTCTAGGAAATACCCCTTGACACCCCATGGCAAGCATACAGATGTTACAGACATAACAGACCAGATGGAATAGTAGGATGAAGCTCCATACCTGCGTCCTCTGATTCTTGTGGTGGGTCTGTCCATGATAGGGTAATACGTGTGTTGGGAAAATGGAAGTTCCATGGCCAGGATTCTCACCTGACCCTGGTCTGCTTGCCCACTGTGCACATGCATTGCTCACAGGCACAGGCTTGCACATGTGTGGGCAATGAGTTATTACTGACTCTATATAAAGAGCCCCACCCAGGGCTGCAAGGTGGCAGAGAGGACCAGAGGCAGAGCTTGGTTTGCTGCATGCAGACTTGCCCTAAGCTGGATGGGATTCTAGTGCTTGAAATGCCACCACGAGAATAAAACTGGGCATAAACCCTTTTACCCCCAACGTTCCCTTGTCATTTTTCCGCCTCACTGAATTCAGAGAGAACTTGCCTGGCGCTGAAACCCTCAGGTGAGACAGTGACTCTTCCTGGGTCTCAGAGGTTCTGCAAGTCACAGATGTTGAGATAGAATAATTGATTGTAAGCACATTGCTGTAGTGCAGGCCTTACCAATGGATGGTGGTTATATCAGATTTAGCCCATCATATAAGAAGAGGAGGTCAGAGGCTAGAGGCTGGAGGACCTACTTCAGTGAGGGTTATAGATATGCAATAAATTCTTGGTCACCATGGAGAGAGGAAGGCATTCTGCCCTTTCACCTTGAAGCAAGGGAAGGGCTTCAAGGGAACTAATCAGAGAGTAACACGTGTGCTCCATGAAAATGAGGGAATTTAAGGATTGCTACCTGATTGAAGCCTCAAAAAGTCTCAAGGCAAAAGGTAGCTGCTGGAGTGACTAAGTAACCAAGAGAGAAGAATAAAGACAGAGAGGACTGAGTCACCAGGCCCATGGGGATGCACCAGAGCTTCCCACCTGGGGAGTTCCCACTCCAGGAGGTTTCCACCTGGGGAGGCCCCAAGGAGCCCTTAAAGTCCCTCTAGGAAGGAATAATCCAGCTTGTAAATTTCTGAAAAGCACAACCATACAGGCCATGAAACAGCATTTCCATATCTGCCGTTACCTCTCTTCTCTCTGCACACTGTCCCTGGAGGATTGGAGCTGGGGAAGGGTGAGGAGGAGAGGAAGCTGACTGTAACAGACAGGAAGGGCCCTTCCCGGCCTCTTCCCAGATGCAGGTTTTGTACTGTGAGGCAGACCAAGCTGGAGTGGAAGGAAGCTTTAAATTGGAGGAGAGATACAGAGGTGGAAATGGACATTTTAATACCAGAACATGTCCAGAAATGCTCTGGGTTCTAGCCCACATTCCACCTACAACCTAGAATAGCTTCAGCAAAACTTCACAGGCACGATGCGATGCAGTTGGTCTGCTCTCAAGTCCAGCTCACCCTCTGGCGAAGGAGCTTGGCTGGAACCCAGCTCCACTCCTGGCTCTGGGTTTTGTAAAGCCCTCCATAAATTCCCAGCTCAGTGCCAGCCATGCCATGTGCTTACCCAATCCTTTCCGATGGCATACCATGACTGCATGCCCCTCTTCTGTCCTCTCATTTCTCAGGTTATTATGGGAAGAGATGGGAAAAGAATAGGAATAAGACAGCAATGTCCTGCTATTATATCCAAGGCTCCGTTTGAAGGCATGTGAACATGCACCAGTGTTCTGTGTGGTCACACATTTGTATGTCTTATCATTTGCTGTTAGTTTTATTTCTCCTATTTTAAACTTGATTATCCAAATAAGCTGGGCACATGCTTTCTGTACTTGTTCCACCATAAATAAACAAAAACGCCTAAACACAATTTATAAAATGTCATCTCCAAACCACAGCTAGGATGCTGCATAAGTAGGAAACCAAAATTAAATCAAACTGGGCACAATGCCCAGACCACAGGCTTCCAGCAACCAGACATGGAGGGAAGAAAGAAGAAAAGACACTAAACTACAAAAAACCTGGTGGATAACAGGAAAACCATGGTAATTAAACCCTAGGACTGGTTTGTCTGTTCTGGGTCCCACCTTCTAGTTGATTCTGGAAAATGAATATTGGAAGTATACATTTGTATTTGAAGTTAACCTCCACTACTGGCACTGCCTAATTTTTATATAGTCAAGTTAAAGATGAGATACATTCTTCCTTATTCTGTAGGTGTGGGTTATTTAGTTTAGCCACTTAATACTTTCTTAAAAAGTGGAATAGGAATAAAATAGAGCCAATAGTTGAAAAATGACAACAGCCAGAACAACAGCAGGAGTGCCGACAGTGTAGCGGGAGATGCTCCCCTTTAGGCCAATGCAGCAGATGCTGCTGGAGCCTTGGCCACGCTGCTCAGTTCATTCGAGTCCCCACAGTCTGGTGCCTAGCAGGCTGGTGACTTCACCCTCAAGCATCTGGATCCTTCATCTCTCCTTTCCCCTGAGAGCTGAAGTGTGCTCCACCACAAGCAGTCACAAACCAAGAATTGGGAGAAGTTGATACCTCGGGGCAACTGTAGGGAAAATGGAAGTTCCTATGGCCAGGATCCTCACTTGACCCTAAACTACTTGATGATGTAATTGGCCTACTGCTAGGCTAGTGTTTCCACACCTGTAGGCAATAAGTTATTGTTGGTGTTATTTATAAAGAGCTCTGCCCAGTACTCCTGGCAGAGGCAGACATGGAGGTGGATTACAGACCTGTAGTCTGCTGGATGCAGATATGATTCCAGTGTTCAACCTACTGCTGTGAGAATAAAGCCTGGTATAAACCCTTTTACCCCAAGAATGTTCTGTTATCATTTCTTGGTCTCACTGAATCCATAGTGAACTTGCTCGAGGTTGAAACCCTCAGGCAAGACAGCAACCTTTAATCAAACGGGATGGGAGTCAGTGGACAAAAAGCTCCAGTCCCCCTGCTCTGCACTTGGACAATTTATAGTTTCTTAGCAGGTCCTGGTAGGCCCACCATGGAATTCTACTCTCACGTGTGCCTTGGCTTTTCTCCCTCATACCATACCATTTTCCTCTACATTTAAAATCACCTCCCCAAAATCTACTTGCATAAAAGTCCCCATTTCAGAGTCAGCCTTTGGATGATCCAAAATAAGACAATCATCTATTATGAGTCAGTTACTTTAAATATGCCATCTGTAATGCTTAGAAAAATCTTAGGTGTGTTACTATAGTATCTCTAATCTTCAGAATGGACATGCATATTAAGTATTTTGATCCTTTTTGAAGAGATGAGAAAACTCAGAGTCAGGCTAAATAACTTGTCTGAAGTATTGTAACTTGAAAAAAATACTGGGATTCAGCTACAAATCCAGTGGCATAATTTATTTAGATTCATCTTCTCATCCCTTCCTACCATAAGCTCCACTATGGTAAAAGCCTACTTAATTTATCATTGCAAGATTTCCACATCTTGTACTCTGCCTGACATAAATATTTTCTCCAGTGGATATTGGGAAATAAATGAATGAATTTAAAGTGTTCAATAACTATATATTGAGCAGCATCTTAGCCAAACAACATAGTGGGTCTGAAGATACAAAGATGACTAAAAAAATTACAAATAAATTTTTTTTTCTTCAAAAATATCATGGTCTACTGGGAAAAGCATGATAGGTCAAGAGAAAAAGTAGGGTGAGCATTCCAATGAAAGAGTGAACAGAGTGATTTTAGAAAATATGGAGATGTGCCTCTCAGACCCTCTTTGAGAAATGACTTGTTGCCCAACAGTGAAGAATCAGATCAGAAGAGTCTCCAGCTATCAGCCCCTCAGCTGCCAAGTGAGGCCTCGATCTTGCCCTTCTAAGGCCAACCCACATCCAGTGACTGAGTGACATGCGCATTAAGGCCCAGTGACTTGCCTCCCTCACAGGATAACTCTGATGGAAAGCATTCTCTCCAGAGCTCTGCTTCATGTTAACTAAGAGTTGGTTGAACCTGCATTGATGTCTGACTTTTTTTTCTGTCTAATCCTGCTTCCTTTCTCCCCATTCCTTTCATAGTTATTGATCTCTAATAAACATCTTACACTCCAGACACTCAACATTTGCTTCCAGTGAAATCAACCTGACTGTTGGTACCAGTAGTGACCAAGAAAGCAGGTGATAAGGTACAATTTTGAAGCAGGATCACTCACTGACTGGCAATGAGGGCCCAACACTAGTAGAAGTGAAGTACAGAGAGTCTCTGACATCAGGTCATAGTCCAACTGTTAACATTTTTACCAGCGAATCAGGTTGTATAAGGGAAAGGAATCAACCAATGAGTACAATGTATTAGGCATTTGAGAGAGGAAATAGGGAGAAAATAGTACCTATCTCCTTTACTTATCATCAACTGATTATTCAAATCAACTACAAAACACCTTTGGAGTAAGACCTAGTTTAGTGTTTGTGTAAGTAACTGGATACTCTTGCACCAAACAGGCACACAAAACTAACCATCAGAATGGTGTCTTTTTTAGAGTACGGTGTCAGGTGATACCCTGAAGTCTTGGCCAACATCCAGTTTACAGTGACCTATGACATCCCACAGACTACCCAGTGGTCATTTCTCTGAAATTGGATAGACATATTTGGCAGTTGACAAAATCTCCATATAGGTATCTTGGTCTGTGTGGCAAGGGCTTTCAGGGTGGAAGACCCAGTGGAAACATTTGAAATTAGCAGCACCCTCTTCCTCCCATTCAAGATAATAAATTAAAATTTGTGTCATATCCTAGAGAGAAGGAAGATCAGTACCGCTTGGAAGAATTGAAAAGATGTGGGAGCAGGATAATTGCTATGATATCCTCCTTTCATTAACCATGATGGACAGCATGGAGACAACAAGAATCCTGGAGGATTACTGGAGACTAGTGCCCATCCACTGAGTAGTAGCCCCAACTGGAACCACCAAAACATAGTATCTTTGACAGAGCAGATCAATATGACCTCAAGTACCTGGCAGGTGGATTTTAATATTGTGTTCTTTCCTTTCCTTATCAGAAAAGATAAAAAAACAGTTTGCATCTGCATAAAACAATACACACACACACAGTTTTTCCCTGGGACTGTGTTAACTCTTATACTTGCTATCATAATAAAGTCCAAGGTGACCTTAAACTTTCTGGATATTTGCCAAACAGCATATCAACTGATTACATCAATGACTCCAGGTTGATTAAGCTAAGTGAACAAAGAGTGGCTAACAAGCTGGAGGCCCAAGTAGGACACATGTGCCTCAGGAGGCAGGAAATAAAACCCACAGAGACTCGGAAGATAGATGTATCTGTACAATTTTAGGAGTCAAATTGTCAGGAGGTCAAGAAGTTGTATTTTGGGAACATAGTCTCCAAAGTAAAAGAAAATTATTGTGTCTCACAAATCCCATCATGAAGAAAAAATTCTCCATGCCTGTTGGGCCTCTGTGGGTTCTTGAAATGACATGGTCCACACCTAGGAATATTATTTGGCCCATCTTCTGGATATCACAGAAGGCCACTGACTTTAACAAGAATCCTGGATGAATGCTGTAGCAGGTCCCAGCAGCTCTGTGTGCAGCCGTGTTGCTTGGGCCACTTGATCTGGAATACCCAATGCTACTGGAGAAACTAGTGGGGGGGGAAAAATGCCATGGGGTGTTTTTGGCAAAATCCATTGAAAAAATACAACACAAGCTACTGGCATTCAGGAAAAAAATCAAAGCCACCTGGAGCAAATAATTAATTATAAGCTTTGAAGAAACTCCATGTGGAGACAAAACATCTGACCATAGTTGATGACACTTGTGACCAAAGCCGCCCAGCATGAGCTTGGTTTTGTTGGCTTCACCAGGAAATAAAGTCAGGCAAGCCCAGCAACCATGCCCTGTAAGATTCCCTGTTTCATCTTACACTTCCATCAGACTGAGCCTGAGAGGGACACAGAGCACAAGCACACTACGTGAGAAGCCAGCCCAGAAACCCATGACATCCGTGTCCCCTGCAAAGAGCAGCCCTCCATCAGCCCACACCATGGCTGTAAGGTGGAATCCTGTTCGGCTCCTTAAAGGAGGAGGAACAATCCCAAAGCACAGTTCATGGATTTGTGGGTGCAGGATGGAGGTGAAGCCGAAATGAACTGGAAATTCAGTGCAGCCTCATGGAAGAGTTCCACTGAAAACTCGTGGTGAGCAGCGATCTTCCCAGTGAGCACAGCGCACCTCCTCATTCCCTGCAAGCAGAAAGACACATGGCTGGAGATTAGAATATGCATGCTGAGTCCTGCTGATCAGCGGTCAGTCTGGACAAATCGAAGACCAAGGGCAAGGAGGATTACAGGAGATACATGCAGGTGGAGTGAACATGGAGATAAAGACGTTTCTGTTGCGTTAATGCCCACCAGAGGGTATCCACCCCTGACAAGGCCCTGCACAGGCAAGGGGGCCCAGTGACTCCATGGCCGATGGTACTGGCTCCGCCCTCAGCCACCCTGTTGTGGTCACTCTGAGCATACGAATGCAGTGGCCATAGTTGAGGACAAGGCTACACGTGGGCTCAATACCATGAAGGCCCACTTACCAAGGCACATCTATCTGCTATCTCCATCGACTGTCCTACCTGCCAGTAGGAGGCACAGTTTCACCCTAATATGGCACAATTCCCTTAGGAGACCTTGCCACTTGGAAAATTGACCACGCTGGACACTTTTTCTCCTGGAGGGGACAATGTTTTGTCCACATGAGGATATACAGCTGTTTCAGATGCTCTCAGGGGTTTCCTTTTCCTGCAAGGCCTCAGTCAGCACCCTCGTGAGGACTTACAGCCCACCAGCATGGAACCCCACAGGACACGGCTAGGCTATTCACTGTACAGCAAAGAAGGCAGGAAGAGGGAATGTGACAATGGAAACCACTGGCCATACCACGTGCTGTCCCCTCCAGAAGATGCCAGCCTGGGAGAGCATTGAAATACCCTACTGGCAGGGAAGCTGAAGTGCCGCCTGAGGGCCACACACTGGAACTGGAGGAAGGCTCTTCAGAGGTGTCCTTGGGCTTGACACACACTGATTGTTCCATAAACACTGACTGACTCGAACTGAACTGGCCTTGAGCTGGGTGCTTTAAGTAAACAGAGATTTCCCAAGACACTGAGGATATTCAGAGTCGTGAGTAAAGTTTGTTCATGTTGGTGGGGCAGGGGCACACTTGGATGAACAGTGTGGGGTTTTCAGGGAAAACTTCTTCAAGTGGATGTCCTGACCTAAACAGTAATGCAGAGTTGAATGTAAAGGAAAGGTGAAAAGGGTCAGAGAAGTTGGATGTGAGAAGAGGGAGTGGCCATAGACATCAGCAAGGGAGTCCCGGAAGGCCAGGGCAAAGCACGTGCCATACATTATCTTTTTACTTCTAATAACACAATAAAGAGGGAACATTCTTTTTAATGTTTTACATGTGAGACTCTAACACTTAGAGTTAGCAGCTTATTTGTGACTACTTGGGAGGTGGTGTTATCAATCTAGAAAACTGAGGAATGGGCAGAACTGAAAGTGTGAAAGTCTAGTGTCAAATCAATGCTGGCAAGTGGCCATCCCCAGACTTCCATTTATGCGACTATTATAAACTCCTATTTGTTTAAGCCACTTTTTTAGTCAGATTTTTGGTTATTTGCAACTGAACTCATTCCTCACTGATTACTTAGGGGGTCATTGCATATTCAATATAAATTGAAATCTAATAGGCTGTTAAGGTTTTCTCTTTTAGCATAAGGCTTTTGCAAACAAAATCACATTGAATTCCTGGAATCATCTTATGATTTGCATGCCTTTAATGGGAAATAATGAAGTACAATTAGCAAGTCTGCTTACTTACCTGCCTTTGTCCTATAAAACAACATTCTATGTACATGATGTCCCTTTAGAGTTACAGGTTCCACAAGAGAGAAAGTAGGACGGAGATAGAGACTGTTTTAGTTCAGCTGCATGCCTGATACAGCTGCATACTGAGGATGCCTGTCTAGCCTCTCCTGAACATTTCATCAATCATATCCTGATGCAGGGTGGGGTAGCATGTTTCCTGCATGCAGAGATGTGACACTTTATAAAATTCTTTCCTTTAGGAGGGCTAAACTCTATTGCCTCTCTAGAACCTCACTCATGGAACCTGTTGCCAGCCCCTGAGGCCAAGTTAATTTTCTTATTTTTTGCAAAGACAACAATCTTGCCCTTCTTTCCCCTAAAAGTCAGCATATTCTTTCATTTACTCCATAAACACTTATTTGCCATTTATTATGTACCGGGTACTGTTTTAGATGTTGAGGGTGTAAGAGTGAATAAGCCAGGCAATGAGATTCCAGAAGAGGGAGGCCGATAATAAGTGAATAAACTGTAATCCAGGATAGTATTTCCATCTCAAAATCCTTAATCATATCTGCAAAATTCCTTTCTCTGGGTAAGAACATATTCACAGATTCTAGGTTAGGACATGGGCCTCTTTGCAGGGCCGCCATTAGTCTACCAGAGCTGTGCAGCTCCTTGTTCTGAAGGCTCACGTTGCCTCTGGAGAGGCTCTGCGCCATAATCAGACTGTGGCCCACTTCTCCCAGAGGGACAACCCTGCTCTGAGAGGGATGTCAGACCCTGGTCTTCTGTGCTTGCCCCTCCTGGTATGGAGCCTCCACCTTAAAACTGGGGGCAGATGCATTCAGGGCCTACTATCTTTAGCCTATTTTACCTCCTACTTCCTCCTGCAAGTGGAGGCGGTGTCAGGGATGCCCAGAAATGGAGTTTCTGTAATACAGAGCTGAGGGGATGAGCTAGGCTGGGAGCCTGCCCTCTTCATGAAGCCACTCCAGAAGCTGACATCTCTCTACCCTTTCTGTGATAAACTGATCCCTTGGACATGCACGCCCACTAGCCCCAGTATAATGCAGCCACCACAGCACCAGGGCATCTCAAATGCACCTGAACAGATAGATTTTTGTCTGATTAGGGCCCACCTCCCATTAGTTGGATAGATGGTAGCAAATCATGTCCAGGATAACTAGGCCGCGCCTACTAAGGAGAAAGCTGACAGCACATTCCTCACACTTACTCACTGCCTATCCCAAAGCAGGCTTTGAAGTAGAGGCTACAGGAGCGGCAGAGAACGTGGGCAAGTGGGCCAGCCAAAGCGGGCGGAGCAGCCCCCAAGTGTCTGTATGTCTAGCTTGTGTGAAAGGCAGTACTGAAGAGGAGAGGAAGAGAAATAGCCACATCTACTCTAGAACACAGCAGCATGCATCAACCTTTTAACATCCCTATAATTTACACTCCTGGAAAACAAGTTCAGACACTGCCCACAATCTGACTAGCCTGATCTGTGACTCAGTTCCCCTTGAGGTGGGAAGTAGAAGCATGACAAGACACTGTGACCTCTGTGATGGCCGCAGGCATTGTACCGAGGTTGCTGGGCAAGAAGAACAAGAGAGACTTGTGTACCCCTACTGTCATATAGGGGAAAGTCACAAAGAAACAGAAGTAAAGCCAAGGCCCCCCAAAGGAATAGAGACTCACTAGAAAGGGTCCCTTTCACAGCTATCCTCTTGGACAGTCTGATGTCCTTAGTATCCTGAAGCTCAGCCATGTACTGCCCCTAAGTTGCATGAAATAGGCCTGAAGTTTATAATAAACACCTCAAGTTTCTTAAGCCAGAAGAAGGCAGTTTCTACTAATTACAGTCCCAAACTGTAAACTAATACAAATGCTTACCTTTTGTAAGGTAGTGTTCGTTGGTACAGTGATAAAAATGAATCAGTGTACCCACTGCCTTGAATGATTAGCAAAAAGGGAGAATGGGCAGATACTGTAATAATTGACATGTCAACCCACTGAGGGGCTGTTGTTCAGATGAGGGAATTGAGAGACAGTGAAGTACTTTGTCCAGCATTAGCAAGAAGAAACTCGCAGCACTGAGGTTCATACCCAGGACATGTTCATCCTAAAGCACAAACTGATCCGGAAGAACCAGAAACAATTCCAAAGGGTGCTGTTCCCTTAGTGCCGCTGAGGAGCTCCTTCCAGTCCTTCCATCTGATGAGGACCTACCTTCCAGTCTTGGGACCATGGACTTGAACATCCTTGCACAGACTCAAATCTCTTCATCATGAAGATGCATTTGCTGCGGGAAGAGCAAAAAGGCATGTTTCGCAGACATGTGGTTAATGAATAAATCATGTGGTCTAGCGTCTTTTGGGGTGAAATAAGCACTTTAGATGCAATGGAAAGGGTTTCTTAAGAAATTGCTCTGAAAGCCTTACTGTAAGAGAATTTTAATGTGTATAAACTCAGAAGTTTATTCATGTCATGGGAACAGTCTAGGGAAACTGGGCATCAGCAAGTGCAGGTCAAAGGACCCTGAAGGATAAAGAAACACTGAGATGTGAACATTGCTCTGCACTAAGTTTACGGGATGACTATGGCCAAGCCATTTATTCTTCTTGAACTGTTTCTCAGCTGAAAGTGAAAAAATCAGGCTGGATGCACAGCGGATCCTTGCAGATACACTAATATGTATGGCTTTAGGTTATACTCTGCTGAAAAGTTGTTATAATACAGTTGACCCTTGAACAACATGACGATTAGGGACGCTGACCTCCTGCACAGCCAAAAATCCATACATAACTTTTGCCTCACCAAACACTTAACTACTAATAGCTTACTGTTGACTGGAAGCCTTACCAATAACATAAACAGTAGATTAACACATATTTTGTATGTTATATGTATTATATACTGTATTCTTACAATCAAGTAAACTGGAGAAAAGGAAATGTTTTTTCAAATTATTCCAAACAAAAAAATTGCCAGTGTATTCATTGAAAAAATATGCACATAAGTGGATATGCAGTTCAAATGCATATTGTTCAAGGCTCAACTGTATGTATATATACGTTTTTCTCTATGCTCTTTCTAGAAAAGAAAAGCATCCATGCACTCATAGGAATCAAGGAGGAAGTCAGAGATGCAGAGAAGGGCACAACACAGCTTCCTGGGTGGAGACCAAGAGAAGATAATGCATCTTCCTATTTGCATCTTTCCTCCCACTTGGTGGCAAAGGCAAATGGGGTCCATTAGGTCCTTCTATTGACTAAGTGTCCCTGCCTTTGGAAGGTCATTTGGGACTAAAATAAGTTTGTGGAGCAAGAAAACAGAGTGAGTGGCTCAGGCTGGCTCTTTGCTATCAGAGACTTTTGGGAGCATTCAATGGGCCATTGAAAGTTGCCTGCGACACGGGAAGATGGGGACTTCTAGAGAAGATAGTAAAGGAACAAAAAAAGTCTGCTGTTGCTTGGCCTGTCCCCTGCATGAGGAGACCAACTATGAATGTGGGATTATTAACCCAGTCCTGGAAAGGCAGCTTATCTAGAGGCTTGGGTTTAATAGTAATTGTCTGTATTAAGCCTGCTGAGAATCTGCGCTCTTGGTTTCCAAATGGGCCCAAGAATACGCATTTGCAAGTATTACAATTCTTTCCATTCCGAATACAACACCCCAGGGCTGGTTTCTGAGGATGCTGACAACTTGAATTACTGTCTTTTCCCACTCAGCTGCTTGCAACTAAGCTTTCAGTGAAATGGCTTTAAACAATGTCATGCCTCTTTACCCACAGCAGCGGCTTCCAGGACCCCATTCACACCCCGGTGGCAATGTGAGGAAGGTAGTGTTGGATCGAGAGGTAAAGGGCTCAGGTTTCTTGCTGTTTCTCTGTGGCCCATGAGCCACTGACCTTGGCAAAGCCATTTTCCAGCCCCTGAACTCTCTTCCTTATCAAGCAAAACAATGTGTGGACTAAAGCAGAGAAACATTATGAATCTTTCCAATTTCTAACTCAACTCAACAAACATTTACGGAGTTTATACTATGTTGCCATTCATGTGCTAGACAGCTCCCGGCTGTATAATTTATTTTTTATTCCATTGAAAACTAGAGTCAGGTAATTTTCATGCAATTTTTAGCACAAAAATCACTGGGCTCTGAGCTGCAAGCCTCAGGTTTTGCTTACAGCTTCATCATTAAATATTTGTGTGATCTTTACAAAGTTATATAAGCCATTTGGGCATTAGTTTCTTCATCTGTGAAAGGAGAAGAAGGAATGAGGATTATGTTGGGTACCCATAGTCAATCTGAAAGTAGTTGTTTGTCACCCTCCAAATCTTAGAATAACCATTTATTGAGCTGAGCGCATATTCTGTGCCAGGCAGTCAGATGAGACCTGGAGGTGCAGAGAAAAATAAATTATCTGGAAAGTCATTTAAATAAATTAAAGGGGGGTAAGAGGTTGGACCCATTCCCTTTTGATGTTGTCTTGTTCAAGAAAACTATCTGAACTGATGTAGTCAGTTTTGCTTCTCTCTCTGCTCCTTGTAACTGAGCATTTTCTTAGAAGGAAGTCATTGCCCAGCAGAGAAATGGTTGACTTACAGGTCCATCATCCATTTTTGGTTGGGAGTCTTGAGGACAGAGCTCACGTATTTGCAATTACAATGTCGGTTCTGCAACCTAGTAGGTGTACAATAAAAATATCACAGCTACCCTCCTGTGTGTTCTTCTATTCCAGATAGGTTTGTCTCCAACCACTAGACAGAGAGCAGTCCTCACCAGAGAAGAGCACAGTGTGTTTTCATCTAGATCCTACTCTTAATAAATGGTAAATCAATGCATTCCTATTATTTTAGTTAGTTACTTTGGAACATTTTAAGCAAATATTTGCCTCCCTTTTCCTTCCATTGTCAATAAGCACATATAACTTTCCTGTTGGTGTTGGGGTTGGACATGTAACCTGCATGGCCGATGGGGTGTTAAAAAACACCGTGTGATTAGAGACTCAAAATATGATTCTCTAGAGTTCCTACACATTCTAGGCAAAGAATATGGCCTGGCAGTCACTGTCCCAAAGAGTGGTGGACACATGGGACTGACTTGGAGTGATCCTACAATTTGGACCCAAGCCCAGCCTAGATCAGCCAACACCTACCCAACCCTCAGATTCATGAAAAAGAAAAAATATTTGCTGTTTTAATCTGTTGTGTTTTGAGATCATTTGTTATGCATCAGCTTGGTAGCAGATGACTGATACACTCAGAAAGCCACGGATGAATCAATTCTTCATACATCTTGTGGCTTCTGCCTCCTTTACGTCTCCAGTTCCCAGAGACTTTATCTACTCAGGGAAAATTAATTGAGAAAGAATAGAGAGTTTAGGGCTTTGAGTATAAAGATTAAAAACTATTACTGTATTGAATAAATTCATCTAGTAGGGGAGACAGATAAGTAAACTGATACATGCAATAAAATGTGATATGTGTGTTCACAGACTGAGGCTCCACATAGAGAAGAAACTGAAGAGCCACAGAGAGGGCACCTAAATAGACCCAGTATTTCAGTGGGCTTCAGAAAAGGGTTTTAGGATTATCTGAACTGACAGATCAGAGAAATAGGAATGCATTGAGAGATTAAAGGTACTTAAATCAGAAAGAGTCACATATACAGATTCCTCATGTAAAAAAAAATGTCCTGATGACATACAGGAAAAAAAGAAATCTCAGACTTTGCAACAGAGTTCACAAGCTGCTTCTCCCACTTCCTAAGGTCATTAGCTTGCATTAACTTCTCTAACAGAAAAAGGGGGAAAACATGCATTCCTTGAAAAGTTGTTGTGAAGATTTGATATAATACAAGTAAAACAAATAGTTCAGATATAGCTAGTAATACAGAGGAAAAAGGAAAGGAAGCAGAGAAAGAGGAGGAAAATAACAGAGTGGGTTTTCTCAGTCTGTTTCAAAGAAAGGTGGTAAATCTTTGCAAGACCCTTTAAAATGGCTTTGGCTGCAAACTAAACAGATTTTTCCTAGTAGGATGAACAACCAGCAAGCCCCATTTCTGAAAACGGGACTCCTCCAGGAGTAAACACTCTGGCTTCCCACTGTACTTGAGGTTGCACCAGGCCCAATCAGTAACTTAATCCCCTTCCACCGTGCTTCTTTTCGAGAGTGGCCCCAAGTCCACTTTGATGGAGACCTTCAACATTTTGGAGCATCCTCATGTGAGAGAGATATTATTTTGTTCAGTCTACTTCAGGAGACCAGCATTTACATCCTCATGGCTCACCCATGCCGTAATGCCCAGTCTTTCCCTCTCCCTGAACCTTTCCCACTCTCCTGCACTCTCTTGCAGATACATAGACCTTCCTGTTCTTCAGGAAGCCGAGCTTTGTGCTGCCTCTGAGCCTTTGCTTTTGTGGTTCCTTCTGCTTAGAATTCTTTCTCCAGACATTGTTGCTTTTCTCTCTTTCTGTCTTTTTTTTAATATAATTTATTTTATTATCATTAATTTACAATTACATGTGCAATATTACGATTATTAAACTAGCCCTTCATCAGGTCCCCCCCACCAACCCCATTACAGTCACTGTCCATCAGCGTAGTGAGATGCTATAGAATCACTACTTGTCTTCTCTGAGTTGTACTGCCCTCCCCGTGCCCCCCCAACATTACATCTGCTAATCGTAATGCCCCTTTTTCCCTCTTATCCCTCCCTTCCCGCCCATTTTCCCCAGTCCCTTTCCCTTTGGTAACTATTAGTCCGTTCTTGGGTTCTGTGAGTCTGCTGCTGTTTTGTTCCTTCAGTATTTTTTCTTTGTTCTTATACTCCACATATGAGTGAAATCATTTGATACTTGTCTTTTTGGCTTGGCTTATTTCACTGAGCATAATACCCTCTAGCTCCATCCATGTTGTTGCAAATGGTAGGATTTGTTTTCTTCTTATGGCTGAATAATATTCCATTGTGTATATGTACCACATCTTCTTTATCCATTCATCTACTGATGGACACTTAGGTTGCTTCCATTTCTTGGCTATTGTAAATAGTGCTGCGATAAACATAGGGGTGCATCTGTCTTTTTCAAATGGGCTGCTGCATTCTTAGGGTAAATTCCTAGGAGTGGAATTCCTGGGTCAAATGGTATTTCTATTTTGAGTTTTTTGAGGAACCTCCATACTGCTTTCCACAATGGTTGAACTAATTTGCAGTCCCACCAGCAGTGTAGGAGGGTTCCCTTTTCTCCACATCCTCGCCAACATTTGTTGTTGTTTGTGTTTTGGATGTTGGCCATCCTCACTAGTGTGAGGTGATATCTCATTGTGGTTTTAATTTGCATTTCTCTGATGAATAGTGATGTGAAGCATCTTCTCATGTACCTGCTGGCCATCTGAATTTCTTCTTTGGAGAAGTGTCTGTTCAGCTCCTCTGCCCATTTTTTAATTTCCTTATTTTCTTGTTGAGGTGTGTAAGCTCTTTATATAATTTAGATGTCAACCTCTTATCGGATATGTCATTTATGAATATATTCACCCATAGTGTAGGATGTCTTTTTGTTCTACTGATGGTATCCTTTGCTGTACAGAAGCTTTTTAGTTTGATATAGTCCCACTTGTTCATTTTTCCTTTTGTTTCCCTTGCCCAGGGAGATATATTCATGAAGAACTTGCTCTTGTTTATGTCCAAGAGATTTTTGCTTATATGATTTTCTAAGAGTTTATGGTTTCATGACTTACATTCAGGTCTTTGATCCATTTTCAGTTTACTTTTGTGTATGGGGTTAGACAGTAATCCAGTTTCATCTGGGGAAATGGGGTGAAGGGTACATAGGTCTTTTCTGTGCTGTTTTTGTGATTTCTGAATCTATAGTTCAAAAAATTTTAATTTGGGTATCAAAATCATTAGCAAAAAGGGTGTCAAAATCAGTGGTCTCCTCCAGAACAGACCGCAAAAAACCACAGGGCCTGTTTCCCCTTCTTGGTGGAAGAGATGTTTTCATTACTTCCTGAGCACATGCACCAAAGATGAGACCGAAGCAGTGCTTTCGAATTAAAACAGTTTGGAAATGTTCAGAAAAAGAAAAAAATACATATTTTATGTCCACTTCCATTTATAGGAACAGAAGCTCGAACTATCTGAATAACTTGCTTAAAATCATACAGTTAAGAAGAGGCTGTGCTTGGATTCAAACTTAGTTATTTCTGTTTCTTTTGCACTCACTCTGCCTTGCTTAGAATGCAGAGAGAGCCTTCCCCTCTCCATCCAGAAGGATGCTCTGATAATAGTGTCCCTGACATTCAGGGATGCATCGAATCCAGCAAAACCAATCACACAACTTCCAAGGGGACCGCTGATAGCCAGGAAGTCTTTGATCCCTGAGAGCATCTGGACCAAAACATCATGAGCATTTTTCTCTGTCAAAGCTATTTCAGAAGAGCGTTTATGAGCCACATCTTGCTAAGAATAAACCAATGTGAACATTTGGAGATTGTAAATGGGAGAGCAATGGCCACCTCCATGATTTGTGATCCCATGTGCCGCAGACTCGCAGACTCTGTTGTCCCACTGAGGGCTTCGGCAGAGGGTCGAAGGAGATGGTGGCCAGAAGTAGGATGTGACTGAGGAACTGAAAAAGAAATCCTTGCTCCAATAAAAACCAAAATGCCTATAATCAAGTCTCTCTTTTTTTTGATAAAATTTGTCCTGAGTGTGTTTGTTCAAAGGGAAATATATTGCATTGGTGGAAGAGAGAGCCTACAGCTGTGTGAGGTTTCAGTTAATGCCCAGTTTATAGGTACACAGTCAGATAGTTTGCTGTCACTTGTAGGGATGGCCCTTGAGCTCACCAGCTATTCTGCTAAGTGTCCTCTCAAGTACTGTTCCCTCTGTCTGGGATGTTCTTCCCACTTATACCTTTTTCTTGCTTTCTCCTTTTACTCATTCCGTTCTTTTCTCAAAAGTCACCTCCTCAGAGAGGTCTTTTCTGAGTATCATTTAAAAAATTGGAGCTCCTGCCACTCTCTCCCATTTTCCAGCTTTGTTTGGTTTCATATTTATAATTTATAAACACATTTTACAAATTTAATTTTATAACAAAGGAAACTGGAGTCTGTAGGCATTTCCCTTCTATAATAAGATAGCTAATATTTGCTAAGCACTGATTATATGCCTGGCTCTAATATGGGTGGTTAGCCATTAAAGAGAGGAGTGAATCAAAGATGAAAGATTTGTTTTATGAATTCAGCTTAGGCTAACTACAGTAGGTGGTGATGAGAGAAGCTCCTCCACTTGCTGACTTCCCCACCTGACTGTGTCTTGCTCACTGTTGTGCCATAAACCTAGCACACTGCTTGGCACATCATAACCGATTCATGCATGGTCATTGATTGAAAAAAAAGATGCACTGAATATAAATAATTTTGTGCTATGGCTAGAAGACAGCAGCTAAATATCATTGTTTGCATTATTATTAAGCACCTCCAAACCTAGCATTACATTTTCCCCTTGCAGATGCCTTATTTCATTTGAACTTGACACTGACTGTGTCAGTTGGTAAGATAGGCCATGCTTTATTATGAGAATTCTGATACTCATAAGGGTTGGGTGACCAGCTGGTGAGCATCAGAGTTATTTAAACCAGCTCATCTCTATGCCTAACTTTTTCCATTCTGTATTTATTTCTCCTTTGTGAAAACTCAGGTTCAATCAGATTGTAAAGCTGCCTCTTTCACTGACCTAAATGTCTTTGAATGAGACATTATCTGTCAAAAAAATTTTTTACCTCATCTTTTCTTTCTTGGCAATTGCCTCAACATTCACTTAGCAGAAAACTCTGAGTTTATGCTCTGCCAGACAAGGTACTGGGTGTAGAAGGAATATGTATGAACTAGACCCAGTCATCACCTTGAAGGGGCCTTCAAACTAATGAAGGAGGCCATTATACAAAAAGAAATCCCAATGCACTGTGGTCAGTGTGTTTAGTGAGGAGGTTGCTGGCAGGAATGCAGCACTGAAGAGATGAGACTGGTCCCCAAGCCCCTTCTTATCTGAGATTCTAGGACTTCTCCTCCAGTCACCTAGCTCCCTCCCTCTGTCTACTTTAGAAAAATTCATAACTTAATAATGCACAAGGGAACATTACCTAAAGGTGTAATTATGCTTTTCCACAAATGACCTATGCAATTACACCAGAGTGGCGAGCGGCAGTTGCGGAGTGAAACTAGAACAAGTGCACAGGAATATAATGCTACAAAATGATCCCTGTTTCAATTTCCCTTCTTAGAACTACACAAAAATTACATTTGCTTCTATCACAGACATGTGCAGTAAAAAATGGAAACGGCACATTAGATTATCCACTCATATCTTCCCTTAGGAAGTTTTTTTTGCTTTTATTTGTTTTTGTTTTTTAACTCTAATAGGCTTTCTAGGCACTCTTGGCTGTTCAATTATTCCAAGATAATGGGGATAATTATTTGGGAAGGAAAAGCATCTCACCACTCAATGATTTTACTTTGTAAACCTGTACATTGACATCAGGGCCAGAGTATGTGTGGCTGGAGCTCAGAGGAAAGGTGGGAAATTGAGCCTGGAGACCCAAGACAAGGCTGGGATTATAAAATTGGTGCCAGTGTTAGAGTTAGAATAAATAATCATAGTTGGATAACAGAAAAGGGATAGTTAGTAATTGGTGGGCAGTTTTAGATTTGGCAAACCAGAAGTTTGAGATAGGCAGGTTTTTGTAAACATGAACATGGACCATGGACATGATATTAATGTAGGTTATTATGTAGTTATAAATATTTTATAAGGTTTGGATCATACTGAGATGTCTCCTAAATTCTGCTCTCTTAATATTAAAATGTAATCTTAATTAGGGCCTTTAAACAAATCTCAAAACAATTGCCTTAATGTTTTAATCACTATCTTATATATGTAAAATAATCACTATTTATGGTTGGGCATTAAAATTGATTTCAATTTTTATCCTTTTTCTCTTTTAAATACAACTACAATGAACATTCTTTATTTATAAGGAGCTTCAAAGTGTTTATTCAGTGAACCATTTTCTTTATGTACAATTTAAGAGAAAATCAGATAGGAAGTCAAAGGTTTGTTATGTGGTATTTGAATCCAAGTGTTTTTGTCTGTGTATCAGGATTCAGAACAAGTGTTGTCTGATTTCCAAGATAATGCCACTTACTTCGCCATATCACTTTTCTGCATGCAGAAAAATTTGTCTAAAAATGAATGAATAAGAGATGAAAGAGGATGCTGACACATGTTCACATTCTTGCTTAAAGCAGTTTCTTTGGGGTCACTGATATAGAGGAAAAGAGAACAGACTCAGAGCCAGATGAATTTGGGTCACTCCATGCCTCAGATACTTACCAGCAAGATAAACTTAAAAGATTTCATCCCCTTAAGTATCAGTTGTCTGTATCTGGGATGGCTGTTATAATAAGGAATAATCTGTGCAAAGCACCATGTAAAACTTCCAAGCACAAACCCAGCACAATTCTTCATTTTTCTCCTTCCAGGTCCTCAGGCACTACCGGTCCACATATTCATCCATCCAATCATTCATTTATGATCATTTCTATTGTTTGAGTTAATCATATTCTTTAGCTTAATTTGTCCTTGCAAGTCTCAGCTCTTGTTTTCTGTATTTAGCCTTTTTGTAACTAAAGCTATCTGGTTCTAAAAACTAAAAGTAACACTTCTTTTGGTTTAATTTATTCTTTTTTCTCTAGATTCTTCAGGTGGAAGTTTTGAGAATTCATTTTAGACATTTATTCTTTTCTAACATAGAAATTTAAAACTATAAATTTCTTCTTTGTTGTAAAAAGCATGTTGCTTAAGTTCCAAAGGTTAGAAACTTTCCAGGAATCTTTTTTTTAAATCGGTTTATAATTTAATTATACTATGACTGGAAAACTTCCTCTGTGTTATTTTGATTATTTTATATGTAGTGAGATTTAATTGACCACATTGGTTTATCTTAGTGAGCACTCTGTGTTCACTTAAAAAGACCATGAATTTAGCTATTATTATGTGGATGTTGTAAAATGAAGGTGACCTTGAGTTTAATTAGAGCATTGTGTAAAATATTTCTCTATTCTTACTGAATTTCTCTCCACTTATACTGTCAATTCCTGATAAGGAATGTGCTGAAATTTCCAAGTATACATTGGATTTGTATATTTTTTCTTGCAATTTTGTCATTTTTTCCTTATGTTTTCAGCTATTAGATGTAAATTAGATGTTATTAGATGTAAACACATTTACTTTTGTTATCTGTTCCTGCTGAATCAATCTCTTTATCATTATGAAATCTCCTCCAGACCTCAGTTTGCATTCTCAAGTTACTTTCTGACATTAATATAATTACTCATTTTCTTATGATTAGCATGCACTTGATATATAATTGTTTTCCATCATTTTACTTTAACCTGGGTCTTATATTTAAAAGATATTTCTTACGGACAGCAAAAACATATATCTTGATTTTTAAAACCTATTTGGCCAATGTTGCCTTTTAGTTCAGATGTTTATACCATTTGTATTTAATATAAATACTGACATGACTTGGTTTAAAAATACGTACTTGGTATGTGTCTTCTATTTGTCTTATATGTTCTACCTTGATGAATGTTCCATGTGCATTTGAAAATCATGTACATTCTGTTCTTGCTGAATGTAAAATTCTGTAAACATCAACAGGTCGAGTGGCTTGTGTTAATCAAATTTTCTATAGCTTTACTTAATTTTTGTCTAGTTTGTCTATGTATATTCTTATATTAAGGGAAATATTTCTTTTTTCTCTGAATGCTTTTAGGCTGTTCACATTTTCTTCATTTTTCACTCACGTTGACACATCTGGTATGCTTTTTCTTTCACACCTGGTATGCATTTTCTTTCACACCTGGTATGTTTTTTCTTTCACACCTGGTATGTGTTTTCTTCCACACCTGGTATGCGTTTTCTTTCACACCTGGTATGCGTTTTCTTCTTCTTTATCCTTATTCGGCTTCTCCGAGCCTCTTGGATCTGTGGGACAGTCTCTTTAATTTCAGAAAACTGTTCACTACTCTATATACTATGTTTTCTATTCATCCACCCACTGACTCTCTCAACTTATTCTAGGACTGCAGTTACACATATTTTGGGAAGTTTACTATTTCCCCAAAGAGCTTGAAGATTCTGTCATAAGTATTTCTCTACTTTTTGCTTTCTGTTTCTTTTTGGATAATTTCTACTGTCTTCAAGCTGACAGATTTTCTACATTGCTTTAACCAGGATATTAAGAAATCCAACAAAATAATTCCTTATCAAAGACAGCATGTACTTCACATATAGCAATTCCACTTGGCTTTTTTTTAATAGTTTGTGTCTTTCTGTTGAAATTGCCCACATGTTCAAATATTTTTTCCATAATATTAATGTTTTATTGTAGCCACTTTAAATTCTTTCACTGGAAACTCCAATTTCTGTGCTATTTCTGGGTCTGGTTCTTTTGATTATTTAAAAAATATTTTGAGGATGTGCCTTACTCTCTTAACTTTATTTTGTCTGATTTTTAAAAACTTGAATATTAAACATTGTGTGTAAAGAACAATAAGACTTGAGAAATATTTCTTCCCAGAAAATGAAATTCCTCTTTTTCTATCAGTCAGTTAATAAAAGGGGCTGAGCCAGTCTAGTGCATAAGTGAACTGGGTGTGTTATTACTGCTTTAGTCACATTTAGTACTAAAATCAGGCTTCAGACAACTCAAGCGCTGAATCCCCACTGCCTTAGACTTAAGGTCTGGAATGTGGGAGAGATTTTCTCAATTTCTCCACTTTGCCCTTAAACTTGAGCAAATTGAAGCACCTGGACCCTGGGAGGCTTCTTTCTCAGTGCTTGCTCCTCTGTGCCATGCTTCAGGGTGGAGCTGCTTCCCCTCAGTCAGACCTTCCTCCAGCGTGTCCTGTGGATTCTTTCCTCTTTTCATTCTTTTTTTTTCCAACCTTCATTTTCTTTCAAGCAATGTTCTGCAGATATGATTTACAGGCGGTGAAATTCACCATCTTAAAGTGACATTTTGAGGAGTCTCCCCCACTGTGTGCAGTTGTGTGCCACCTCCACGATCTAGATACAGCAGAGGCTTAGCCCTTGAAAACATTGTCCTTTGCCTCTTCCTGCACAGTCGTCCACCACCACCACCTCCATCACGGAGCGGTCCATCACTGTGGTCTTGCTACTGTAGGACTTCATGTGAATGTCATCAAATAGATGCAGTCTTTTGAGTCCAATTTCTTTCACTGAGCAAAATGTTTTTGAAAGTTACCTGTGCTGTTGTAAGTGGAAGCTTCTCCCACCTAAGGAAATACTACAATTTGTTTATTAATGTACTGTTCAAATGTATTAGGCTTGTTTCCAATTTAGGGCTACTATTAATAAAGTTGCTATACATTATATAGGATTGTGTGGACAGATGTTTACATTTCTCTTGGGTAAATAGCTACTTGTGGGATTTCTGGGTCTAAGCACCAAATCTTAACTGTTTGACTTGGCACTGATGGAATTCTATATCTCAGAGTTACTTTACCTTGATGTTACTCTTGCTTCTGCCTCCTGCCTTTTTCTCAATGTTACTCATGCAACACACCAGACATTGGGGTTTTAGAAGGCCAATAAATAATATCGCTTCCTAGTCTGGGTTCTGCACCAATCTGAGTGAGTATAGAAGATTAAATGAATGAGACTGCCAGTTTATTTTGGATCTCTACAAGCCAGTGTACAATATGGCTGAGACAAATTGAGAGCACATAATTTATATGCCTAGGCAAGCTCACAAGGAAAGGTAACAGAACAGATAATACCAAGCACACCCTATCCCAGAATCACTCATGTGATTTGCCTCATCACCTCACATTTTCCCCAGGAAGGAGCCACTGAAGTGGCAGAGAGAAGAGGACCATTTTGCTAAGGGGTGGTCCCTACAATTCAGAAAGCATCATTACTGATAACCAAGCCTCCTGCTCTTCCCATACAAGTAGTTCTTGAACTTGACTTTAGCATTAAGTAAAACTTAAGTGGCTCATTCAAGCATCTTTTAAAAACTACCTGCTATCTGGCATTAATTGAAAATAAACTACAAGTTTCTTTCAATAAAACTAGAACATAACCCATAAAGTGATGTTTTAAACATCTCTAGTAGTCATTATAAAAGTCAAAAACAAAACAAAGCCCTGCCTTGTCTAACACAGAAGATGCTGAGCATTGTGTATCACTTGCATAATGACCTAGGATCACGCACACATCAGTCCCTGTATGCTGCTGTAACGTGCTTCCAGGGGGACTTCAGAGTTATATATGCTGTCATCAACTGATCTCAAGTTATTTGCCCTTAACTTTACTATATTCCATCAGTCCTTCCATGCTTATTTATTACTGCCATCTCTAAATTTACATCTGACATGTTTCCAAACAAATACAGCTTATTCTAATTATATATGTGGTAGGAACTCTGGTCATCATGGCCTTAGGCTTGAATGTATAATGATAATAGATGGGTGCTGGCTTTCAGGCAGAAGGGTTGGACATCAAGCTGTGACATCCTTTCCCACATCTTCTCTTCAGAAACCTTTCCCCTCACCTCTGGTCTTGTCTCTTTCTTGTTCTTACAGCTCTTTCAGATTTTTAAGGTTTTTATTTAATAGTGCTTTTATTTATTCAGCATTTACTAGGTGGTAAATGCTGTTTTGGGAACTGAACTGAGATTGCCTTGCTTAATTCTCACAAGGATCTATGGGATGGTTACTATATTATCTCCGTTTTACTAATAGGGAACTACACTGAGAACACTTAAAGCAGCAGAGGGAGGCTTGCACATACTACCCTTCGGCCTTCCTTGGACTGCCTTTCCCAGCCCAGGGACTCACGAAAAGTGCAGGGCAGCTCTGAGGGGATAATCTGAGGATGCAGAGAAAGATGTCATTCTCCATAAGCCAACAGGATTCTTTTTATTTCAGTAAGTTATCAAATAAAATAATAGATGGACCAGCCTTACAGTGAATGAGTTTATAAATATTCGTAATGTGGTAGCTGGTCAGTTGATCGGTTGCTATTTCCATAGCCCATGATAGAGGTTTGGAAATGCCTTGGTTTAATGCACACAGTAAGATTTAAATGTTTATTATTAGGACAAAACTGGGAACTTCATTTTCTCCAAAGATAGTGGCTACCATATTAATATGTCAGTCCTGATGATTCAGAAGCCAATATGACCAATGACTAGACATTGTGTTCTGGCGTGGTTCCAAATATGGTTAGGTTAACATGCATCACAGAAATGCAAACAAATACTTTCAGTGCAACTATACACTAAGCACTCTGCTAATTGCTTTGTAGGGAATACCTGATTTAACTCTCCTCATGGTTTATCACGTCAGGTAGGATCGTTCACCACATTTCATAGATAGATGTGATCTGCTCCAAGGAGGACATGGGCCTTGTCCACTCCGGTAAGAGGGCATTGGTAGCTGCACTCCCAGTCTTTACCTATCTAAGACTGCTTCTCAGTATGTGTATGTGTGTGTGCATTCACATGTGTGTAAGCACATGTGTGTGTGTGTAGTCTGTGAAATAATTGGCATTTAGATTCAAATGATGTACATTTTGAGTTAAAAGAAGTCCAATTATTAAAATTGTATAAGCTTGCCTATGTTTCTTAACCTCTGTGCTTTTGTTTTGCTGTCTCTACGTGAGAATAACTGGTTCTTAATGTGCGCCAAGGTTTTTTGAAGGGCCTTTTATGATTAAGAAACTAGAGTTTTGCTCTCTCAGCCCTGCTGATCTTTTGAGCTGGCTAATTCCCCGTTGTGGGACCGCCCTGTGACAGTAGGGTGTTTAGCAGCACCCTGGTTTCTGCCCACTGGGTGCCAGTGGCACTGCCCCTGTTGTGAGAACCCAGACTGTCTCCACATGTTGTCAAATGTCCCTTGCAGAGCGAAGTCACCCCAGGGTGAGAGCTGGTTTGAATTGTAGAAATGATTGTTTTGAAATTCTTAATATATTTTATCTCTTTGCTTATCTAATGTTATTTTTTCTTCTTTTTGTAACTTTGATGTCTTCCTCATTTAAAACTATACTTAGGTCTTTCATGTTCCAGGTAAAGATTGAAAGAAATCTATCTACACGAAGAACTAGAAAAAAGAAAAATATGACATAAGTGGAGTCACTGTCAGACAGGAAGGGAAGGGGAATTGGAGCAGAAAGAGGAGAAGGCAGGGAAAGGGCAGAGGGAAGGATGAGAAGGGTTGAGATGCCATAAGACAGGAGAGCTCTGGCTCTTTACTTCAAAGGTTGGAACTGTTAGACTCAAACAGAAAGTTCTGGAGAATCCCAGGGCAGAAAGGCTTATTCTGCTTTCCAGAATATAGCCTGGGAAAATGACATGCTCCTTACAGATCCCCCACTTTCTTGATGGCTCAAGAGCAAATGCTGCTTCCTGGGCAGAAGCTCAGAAATGCTGGAAGAAAGCGTGCATGTTTGCTGTCCATGGGGTCTGGGTGTTCCAGCATGTTCCACTGGGGACATAAAATTGCTGAGAGACTCCATGGATCACAAAGAGGCCTACGGTCATATGGAGAGGTTGCAGAGATGGGCACTGAGCCTGCAGGTTATGCTGGGGATAATGGACTTAAGTAGCAGACACCAAACAGACCAGCCAGTCCTCGTGGAGAAAACCACAGCCCTGCAGACCAGCGCCTGGCCCTGCAGTCAGCCCCCACCCCTTTAGACTCCCCAGTGCCCCCTTGCACCTTAGGGGAGAGACCCCTGGAGATGGGAGAGGTTACCTTAACATGCAGGTTGACCTTTGAAATGCTTTGGAATTTCCCCCAAAGACATTAAATTTACCCAACAGAGACCTTTCCTGCCACAGGAGAGTCTGAGTTGCCTGTTGATGCGCTCTCAACAAAAGGAGAACCTCAAGAGTAAATTGAGATCAATAATCTAAAATAAATGAAAGGTGCTTTTTTATTTTCTGTCTCTGAATCAGAGTGTATAAATGGCTACTTTAAAAAAATGTCTCTGTGGGACTGTTTGGTAGTTGGAATAAAGGTTCAGAAAACAGCCATGATGCAGAGGTCAGATGCCAGCGAGTGGGGTCACAGCCAGTGCAGGGTGTGTGGGCTTTGCAAGACTGTGCTGCACAAGGGTGCCAGCTGACAATGGGTTATTAGGTTCTCAAGACATTTTACTTAATAAGATCTAAAGCTTCCACTACCACATAACTTCCCACAGTGCTCAGGACATGTGAACCAAGCAAAGTTTGATCATCTCAGGAGCTGTTGGTACAGAGTTTATGTGCCACCTAACTGTGGGCATGCAGTAGTGATGAAGGGATACTTTCCCTCACAGAGGCTCCAGTTCTGGTGCTGTCTCTAGCGGAGTACAAAGACATTAGCACCCAGAGCTCCATCAGAGTCCTTATAGATGAGGCACATGCCAGGAAAGGAAAGAACCAGGCTCTGTAGTCCTGGGGCCTGACCCTCTGAGAAGACATAACTTAGGCTGAGACCTACAGGATAAAAACCAGTGAATCAGATAAAGGAGGCAGAAGGTGAAGGTGGAGGAAGCTTGTTCAAAGGCCCTGAGGTGGAAAGGAAGAGGGTTTGTCAACAGAGGGAGGTAATTCACTACAGTTCTATGAAGCAGAAATCCTCAGACACTGGGAAGCTACCTGAGATTTAAAGGACATTTAGAGAGTGCATTCCACCTGGTGTGGCAGAGCTAAGCTGACAGTCAGTGCAACGACGGCACGGGTGGGCTTGGGAGGCACAGCTGGCATGGCAGCAGCAGAGAACCCAGGAGAGGAGACCACAGCAGTTCTCCAGATGGGAAGCCCAGAGGAGAGAGGGAGGGCACATCCTGGAGTCCAGAGACAGGAACCTGAGCCTTCTCCCCAGCATGCTCACACACCCACACTCAATCACCTACAGAAGGAAAGGCTTGTAAATTACTTGTCTGCTCCCTTCCAGGCTTAAAATTCTGACTGTGAGCATGATGAACCCATAACTGGAGAGAATGGATATTGAGTAACTGTTTATATATGAACAGACCTTGCAGCTGGGTCCAAAGGAAACATCTTCACTCGGAATCAGTAAGACAGGGTTTAGAGTAGAGTGGCACCTACAGGTAGGTCTAGGATGTGACATATGGATAAGTTCAGATCTCAGGTTTTTTGCACATTGACAAATTCCAGCTGGACTGACAGCAGACTGACTAAGATCAATACCTTCAGAGTTGTGCACTCCAAAGCATGCTGCTCGGAACACTGACATCGAAAGCATCTGAGAGCATTTGAGACACATCCGAAGGTCCCACCTCAGATATCTGATTCATTAGATCTTGTTATGTGTGTTTTAACACAATATCTGGGCAATTTGTCCAATGCTTGGGGCCTTCTAAGACCACATTTTGAGAAATACATCTCTAGATACACTGACCTAACAGTCCCCAAACTGACTCCTCGTACTTTTCAAAGAGCCTTTTTCTTAGGGGTTTGGACATAAATTTTAAATCACCAATAAAGTGTGGTTCAAAGTCAAGTCCATACTTACCTTAGGGTCTGGGTCTTAAATCCCAGATAACTCGATTATTCCTTCACATTCTTTTTATTTTTATTGAAGTATCATTGATATGCAGTCTTATATTGGTTTCAAGTATAAAACACAGTGGTTCAGCAGTTACCCACATTATTAAATCCTCACCCCCACTAGCACATTCGTCACCATCTAATTATAACCAGACATTATGACTACAACGAGAGCCTCTACCCATTTAACCATGTCCATCACTGTCTTCTTAGGAGAGTGCTATTAATTCCCAGTAGAACCATCCGTCAATGTGTTTCTTTGCTTTTCTTTCAGACCATCTTTAGGGGCAACTTATTTTCACCTAGGAGCAAATAATGAATCTACAGGACAAATGAGATACAGTGAAGTTCTGCACCTGTGCTTCTTCCCATGAATCCCTGGTGGGGAAGGAACTGTGACTGTTGCTCGCAAATCACTTTCATCATGAATGCCCCACTTACCACTCCTAACAACCCTATTTCACATTGTAAGCAAATATGGTTGTGGAAACCACAGTTGACGGGGAGAGGGGGTGAGTGTCTTTGCCAAATTAATATAGCCAGGGAGAGGCAGAAAACATATTCAAAGCAAAGGCATTTGTTTCCAAATTCACTGGTTGTATATCTTGCAAGCAGGGTTTTAATTTTTTGGAAGACCTTATAGTAAAAGTGAAATATCCAGTAACATAGTGCAAAATCCAACTTGTTTTGGGGGAGAAAGAGTCGTTTGAGGCTGGATGTCCAGGTTTGGGGGTTGAGGGTACTAGATTATACCCTTTCATAGCCCAGAATGATGTCAGATGATGTCAGATGATGGATGCTTCAGACTGAGTGGATCTGAAGATCACCCAAGGTTAACACAATGAACAATGACCAATGTAAAGATGTAACTCAAATCACTGTCACTGACAGCTCCATAATTTTTTTCATGGCCTCCCAGCAAGACTTCCCAAGTCAGCCATTACTCACAGCTCAGCTGTGTCATAGGTGAATATGATTGTGCTTCTGACCTCTGAAATCATCTCAAGACTACTTTGAACCAGGGCCATGTTGTCCACGGATGTTGATCTAAAATCTAAACTCTCCATCTTATAAAAAAGAGATTCAAGTCTCTCTAAGTTACTTGAAATGCTTAAAGTAAAACAAAACTCAATATTGATATTCCAAAAACATCAGACATACGACAAACAGCCCCCAGTTACTAACGTCCAACATGTATTAACAAAAACATGTGAAACATATCCCTTATCCTTAAAATGTACTTTGGGATTGTTGATGCTACTTCAGTTTTTATATAAAGCAATTGGGGATCAGAAAATCTAAGTTACGTGCTGAAGGTTGAGTAGCTGGTCAGGTCAATTGATAGGATTTGAGCCCCATTCTAACTCCAAACTGGTATCTTTACCACCTTGTCATAATACCTCTTAAGACAAGATAATCAGTGCCCTTCAGGATGAAGCACATGACCCCGGGCAGAGAGGAGATTAGAGGCAATACACAGGAAAGAACAAACGGCTCCTACTCATACGTGCCCCAGACAGAAGCACTAAGTGAAGAACCAGAGTGACCTCTTCCATCCAGAGAAAATATCCTTGGATTCCAGTCTGTAGGTAAAGTTTGCACATGATTTTTCTTTATTTATTTTCCTTATTTTCTTTTTCTTTATTTGTCTTCTCACAGATTCCATAAGTCTGAGCAAGGTGGTATTTGGAGAAACAGAAGCAGGCTCCCATTCCCCAGCAAAGCGCCAGTATGGAGCAGTAACAGGGGTAAGGTTCCCCTCAGTAACTCATGGGACCAGGCCCACAAATAGTCCTTAGAGAGAATAGGATTGGGAAGTGGAGAACATTGTCCTAGGCCTGGGGGAGGCTGTCCACCTGAGAGAGGCAGCCAAAGAATTCAGTACCAGGTTTCTTTGAATTTCCTGGAACTAGAGCTGGTTTGGCACAATTAACCCTGGGAGAAGAACAGCAAACATTTCTACAGTCATGACCGTGACTGGGAGGAGGGCTTTTTGCACACAAGCTCACCCTGGCTGAGAGCCCAAAGCTGCAGCCAAGCAGTGCTAAGCTTGCAGATGACAGGCCTTTGGGGGATGAAATGAGCAAATGTGGGTGTTATTGGCAGTCAGAGGGCAGATCAGGAGGCAGAACAACTGACTAAAGATCAGGGGCATGTTTTGGTTTGGGTTTTCCAACAACAGATCCTAAGACAAGAACCTGAGTGTAAGTGTGTGTGGCGGGGGATGGAGCAAGATGGGGGTAGAGGGAGTGATTCCAAGAACCACTGATGGCAAATGAGATAGGGAGGGGAAGCAAGTCGATACAGGACGCATTTTCAAACAAATACGTGACAAGGTACTGAAGAAACGTGGAACACAGTGTAGAATATACTACAGAATTATCCCAGCCAAGGAGAGAGGAGGCTGGGGTGTTCATACAGCACCTCCCTGTCTGATGGTGGTTGAGGACAATTACTTTGCAATGCATGCAGCTTGGCACTACTTTCATGGCCAGATAACAGCCTCACAAGCATGTAGAGTACGTAACTCTGGGAATGGAGAGGTCAGTACTTAGGAGATATGGGCCAGTCACCAAGAGAACCTGCTCCAGTGGGTGCGTTTGCGTCCATTCAGTGATTTTCTTTATTCAGCAGAATGGGGGCTAGTGTGGGGGAAATGTGTGAACATTGCAATAAAATAAACCTGAATTTGGACCCCAGTTTGGCCACAACAACTTTGTAGCCAAATTGTTTTCAAAGGATCATTCTACACGATTCTATACGATAACATAAATCAGTAATACCAGGGTCAACCCACATTCTCTATCATGAGCACAACTGACTCTCTAAGTCAGTGTCTGATCACAGGCTAGGTCTATAGTTAAGGAGAGGACCTGAACCCTATTGAGAGAGTGAAGTTCCACTCTTCCCAATGAACACCACACTGCCTGTCTCAGTTTCTTATTAAGAAAGCTGGAAAAATAGCATGTACCACGTCAGCTTGCTGCAGAAGTGAGGGATTATATACTTGTGGTAGCAAATGTTCAATGATGTTGCCTGCTATTGATTCATTTTGTTAATCATCCTTTAAATAATAATAAATATTTTTGAGATGTGCAATGTTCCGGGAACCATGTTTGTGGAAATGTACAGGTATGCTTATGATTTCCCGCTCCAGGAGCTTCCTTTCCAAAATGTAGTGAGAAGATAAACTTGCAATTGATGATATAGTAAGGGCTAAAAATTTGTAGCAGGAAGAAAGAACTCTTCCAGCTAGCGAGTAGTAAGAGATACCCTAAAGAGGAAATCTGAGGATATTTAGAAATTAGAATAAATGTCTTTATAAGCTGTAAAAGAACAGAGACCTAGGCTATCTTGTTAAGTGCTCTATTCCTGGTGCTTTAAACAAGGCCACACCCATATCTCAATACTTAATAAATATGTATAAACTAAGTGACTGTGAAGAGGATAGAAAGTGTTTTCTAGATAGAAGGAATGACATGCCCAACAAGAGGAGGCAGAAACATAAGGTGCAGAAGGAGAGAATGAATGATTCAGTTCAGTTGCAGCTTGGAATTTGTGCAGGTGAGAGATGAGGCTTAAGCCTGGAAGGCCAGTTGAAGCAAGATTGGCAGATGGCCTTGAATATCATTCCAAGGTGGATTTTATTCAGTAAACAAAGTGATGCCATTGAAGGCTACAAATAACATGATAAAAATAGTGATTTGGGAAGTTGAATCTGGCACTACAATGAAGAAGGAATTAGATTAGGGAGGCAGGAGGCAAGGAGATAGGTTGGTGGCAATTCCAATCATCCAGACCCAGAACATCTTAGTAATTGATGTTCATATGGTTAGCTCCAAATTACCATGAGCACTGACTGCTGCAAGCTGATTCTTTCTGACATCAAGGACAGAGAGGTAGGGATATTTATCTCTGGTTAAAACCCCCACATGGGACAACCTGTGAATAAGGCAATCTGTTCACCCATATGGACCCCACAAATTTTATAAATGTGAGTAAATTCATTCTCAACTTGGGTTCCATATAATTAAATTTAGCAGAGATTCATGACCAAAATTATACTAATTGCAATTCCCCATTGTTGGGAGTGTTTATCAATTAACTAGATGCATGCATGTACTCACCATACACAATAAAACCAAATTGTTTCCAATATTATCTGACTATTCTGTATTCTACATGGTGCCTTTAATGCATAAAATCACAGCCCCTAACACTTTATATGAACATGACTGACTCTGTAAGGTCAATATCTGATTATTGGCTAGCACTTAAAGACAATAAATGGATACTATTTGAGATGAAAGTGTCCCCCCGCCGACAGCTAACTTCATGCCTATCAACCTGAAATATATCCATCAGAAATACACTTCTTATAATCATTCATTCAGTCAAGCATTTACCTAGTAATATATAAAGCACCAGGTGGCATAGTTGTGACAGATGTTATAAGGATATTCTAGGTTATGGGGAAATAAATGTGAATATAACAAAATTCTTGTCTTTGAAGAATCCAGTCTACTGCAATATATAATCAAGTGTTATGGGTGGCAGGAGAGTTAAGACGTAGCTGGCTCTAGAAAATCAATAAGTATGTATTAAGTGTCTGCTATGTATAACATCTTGGGTTAGTGGTCATTATTTGTAAATAATTGGAAGATAAAACCTAGCAATTTTTCACATTTTAGACATACATGTCAGATTTCAAACTAAGACAATATTAATAGATAGATTGCTTCCCCCTCCTCATTCAACACTGTTTTTGCTGAGTACCTACTAGGTACTAAAGTGGTTAATATGGATCTAATAATAATTAAAACATGGTCTGCTCCCACTGTAGCTCATTATCCAGTGGGATGTGTCTGTCAGGCTAAATTATATTGCACAAACAACTTCAAAAAAAGTGAACGTTCATTTTTCAGTTATGCTACATACACAGTACAGAGCAACTTTAGCTCTGCTCCGTGTAGCCTTCCATAAAGAACAAAGCTGACAAGAAAATGTCTATCTGACATACGGCTGCTCTCATGGCAGAGGAGGAGGGAGACGTAAGCCCAAAAGGGACACACATCACTATTGCTCACATTTCACTGGTCCACACACATCTCGTGGCCATCAGGATACTGATAGGCTGGGGAAGGAAAATGAGCCGAGGAGAAGAGGCCTCATGGGGAAGGTTGACCGTTCATCTGTCACAGTGAGTCCACTGGGACCTCAAACCCTACCAACAGAAATTTCTCTGGTTTCAAAAATGTTATCAGCATGGACATAGTTATTAGCTGGCAGATCCTCACTTTGGTTGTTCACCGAAGAGCTATTATAGGAGGAAAGACCAGGTGCAAACCCATGAAATGACCTCCACCCTCTAATGCCAAGAACAAAATAAAGAACAATAGCCCTTCACAAAGGTAATGGCCCAATGACAAGGGGAGACTTGTTTTTCATGACCCATTATTTCAAGTTCCTTCTTTCTAGAGGTTCTGGTTCCCAGAGCAGGAAAAATTATACTAGGGGGTCACAATATCCTGCTAAACTTAAAATTCTGTAGTATTAGTCTTGTTTCAATACATTGATTTCCACACCTTTTGAATTATTGCTTCTCTTGCTACTGGTCATACTATCACTGTCACCACCATCACCATCACCACCATCACCACCAATGTCACCACCATCACCCCACTGTCACTGCCATCTTTTACTAAAGACTTGTGTGTCTTACGTGATTTTTATTCCAGTTCATGTCTGATGATCCTCTGAGGTAGGTACTGTGCTTATGCCCATTTTATAGCCAAGGTAAATGAGGGTTAGTGAATTTTTAAAAATTGTTCAAGTTTCCATAGCTAATGAATAATAAAATTTAGAATTTAAATCCAAGAATTTTGATGTCATATTTAACCTAACCAGACTATAAATTGCCTTAAGTAAAACTGAACTGTTTAGACAACGTCTAACCTCTCTTTGTTTATGATAAAAACAGAACAAAGTAACAGCAAGAGAGTGTTCTGCTTGTTTCACTTGCTATTATTGAGTGGGAGTAGAAAAACCACATGGTTTGAGACCAGATGTTTTGTTCTGTTCTAGTTTCACTGCCAATTGACTGTGTGACCTTTTAGAAATCTGTTAACCTCTCTGATGCGTAGCTGTAAAATTGAGACAATAATCCTGGATTGTCCTACTGGTACTGGTGAGAAAGATCAAAAAATATATATAACATCACAGTGTGAACTATAATCCCTGTTGAGGTGTAAATTACTATTATTTCTGCTTGATTTTCCTCTCTTTGAAAAACAAGCCTCTCCTTATAACACAAAAACTTAGATTATGGTCTCTAGTCTGTGACCAGAGAGACATTTACAATATTTACTACAAAGGATTATCATAAATATTTGCAGTTGCCTGTTTTCCAACAGAAAAACAATTAACACCATCCTGATGTCTGGCAAAGAAGGCTGGCTGTGATTGGTCAAGGACCTCAGAGGGAGTGGGGCATCAGGGAATTTCCCCAATATCCCCAATTTAACGGTAGGACAGGTGAAGAGGGAGAAGGGAGAGCCTCTGTCGTTCATCCTAAAGAATGATTTCCAAAAGGGTATTTTCTGACTCAGGTGCTTCTAATAGCTATTCAATTATTCAGGCCCTAAATCAGCAGACCCTTTGTTTCATCCAGAAGGTGAATAAGGGATGATCCTGGGTCGCATGACCAGCTTCTCATCGGGCTTGTCTTTTGTGAGCAGAATGGACTAAATTCCTACACGGAAGAAAGGCTTCAGGAGACACCCTGGCTACTGTGGGTTCCTGACAGACTCACTGCTGAAGACACGTCTTTGGAGATGGGACGCTGGGTCTTCTGAAGACGTGCTGTGCTACTCATGCCCTCTGAATCATCCCTGACTTACCTGGAGAACGTCACTGAGGACAAATAACTGCTCTGGACATGGAAGAAGCAGCCAGGCATTCGACAGAACCCTGTCCCAGTCCCAGACATAAGACCTGTAACTACACAACCTGCCGCAAGGCAGAGCTTACCTCCTGATCTGGGTAAGTCCTCATTTTCATTATTTTAAATGCAATGAAAGAGAATCACAGGATACTAAGGTATAGGAGGCAGTGAAAAGGTGTTTACTGTCCCTTTACTCAATGCAATACTCTGTTATCAATGCTCAGGTATTTGCTGCATTCGCTTTATCACTCTAGCAAAGAGGACATGATTTCAAACATGGGAGCAGTATTAAGTCCTAGCTTAACCTACTTGTATAAATGGATGACTATTGAAGAATTTGCCTATAACCCTCAGCTGAACTCCACAGGTTCAAGTAAGCAACTTCTTACAAAAGGGAAAATGTTCTGTTCTTTTGATTTCCCATATGGAGCAGAAAGGATGTGCCCCAGACACGTCTAAGCATAATTATTGTACCTTTTTGAAACTAAGAGATGAATTCCTCTGTATCTTCTAACTGAAACAGGAAAATCTAATTTCAGGCATAGAAAGGATTTTCATGGGCATGCTGCAGACTTTACCTGTTACCTTCCCTTATTGAAAATGTATAGTTTATCTTCTGTGCAATGGCAACCATATCTTAATATGACTTATGTAAGAAAAATACCCGAATCACAGAACATGAATTGTTTCCAATTTCCCCAAAAGTAAAGAGAAGAAAAAAAGTTATATGCCTTGCACAGGTAAGTCCAAATTCAGGTTCTTAAAGGGGAACTTAACTCAATTTTCTGTAACATCCCTCCAATAACACTGGTCCCCAGGGCCCTCCAGTGGTGCTTGAACTTGGTGTCCCATCATCTCCATGAAAGGTGATGGAGAGAGTCAGGGGCTTTTCTTTACTTTGCCTGATTGTTTTAACTAACCACTTATTTTGGCTGCCTGAATTTATGCCTTTGGTAAAAGTTACAATCTTGTGTTACTCTTGGGTTTTTTTTCAAGGTACTGCCAGAAGTTTTAAAATAGGGAACAGAATTTGTGGCTTTAGAACAATGTATATCATGACCTAGGTAAAGTTACAGGAAAACAATTCTCAAGGCCCTAGATTGAAAAAAGTCAACTTGCACAGAGAACAATGCTTCTGCTCCTAACAGTGCAGCCATACAAGTAAATTAAACGTACCTATTTCCCCCCTTTTCTCTTGTTGCTTGCGGCTCTCTCCCATTATCAGTGCCTGAATCCCTCCACGAGCAACAAGGCTGCCCTCATTCTTGCACCTGCCTATTTTACTGATGTGTGGTTTTCCGTAGTACTTTCCCTTGTGTCTGAATACCTCCTTTCCAACATGTGACTGTTTTGTTCTTTTTTTTTGCAAATATGTAATTATTCTGCTTAGGCTGTAGGCATCCTGAGGGGAAGGATGCTGCCATAAGCAGTTGGATGTGCCCTGTGGGGCCTGGCACACTGCTCGACAGTAAGTAGGTCCTTAAAGAGGCACAGAGTCTCCATCATGATATAAATTAGTCATGAGGCTGAAAGTACAGCATAGAGAATGTAGTCAGTAATTCTGGAACATCTTTCTATGTTGACAGTAACTACATTAGTTGGGGTAAGCATCTAATAATGTAGATAACTGTCAAATCACTCTGGTGTGTGTTTGACATCAATATAATATTGTATATCAACTACACTTCAATAAAAAATGACTATTGAATAAATATTTTGAGAATGCAATACCCAATGATGAAAAGTAATCAGACATACTGAGAGCCTGTGAGCCCCTTGTAGGCAGGGTCTTCCTCCTTCCCAGATGTTGACAAGATAGAGGAGCACAGGTGCACAGAGGGAAGGATTGTGGAAACCAGAAGGTGTCCACAATGCTGCATCCACTAAATTATTCCTATGTCCTTCCAGCAGCAGTGTGAATTCCCAACATTCTGGAGAGAGCATTGTTTTGGGTGACACTGGTTCACTCACTGTGCAATCCTGTGTGAGGAGAAGGGGGTTGTCTCCCAAAGACTTTAGTGTGGGAGGCAGGCATTTTTCCCACCCAAACTACACAGAGTGGGAGAAATGCCATGTCCAAAAGCAAATCTGGGTGATACTAGAAGAACATTGGGTGCTGGAACACTGAAAATGCTAACTCTTTATAGTCAACCTCAGCCTGCTTAATAAATGGTCTATAGAAGGTACTCAACATAGTGTTGTTAGATAAACATATCACCAGGAATTCTTTGAAGATATTTAAACCCAGAGCTTGAAGAAACATATTACTTGCAGTTTTGTGTGTGTATTTATATGTCAATAAAAAAGGTGTCACCAAGCCTCACTAGACCCTGAGCACAAATTGTGGTGTATTGGCAGTTAAACGCTTCAGCCAGGTCAGAGTCACGCTATTCCATGTGAAGCCCCAGGCCGTCTCACAGAGCCTCGTGCATCTCGTCTTCCTTTGCTTTATATCTTCTAGAAAGCCGAAAGCACATGTGCCCCATTCCTTACAGGTGCCCAACGGCAGTGAAGTCGCTGTTGTCTTCTGAGCGCGTGCCAAGTCGGGCTCGCTGGTGCCATGCCAGCCGTTTTCCTGAGTGAATTCTCTCCTGAGCCAGAGGGGAAGCTGCTGCACTCAAACCTGGAGTCGATTTGTCTAGCTAGCACTTCCCCTTCCTTCCCAGCTCAAACTTGGTCCCCCAGAGCTGTCCCTGCTCAGGTGTCATGATAAATAACCAGAAGGTGGGAACAGGGAGGACACAGCCCCCTCTCCTTGGGGGAGAGTCTTCCCAGCTGGACCCCAGCAAGGTGGTGCTTCCAAGATACCTAGCTATGAATCTTTAATCAACCGCCTTTGTCTGGGACTATTGTAGAGATATTTGATCCTCCCTTAAAGCCTGTATGAAAGAGTATGTGTTTGTGGCAAAAAGTACACTCTATTATTCCATAGTGCTGACTGATGCTGCAGTATCTCAGAGATCACCATCTCATGAAGGCCTGTCTGATTATCTTATTAAAAATTGCAACCAGCCCCCATTCCCCTTATTCTGTTCTATTTTTATTTTTTTCCACATCATTTATTACCACCTAGTAAATAATTTACCAAATTATTATGCATATCACTTCTTTTATTTCTTCTTTTCTAGAATATAAGCTGCATGAGGGCAATAATTTTATTTATTCTATTCCTTGACATATTCCAAGAACACCTTGTAATAATAAATGTTTAATATATATTTTTTGAATGAATAAATAGGTGAATGATGTTGATTTACATATTCCTCTTTATTTCTCTTAGGGACAGTCAGCCTCTCTTGTGAGGAGACTTCAGTTATCAGTATTAACCCTGCCCTGGGCCCTAGCTTTCCTGTCCAGATCTCTGGTGCCAATCAGAAATCCGAATGAAGTAAATCTCTTTGCTGGGTCTCCCATCCACTCCAAGTCTGCCAGATAGATCTCTACATCTGAACCACAGTTGTGGAAATGGGTTGAGATTTCTGCCACTGTCTATACCTCCCCCACAAGGAAATTCCATTGCTCCAACATAAAACAATGTAGAAAAGTAGACATTTAGACGGGAGAATAGTGGTCTAACTGTGTATGTCAAATCAATCTAAAGCATGTATGTGTTTCCTTTAATAAAGAAAAAATGACCATAATGAAAACTTTAGACTATCTGTTCCAGAGTGTCAATCCATGAAAGTCTCTGTGAGGAATTATAATCTCCCAAACTCCCTACTTTGGCCCATAACCCAGCGATGTCCACCCTTACAGACTGATTGTAGGGAATGTGAAAGTCTATCTGATAGGTAGCGGCATTCAGGATTTGAGAAGAGCACAAGAGAAGTTGTGTCAACTATGAGAACAAAGAGTGTTAGAGGGATGGTCACAGCACCACACCGAACAGCTGGGTGATGTGTTTGCAGGCATGTGCCAAGAGGAGAGACAAGAGAAGGGATCAGTGGTGAGAGTAGGACCACCAAGGAAATGGAAGGAAACCCAGGAAGATGTGACATCTCAGAAACAAAGTAGAAAAAAGTGTTCCCACAGAAGGAAGGCCTATAATGTCAAGCCCTGCTGAGACCCGAGGTGCCTCAGGGCTGAGAGCCAGAGCCCAGGTAGGATGGAGACCTTTGTAGGTCTTCAGAGGCCCTTGGAGCAGATTCATAGACATGAGACCACAGAAGTTTGACTGGGATGAGTTAAGAAAGAACAGAAGGCCAACAGACAGAGGAATCTGCAGCAAGGTCCGGAAGGCACGAAGGGGTGCCATTCTCACACGAGAACACACCAGCATGGCTGCAAGCCCCTCAGGGCTCTAGGCTGTCCTGAAGCCTGGCCCACCCACAGCAGCTCAGGGGATTATCCCAGAGACTGCTCCCAGTGCGCAGGTAACTGACACGGGCAGTGGAGAAGGGCAAGGTGACCAGCAAGTAGGAAGGGATGTTGTTCTCCCAGATGACACATGCACCACCTGCCTGTGACCACTTCTAAAGCCACGAAAAGGCAGAAGAATCTGGTCCAATCAAAAATCACTCATGAAACTCCAGAGAGAGGGCCTAGTGAGATAGATATAACCACTATTCCTGAAGAAGAATTCAAAATAAAAGTCATAACCATACCGATGGACCTGCAGAGAAATATGCAAGAGCTAAGGGATGAAATCCGGAGGGAAGTAACAGAAATGAAACAATCAATAGAAGGTCTTAAGAGCAGACTGGATGAGGTGCAAGAGACAGTTAATGGAATAGAAATCAAAAAATAGAAATACAGAAAAGCTGAGACAGAGAGAGATAAAAGGTTCTCTAGGAATGAAAAGATATTAAGAGAGCAGTGTGACCAATCCAAACGGAACAATATTCACATTATAGGGATACCAGAAGAAGAGAGAGAAAAAGGGATAGAAAGTGTCTTTGAAGAAATAATTGCTGAAAACTTCCCCAAGCTGGAGAAGGAAATAGTCTCTCAGACCATGGAAGTCCACAGATCTCCCTACACAAGGGACCCAAGGAGGATAATACCAAGACATATAATAATTAAAATGGCAAAGATCAAAGACAAGGACAGAGAATTAAAGGCAGCCAGAGAGAGAAAAAGATCACCTACAAAGGAAAACACATCAGGCTATCATCAGATTTCTCAACAGAAACCTTACAGGCCAGAAGAGAATGGCATGATATATTTAATGCAATGAAACAGAAGGGCTTTGAACCAAGAATACTGTATTCAGCACAATTATCATTTAAATTTGAAAGAGGGATTAAACAATTCCCAGATAAGCAAAAGTTGAGGGAATTTGCCTCCCACAAACCACCCCTATAGGATATTCTAAAGGGACTTCTCTAGATGGAAGCACTCCTAAGGCTAAATAGATGTCACCAGAGAAAATAAAATCACAGCAAGGAAAGCAGACCTACCAAGTCCTAACTAAAGGCAAAAAATAAAATCAACTATCCACAAAAGCAGTCAAAGGAAACACAAAAGAATACAGAATAAAACACCTAACATATAAAGAGTGGAGGAGGAAGAATAAAAAGGGAGAGAAATAAAGAATCATCAGACCATGTTTATAATAGCGTAATAAGTGAGTTAAAGTTAGACGGTTAGATAGGAAAGAAGCTACCCTGAACCACAAATCCAAAGCCTGCAATGGCAAAAAGCACATATCTTTAGATAATCACCCTAAATGTAAATGGACTGAATGCACCAATCAAAAGACACAGAGTAATAGAATGGATAAAAAAGCAAGACCCATCTATGTGCTGCTTACAAGAGACTCACCTCAAACACAAAGACATACACAGACTAAAAGTGAACAGATGGTAAAAAGATATTTCATGCAAACAATAGGGAGAAAAACACAGGAGTTGCAGTACTTGTATCAGACAAAATAGCCTTAAAAACAAAGAAAGTAACAAGAGATAAAGAAGGACATTACATAATGATAAAGGGGTCAGCCCAGCAAGAGGATATAACCATTTTAAATATATATGCACCCAACACAGGAGTACCGACATATGTGAAACAAATACTAACAAAATTAAAGGAGGAAATAGAAAGTAATGCATTCATTTTAGGAGACTTCAACACACCACTCACTCCCAAGGACAGATCAACCAGACAGAAAATAAGTAAAGACACAGAGGCACTGAACAACACACTAGAAAAGATGGACCTAACAGACATCTACAGAACTCTACACCCAAAAGCAGCAGAATACACATTCTTCTCAAGTGCACATGGAACATTTTCCAGAAAAGACCACATACTAGGCCACAAAAAGAGCCTCAGTAAATTCAAAAAGATTGAAAGTCTACCAACAAACTTCTCAGATCACAAAGGTATAAAACTAGAAATAAATTACAAAGAAAACAAAAAGGCTCACAAACACATGGAGGCTTAACAACATACTCCTAAATAAATAATCAATGGATCAATGACAAAATTAACACAGAGATCAAGCAATATATGGAGACAAATGACAACAAAAGCACAAAGACCCAACTTCTGTGGGACGCAGTGAAGGCAGTTCTAAGAGGAAAGTGTATAGCAATCCAGGCCTATTTAAAGAAGGAAAAACAATCCCAAATGAAGAGTCTAAAGTCACAATTATTGAAACTGGATAAAGAAGAACAAATGAGGCCCAAAGTCAGCAGAAGGAAGGACATAATATAGATCAGAGAAGAAATAAATAAAATTGAGAGGAATAAAACAATAGAAAGAATCAATGAAAGCAAGAGCTGGTCTTTGAGAAAATAAACAAACTAGATAAACCCCTAGCCAGACTTCTTAAGAGAAAAAGAGAATCTACACACATAAACAGAATCAGAAATGAGAAAGGAAAAATCACAACAGACCCCACAGAAATACAAAGAATTATTAGAGAATACTATGAAAATCTACATGCTAACAAACTGGATAACCTAGAAGAAATGGACAACTTCCTAGAAAAATACAATCTTCCAAGACTGACCAAAGAAGAAACAGAAAGTCTAAACACACCAATTACCAACAATGAAATTGAATCAATAATCAAAAAACTACCCAAGAACAAAACCCCCGGACCAGATGGATTCACCTCTGAATTTTATCAGACATATAGAGAAGAAATAATACCCATTCTCCTTAAAGTTTTCCAAAAAATAGAATAGGAGGGAATACTTCCAAACTCATTCTATGAAGCCAGCATCACTCTAATACCAAAACCAGGCAAAGACATGACAAAAAAAGAAAACTACAGACCAATATCCCTGATGAACGTAGATGCAAAAATACTCAACAAAATATTAGCAAACTGAATTAAAAAATACATCAAGAGGATCATACACCATGATCAAGTGGGATTCATCTCAGGGATGCAAGGATGGTACAACATTCAAAAGTCCATTAACATCATCCACCACATCAACAAAAAGAAGGACAAAAACCACATGATCATTTCCACAGATGCTTTAAAAGCATTTGACAAAATTCAACATCCATTCATGATAAAAACTCTCAAGAAAATGGGTATAGAGGGCAAATACCTCAACATAATAAAGGCCATATATGACAAACACACAGCCAACATTGTACTTAACAGAGAAAAGCTGAAAGCTTTTCACCTAAGATCGGGAAGAAGACAGGGATGCCCACTCTCCCCACTGTTATTCAACATAGCACTGGAGGCCCTAGCCATGGCAATCAGACAAAACAAAGAAATACAAGGCATCCAGATTGTTGAAGAAGAAGTCAAACTCTCACTATTTGCAGATGATGTCATATTGTACACATAAAATCCTAAAGACTCCACTCCAAAACTACAAGAACTAATATCTGAATTCAGCAAAGTTGCAGGGTACAAAATTAATACATGGAAATCTGTTGCTTTCCTATACAGTAACGAACTAACAGAAAGAGAAATCAGGAATACAATTCCATTCACAATTGCATCAAAAAGAATAAAATACCTAGGAATAAACCTCACCAAGGAAGTGAAAGACCTATACCCTGAAAACTACACAACACTCTTAAGAGAAATTAAAGAGGACACTAACAAATGGAAACTCATCCCATGCTCTTGGCTAGGAAGATTTAATATTGTCAAAATGGCTATCCTGCCTAGAGCAATCTACAGATTCAATGCGATCCCTATCAAAATACCAACAGCATTCTTCAACAAACTGGAACAAATAGTTCTAAAATTCATATGGAACCACAAAAGGTACAGAATAGCCAAAGCAATCCTGAGAAGGAAGAATAAAGCAGGAGGGATCTCACTTCCCAACTTCAAGCTCTACTACAAAGCCACAGTAATCAAGACAATTTGGTACTGGCACAAGAACAGACCCACAGACCAGTGGAACAGAATAGAAATCCAGATATTAACCCAAACATATATGGTCAATTACTATACAATAAAGGAGCCATGGATATGCAATGGGGAAATGACAGCCTCTTCAACAGCTGATGTTGGCAAAACTGGACAGCTACATGTAAGAGAATGAAACTGGATCATTGTCTGACCCCATACACAAAAGTAAATTCGAAATGGATCAAAAACCTGAATGTAAGTCATACACCATAAAGCTTTTAGAAAAAAAATAGGCAAAAATTTCTTGGACATAAACATGAGCAACTTCTTCATGAACATATCTCCCAGGAAAGGGAAACAAAAGCAAAAATGAACAAGTGGGACTATATCAAGCTGAAAAACTTCTGTACAGCAAAGGACACCATCAGTAGAACAAAAAGGCATCCTACAGCATGGGAGAATATACTCATAAATGACATATCCGATGAAGGGTTGACATCCAAAATATATAAAGAACTCACACACCTCAACAAACAAAAGGCAAATAATCCAGTTAAAAAATGGGCAGAGGATATGAACAGACACTTCTCCAAAGAAGAAATTCAGATGGCCAACAGGCACATGAAAAGATGCTCCACATGGCTAATCATCAAAGAAATGCAAATTAAAACCACAATGAGATATCACCTCACACCAGTTAGGATGGCCAACATCCAAAAGACAAACAACAAATGTTGGCAAGGATGTGGAAAAAGGGGAACCCTCCTACACTGCTGGTGGGAATGTAAATTAGGTCAACCATTGTGGAAAGCAGTATGGAGGTTCCTCAAAAAACTCAAAATAGAAATACCATTTGACCAAGGAATTCCACTCCTTGAAATTCACCCTAAGAATGCAGGAGCCCAGTTTCAAAAAGACATATGCACTCCTATGTTTATGGCAGCACTATTTACAATAGCCAAGAAACAGAAGCAACCTAAGTGTCTATCAGTAGATGAACGGATAAAAAAGATGTGGTACATATGCACAATGGAATATTATTCAGCCATAAGAAGAAAACAAATCCTACCATTTGCAACAACATGGATGGAGCTAGAGGGTATTATGCTCAGTAAAATAAGCCAGGTGGAAAAAGACAAGTATCAAATGATTTCACTCATATGTGGAGTATAAGAACAAAGAAAAAAGCTGAAGAAACTAAACAGCAGCAGACTCACAGAACCCAAGAATGGACCAACAGTTACCAAAGGTAAAAGGACTGGGGAGGATGGGTGGGAAGGGAAGGATAAGGGGAAAAAAAGGGGCATTACGATTAGCGGACATATGTGGTGGGGGGGCACGGGGAGGGTTGTGCAACACAGAGAAGACAAGTAGTGATTTTGTAGCATCTTGCTGCGCTGATGGACAGTGACTGTAGTGGGTGTGTGGTGGGGACTTGATGATGGGGGGAATCTAGTAGACATAATGTTGCTCATGTAATTGTAGATTAATGATACCAAAATAAAAATAAAAGTAAAAAAAGAAAGAAAGAACAGAAGGTACAGAGTATCAAACATTTTAAACATTGTTTCACTATACATGCAAATTGAAAACTAGTAGATGAGGGGTTCATTTTTATTTTTATTTTTTTTATAAAAGACAAAACTTATCACAGTATATTTGTGTGCGAGAAGAACTAATCCAAAAAAAGAGACACTTTGTTATTTTGAAAGAAGAAGAGGTCATCACAGATGCAGCATGTGAGTGGGGAAAGCAGGCAGCATGGGTGCAGCATCTATGCAAGGTGGAAGGTGGAGTACATCGTCACACACAGTAGGTCTGGTGGAGGAGACGGAAAATTTCCTTTCAGATGGATTCAATTTTCTCAGTGAAGTAGAAGGCAAGATTTTTTGCTGAAAGTAAAAATGTTTTGATTTATTGGTAGCTTGAACATGGAGGAAACTGAGGAATAGCTATTTAGGATTGCATATCCAGTAGACAATTTTAAAGGTCGCTTGAATAAGTAGTCCCCAAACTTAGCCAATCATCCATACCACCTGGAGAGGGTGCTACAAACATCCTGGGTCTTGACTCATACTTAAGGAATTACACTTACAATTATGGGAAATGGGTCTCGAAAATATTCACTTTGAACAAAGGTCACTCTCAAAGAAATTCTGGTGATGCACTTGATTTGGAGACTGTTGCTGTAATATTAGCTCAGCTATTGAAGGTCTAAAGAAACATCCTAACAATGAAAAGAAGCAGGTTCATTGTTTGCAAAATATAGGAAATAACATTCCTCTATTCTAATCTCTGAAAGGCTTATTTCTGGAGATGCTTCATGGCACTCAGCCTCACTTTGCAGTATTTTCAGCTATATATCTATTTTCTTCAAGGCTGGAGACTGTTTCACTTGAGTATTTGTAGTGTTAACATAGGAACTGGATAAAATTTCATAGAAGGTGTGTTAATTAGGGTAACCCTTACTGCCGAAACAGGAAAACTCCAAATTTACAGTGGTTTGACACAGTTTATTTCTTGTTCAAATGAGATCCAACAATTGCACTGGTGGATGGAAGAATTTATTCCAACCCAGTCATTCAGGAAACCAGACTAATGAAGGTCCATCGCTTCTTTCACTACACGGCTTCCAAGTTTACCCTAGAATTCTAGTAAGAAGATGAGGAGAGAGAAAGTGTGTGAAAGATGGTACAAGAAAGTTATATAGCCTGATATGGCCTGAAAGTGGGCAGTACAACTTCATCCTTCTCTTGGCCAGAACTCAGTCACCACACCTTGATATAAAAGGGTTCAGGGTCTGATATCCTGGCTGGGTACCTGTTTTCAGCAAGGACTTGTATGCTATAGAAGGGAAACATGATCCATTGGTAGGAGCTTTGGTCAAATCTTCCAAAGAAAACATCACAAAGGAGATATTTTGGAAAGGTTTCTTTCAAGTCTTTTGATTGCTATTACCAATCAGTAGTAATTTTAGTAAGTATAACAATCTTATTCAATTGTTAGTGTCCATGCATTATTCCACATGTACTATGAACATACTATTGTAAAACTCATTCAGTGGTTACAATATAAACACTACTTTTAAGAGGCTCACAGTTAGTTCAAAGAGTGAGGGAGCATTCCAATAAACCAAGCGTTATGGTAAATCCCTTTGATCTCTGTGAAATCATGAAGTACTAGGTGGTTCAGGCAGTCAGAGGAGGGGCATCTTCCAATCTGGAGCTAAAAAGAAAGCATTTCCAGAGAGGTGTTTCAGATGAGCTTGAAAGGAAATTAGGAATCAAGTGTTTGGAGAAGAGAAGGGAAGTATTCGAGGCAAGAACAGCATTTATGCAGGCAGAGGAGTCACAGTAGTGTCTGAGGCTGGAGTGGAGCATTGATGGGAAAACAGTGGGAGGTGAGCCAGGGGCAGACGCGTACAGGCCAGTCCCAAGGGCCCTGTGACCGTAGATGTGGTTTTCATGCTGTCGTGCACACTTTTCATATTTTAGCATGTGTTGTTCCTGCTACTTGGAACATTTACCCCCTGACTCTTGACCTTGATTCAAGGTTCTTTTGACATTTAGGTTTCTTATGACGTTTCTTAGATTCAGGTTTCCTTTGAGTCTACTGAAGATGACATTTTCTCAAGAGGCTTTTCTTGGCACCATCCTTCCCCCAATTTATATTGTTTCCCTGTTATTTTCTATCACTATTTAAAAATAATTTGTATTTTTATTATTTGTTTCCTTACTCGATTGTACTATCTATGAGGATGGGATCTTACCCGTGCTGTTCACAACTATAATACACCCCTCACCTAGCACAGGGTCGATTACAGAGTAAGCAATCACAAAATATTTTTGAGTGGATAAATGGGAAAAAGAGAATGCAAGAGGGAGGCAGAAGGACAGAGAGAGAGAGAGAGAGAGAAGGAGAGGGAGAGGGAGAGCATGCTGTCACATGCCAGGCACTATGCTAAATGCTTTCCTGTTATTTCATTTTATTCTCATAGCAAAATCTCTGTGGTTGGTGCTAGCAACATCATCCAATATACAAATAAGAAAACTGAAACCAGAAAAGTTAAATAAATTCCTAAGGCCATATAGCTAATGGCATTACTCATTTCTGTTATTTTTAGATCTCCCACATAATACCATGAAGCAGGGCAGTTCAGAAGCTCTTTTGGGACACTGGACAAGCTCTGTGGGCTTCATGTTCCAGATTTATAGAATGAAGGTGTGACTGCTAAGATCTCTACTTGAAAACTGATTTGTCTGAGAACACAAAGGGCAAGGAGCTCGGAGAGTCTAAATATTCAGCATCACATAGCTAGTGTAGAACAAGGCCAGGAAACCAAACCCCCCAATCTCTGGGTGACTCCCAAAGGGCTCCAAAGTATGGAAAACAGTTCATATAGTTCCAGGATTACTGGAATCATGTACACAACCAAGTCACTCAGAGAAACCTCCATTCCATTCATTTCAACTAAGATTGAATGAGTTCCCAGTATTATGGATCTATTCCGTGAATAGGCATTTAATATTGGCTCTCAAGACACTGACTCATACTTTAAAAATGAATCTTCATCACTTATCCCTTCCTCAGGATATGTCCTCTCATCTGATTTTCCTGATCAGCTTCTGCTCCTCACTTTGCTTGCCAGGCATGCAACAAATGAGAATGTGATTATCTGGACAACCACGTTCTCCGTACCAGCAAGAGATAGAGAAATAAAAAACTTCCGTTGACCTGTAAATCTGACTTTTAAGCTCACTCTGAAAACTGTTAACCCAGATCTTCAGTCTCTCTTAATGTGAAGATTCACAGTTTCTGGGTCCTTATCCTTAAAATGCAACTTGTTTTTAACTTCTCAAAGCTTTGCTTATAATCATGCATATGATCCCATGGGGTTGGTGCTTCTATGATCACCATTTGACATAGATAGAAAGTCAAGAAGCCAACATAAGAAGAAAGAAATATTCTGCCAAGGGTCTCCCATGTGCCCAATCCAAATTTTGGTTTTCTTTTCCTTTTTTTATTTAATTTTTTTAAAGATCCTCAGACCTTACATATCTTATAGTTGAAAGTGTGCCCTCTTACCAGCCTCCCCATATTTCTCCAAACCCCTTTCTGCTTTCTGTTTCTATGAGTCTGACTTTTTACTTAAATTCCACATATATGTGATACCAAATAATATTTGTCTTTGTCTGGTTTTCTTCACTCAGTGTAATGCCCTACAGTTCCTTCAGAACTGTATTCCTACAGAATACATATTCCTACAGAATATATATATTCCATATCTTCTTTATCCATTCATATCCACTGATGGACCCTTATATTATTTCCGTATCTTGGCTATTGTGAATAACTGTGCACCACAATTTATTTAAAGATTACAAAGACCATTAAATCCATATAATATCCTTCCAGCTTTAGAGATAAGAAAACTTGACCCAGATTGACTGTAATCTGCTCAAAATCAAAGATCTAGTAAGTCACAGCAGCAACTTTGAATGACTCCAAATTGTTGGAATCCAAACTCCATCTCTGTGCTATACTAGGCCACCTTCATGCCATACCGACCACAGATCTCCATGTGCCGTCACTGTAAAAGCCTAGTTCTTGGTCTGGCCAATCCCATTGCTGAAGAATCCAAATAGAAGCTGGTACTGGAAAAGAGTCTCCCTCTTACGGCAAGTCAGAGTATTTAGCTCAACTACCATATAGCCCAGGAGGCTAAACATTCACTACATAAGAAACAAATCTAACTCAGAGAATCATTTCACCCCTCTAAGTCTGCCCATAGAAATCAGCATTGCCTTAAATTACCAGGGTGGGACAAATGCCAAAGAGGACCTCAGATTTTAGCAATAATTTCTAAAATGTAGAGGACTAGGTTATCAAAATCGAATCCACATTTGATTACATTACATATAAAACATGGCTCCAAATAATACAAAATCACTTTTGTCAATGATTTTTTTCTTTTTAATAATACTGCCACTACTATAGGATTATTCTCTGATATGAAGGATTGCATTATAATATTGTTACCTAAGGAAACAGACCCCATCCCACACAGATACCCATACACACGTGCACTCACAGACAGTCTACCAACAGTAGTTTTTCCCTTTCCATTTTTCCCTCAAGGCTTAGAGAGGAACCCGTGCCTGACCAAGCCAAGAAGACTTACTATCTTGGGCTGCTTGGTAGATTAATAGAAGGGGAAAATGGCAAAACAGAAGTTGCAAAGTTTCTTTAAGCCAAAAAGTACTTCTCATGCTTTGGCATTTTTAGTAGAGGAGTATGGAAAATCGAAGGACCAAAACAACTCTTCTGATATCCCTAGAAAAAAATGTTACCTCTTCGGACCCTCTGATGGCCCTTATGTGGAAGCAGAGTAAATAGTGCCCATGTGGTGTGATTAGAAAGAGGACAGGGGAGTTCCTAGAAACAACTGCACTGACGCCTGCAGTGCACCTGTGAGTCGGTACTTCAGTGAAGTGGTGACTTCACCTGCATGGTGTCGTGTACTCACTTGGAGGGAGCATGAGCTCTCGGGAGCCCACTGGAGCTGGGTATCGAAGTGCGCTCCACAGGGGGCACTAGAGCAGCCTGACTGGCCTGTGCTGTGCGCTGGAAGGGCTGTGCCTCTGCCTCCCTTGCGTGGTCGCCGTTTGTCGATTTAAAGAACTGACTTACATTCTGTGCTGTCTAGTCCGCACCACGCCCTCCATCACAGGAGCAGCCCTCTTCCTGTACCTATCTGCATCTGAGAAGAACCCTTTGATCCAGCCCTGCCAGTGACTTCTCTGGATGTTGCCACATTCTTTTGGAGTCCTTGGCCATGATTAAGTGACCCAAGGTGGGGTCCTGGCTGGGATGTTCTGAACAGGAGCTAGGAGCGTGAACTACATTTGAGTTCTACCCCTGTCTGTGCATGAAGCTGTAAGAAGGCAGCTCCATGCTGCCAGCAGTCACATTCATAGCCATTTGTTGCCACAGTCCCATTCTTTCAGAAATATGATTGGCACAGCTGACAACTGTCACTGTTTCCAGGTGTTGACCTCACACTCTTCTTTCAACAGCTTCAGCCAGGCTTCTGCCTCCACCTCTCCACTAAATCTATTCTCATCAAGGACATAACATCCTCCATTCTGCCAAACCCGATGGTTCTTTTCTGTCCTTTCATTAGGTGACATTACAGCAGCAGCATTAAATATAGTATTCCCTCTGCCTCAAAACACTTTGCTGTGATTCTGCTTCCAGGATGCCACCCTCTCCTGTTTGCACAACCTATTTCCGGTCACCCATCTCTGAGTCTCGGCTTGTCCTTTCTCCATTCTAGCTCTACCTGTAGGAGTGTCACACAGGACGCAGACGGCCCTGCCCCTCTCCTCTCCCTCTGCATGCTCTCCTTAGATAAGCTCATCAGCCCTGAGCTTTGAACTCTGTTGACATGTCAAAGGTTCCCTAACCCAGTGCTTGCAGCTCTGACCTCTCCCTAAAAGTCCAGACTCCTATCTCCAGCTGTCCACAAGCCATGTCTGTGTGGATGTCTAACACACAACTCAAGGACCTGAGCAGCATTTTGACCCCTCCCTAAACCAGCTCTTCCCTAATCTTCTCATTTCAGGAAGCAATACTAAATTGCTCAAGCCATGAAATGGAGGCACGTTCTTTGATTTGGTTTCACAAGCCCGCCTTTTTTTCTGCCTCCCTGGTTGTTTCCTGGGTCTCTTCCAAGTGTGGTCCCATTGACGCCCATGGTCCACAATTTCCACTTCTTGTCTCTGAGGGCTAAGCTCAATAAAAGGGGGGTGAACTCAGATACCGACCAACTGTTCTTTAACAACTAACACGGTGCAATCAGGACCACACACTGGCTTTGTTACAAGGTGTCTCTTCCGATGGCCTCTGGTCACAAATAGGTCTTATGTAGTTACAACCGACATCTCTGAGCTAGCCTTCCCGAAGGAGTGATTGCTTTCTCTGCAACCCTGAGCCCTTTGCTCTTCAAGGTTGTCCTCATAATTAGATTGTTCTTTACAATAAAGAGTGGAAATTGTATATTGAACAGACCTTTACTAGTATCTCATTTATTTTTTTCATGTGTGGGTTATGAACAGGAACAAAATGGGTGCTTGTCTTCACATAGAATTTGAGAGAGTAGGCTAGTACCCGCTGTACCCTGAGGGCCTGAGACCGATGCACTGTGTCATCAGTACTCATCACATGGATGAGCAGTCTTAGGCGACTGGTGTAGCCCAGGCAGGTGAGTCCACTCTGAAGGTCTAGACTGAAAGGTGTCCCAAAATTCACATATTATAGTCCTAATCCCATGATACCCCAGGATGTACCTGCATTTGGAGAGAGGGCCTTTAAGGAGGCAAATTAGTTAAAATGAGGTCATTAGGATACACCTTAATCTAATTATGACTAGTGTTCTTGTAAGAGGTGGTTGGACCCAGACACACAGGGAAGGCCACGGAGAAGGAGAAGACAGACTCTACATGCCAAAGAGAGAGGCTGCAGAAGAGACCTAACCTACTGACTCCTTGATCTTGGATATTTTGCTTTCAGAATTCTAAAAAATTTAATTCATATTGTTTAAGCCCCCCAGTTTATGGTGCTTTGATATGGTAACTCCAACAAACCAGTACAGTCACTGAGGCAAATGCCATAAGCTCCAGGATTCCATAGGCCAGCATCCTGCAGGAGAATAGCCCCCAGGCAGACCCAGGCCTCAGGAGACCTGGCCGAACAGAGGAAACCCAGATGAAAGAGAACAGGGTCTAGAGCAGGAGGAACCCCTTGCCTGCTCTCTAACCATCCACTCACACCAGCACCCTGGGGATATGCCTGAGCAAAGACCCAAGGACCAGGTTCTAGGCCTGACAATTGGTAGCCCATTGTCAGTGTCAAGGCCATCGATGATGTAATACATTCAAGCTCTCTATTCCATTCCATTGATCTATGGGTCAGTTCTTGTGCCAGTACAAAATTGTCTTGATTACTGTGGCTTTGTAGTAGAGCTTGAAGTTGGGGAGTGTAACACCCCAGCATTGTTCTTCTTTCTCAGGATTGCTTTGGCTATTCAGGGTCTTTTGTGGTTCCAAATGAATTTGGAACTATTTGCTCTACTTCATTGAAGAATGCTGTTGGTATTTTGATAGGGATTGCATTGAATCTGTAGATTGCTTTAGGCAGGATGGCCATTTTGACAATATTCATTCTTCCTATCCATGAACATGGGGTGTATTTTCATTTATTGGTGACTTCTTTAATTTCTCTCATGAGTGTCTTGTAGTTTTCAGGGTATAGGTCTTTCACCTCCTTGGCTATGTTTATTCCTAGGTATTTTATTCTTTTTGATACAATTGTAAATTGAGTTCTTTTCCTGATTTCTCTTTCTACTAGTTCATTGTTAGTATATAGGAATGCCACAGATTTCTGTGTATTAGTTTTGTATCCTACAACCTGCTGAATTCAGTTATTAGTTCTTGTTTGCTAGTAGTTTTGGGGTGGATGCTTTAGGGTTTTTTATGGACAATATCATGTAGTCTACAAACAATAACAGTTTAACTTCTTCCTTACCAATATGGATGCCTTTTATTTTTTGGTGTTACCTGATTTCCATGGCTAGGACCTCCAACACTATGTTGAATAAAAGCAGTGAGAGTGGGCATCCTTGTCTTGTTCCCAATCGTAGAAGAAAAGCTTTTAGCTTTTTGCTGTTAAGTATGATGTTGGCTGTGGGTTTGTCATATATGGCCTGTTTTATGTTGAGGTACATACCCTCTATACTCATTTGTTGAGGTTTTTTATCATGAATGGGTGGATGTTGAATTTTGTCAAATGTTTTTTCAGCATCTATTGAGATGATCATATGATTTTGTCCTTTTTGTTGATGTGATGTATAATGTCAATGGATTTTCAAATATTGTACTATCCTTGCATCTCTGGAATAAATCCCAGTTGATCATGATGGGTGATCATTTTAATGTATTTTTGAATTATGTTTGCTAAAATTTTGTTAAGGATTTTTGCAACTATATTCATCAGGGATATTGGTCTGTAATTTTCCTTTTTTATGATGTGTTTTTCTGGTTTTGGTATTAGAGTGATGTTGGCCTCATAGAATGAGTCTGGGAATATTTCCTCCTCTTCTACATTTTGGAAATCTTTAAGGAGGGTGGGTGATAGGTCTTCTCTAAATGTTTGATAAAATTTAGCAGTGAAGCTGAAAACCATCTGGTCTAGGGGTTTTGTTTTTAGGTAGTTTTTTGATTATCAATTTGATTTTATTGCTGGTAGTTGGTCTATTCTGATTTTCTGTTTCTTCCTGGGTCACTCTTAGAAAGTTGTTCGTTTCTTGTAGGTTATCCAATTTGTTATATCATTTTTCATAGTATTCTCTAATATTTATTTGTATTTCTGTGGTGTCCATAGTGATTTTTCCTTTCTCTTTTCTGATACTGTTTATGTGTGTACACTCTTTTTCTCTTGATAAGTCTGGCTAGGTGTTTATATATTTTGTTTACTTTCTCAAAGAATCAGCTCCTGGTTTCATTGATTCTTTCTATTGTTTTATTCCTCTCCATATTATTTATTTCTGCTCTGATCTTTATTATGTCCCTCCTTCTACTGACTTTGGGCCTTATTTGTTCTTCTTTTTCTAGTTTCATTAATTGTGAGTTTAGACTGTTCATCTGGAATTTTTCTTCTTTCTTGAGGTAAGCCTGTATTGCTAATATACCTTCCTCTTAGAACTGCCTTCTCTGTATCCCTCAGGTTTTGGGATGTTGTGTTGTTGTTTTCATTTGTCTCCATATATTGCTTGATCTCTGTTTTTATTTGGTCATTGATCCATTGATTATTTAGGTGTATGTTGTTAAGTTTCCATGTGTTTATGGGCTTTTTTTTCTTTGCATACTTATTTCTAGTTTCATACCTTTGTCATCTGAGAAGCTGGTTGGCACAATTTCATTCTTTTTGAATTTACTGAGGCTCTTTTTGTGGTATAGTATGTGATCTATTCTGGAAAACGTTCCATGTACACTTGAGAAGTACGTGTATTCTGCTGCAGTGGGGGGCCTTGGGGTTGCATTGCCAGCCAGATGGATGCAGCGCCTGAAGCTCCTGAAAGTTCCCAACCTGCTGGGCTGAGTGTGCTGGGATGATTTTGTCCACCTGTTCTTTCTCCTGAGCAGTGACCTCATATAATCTTTGGCCCTTTAGCACCCCTCTTGCTGTTGGGAAGTTTTTCAAAGTGCCCACCTTTCTTTTGTCCTGGAGAGGTCAGTTGTGTGTACCTGTTCTTCACAAGCAGCTGGAATCTCAGTCTCTCTGACTTTTCTGCCTGCCTTTGCTTTCCAACCCCACTAATCTCCAGAGCACCATATAATGTGGGTTCATGCTCCTGAAGCAGATCTCCAGAGTGGGTGTTTAGCAGTCCTAGGCATCTTCTCCTTTCCCGTTCCATTTCTCTTCCTCCTACCTATGAGCTGGGGTAGGGTGAGGGCTTGGGTCCCACCAGATCAGGGCTTTGCTACTTTTCCCTTTTCTTGAGGTCTTTCCTTTTCCCCATATGTAGGCAGTCTGTTCTGCAGTTGCTCTTTCAGGATTAGTTGTATTTGCTGTATTTTCATGTTATTTGTGGTTTTCGGAGGAGGCTTTTGCCTCACTTCTCATGCTGCCATCTTTTTCCCCCACCAATCTCTACTAATAATTTTTACTGGTTTTTATTCAAGAGAAAATCCTTAATATTTAGTCATGTAATTATTTTTGTTTTAAAGTAAAATCCCTATAAAACAAATTATCAATATTTTAAACTAATCATATTAACAGTAAAGTGAATTTCCATTGCTACTTGCTTTGTTCTTGCTATTGGAAAAGTGAGGAATTCACTTTTTT